>CP137683.1:28963923-29173923 GCA_037976565.1 Mesocentrotus franciscanus | reverse complement strand
CTCATATCGGCCTTGAGGAGGAAGAAGGCCATAGTAATACGGTTCAAGTTCAAGAGACGCTAAATGAAATGCATCGACTCGAAACAATACTAATTACATTTCCTACCAATACTTGGGAAATAGACTCTAAGGTGAGATAAGGAAGATGAGTTTTTTGGTTCGTAACAGATTATTTACTGATCGTCTTTGACATGGTTTGTGGCCCAGTCAAGATAATGTAATTGACGCCTGCTCCTTAGATTTCTTTTGTCATCCGACAGTTTTTGTTTCAAGACGGTGAAAAGTTCAATCAGGATTTTTGAAATTTTCTTTGTTCAAGCATCCTTTTCGGTTGACCTTTGAATCAAAGTCATCATTTCTTCCTATGTCTGATGTTCTCTTGCTCTTATGCAGGACGGAAGAACTCCGGAGCACGCTCCAATCTTTTAAACATTATTGCTATTTTCATTTTAAAATACATGTAAATAAAATATTTTCGAGATGGTTTGTTTGACACTTATTGTGTCAGACATATCCATATCCCATCATTCCCATGTTATTTCTCTCTCTCTCTCTCTCTGTTTCTTTCCCCCTTTAAAGATAAAGTTGAGTTCTGGTCATGCAATTGCATTGTGAAAGAAACGGTGTGGAATCGATCAGAAAAGGTTGATCATCTAGCATATAAGTATTGGTGTATACTGCAAGGTTATGAAATCATCACAATAATAAGAAATTTGGCCTAGTCTTGGTAAAGTTACAAGCACTGTACACAGAAAGATGTATATGAGGCTACACGAACATGTGGCATAAAAATCCGTCCCGATATTTATGTTGTTACATTCCATATATGAAAGCATTTTGAAGAGCCATGCTTTTCAATTTCAGGGAACATTTTTTATCTGATGTTCTTCCACACTTGCATAATAACAATGATTATGCTCACAAGTTATTTTTCACCTCTTCCCAGAACTCAACCTTCTCTTTAAATAGGCCTACTCCCTGACTCCCTCCGTCTGTATATATTTCACCCCCATAACTCTCTCATAAATGCTAAGTGCTTGCCCCGCATCCAGTTTACCGGATGTTGGAATGATTCCCTGACAAATCAACGCTGTAGGACCATCCATCATATCACCTTGTCAATAAAAATTACTCTAACAGGTACATGCCTACTTAGCTTTGGCTTGCCTGAGGTATGGTAAAACAATCAAATAGCAACATTACATCAGGTTGTTGTGACCAGACGAACGAGAGAATTCAAAGCAAACCAACAGAGGTGTAGGGACGCTTGAGGATATAATTACAGGGTCACGTAGATGGCATGAGAGAGAGAGAGAGAGAGAGAGAGAGAGAGAGAGAGAGAGAGAGAGAGAGAGAGAGAGAGGAGAGAGGGAGATAGAGGAGAGAGAGAGAGGGGAGAGAGAGGGGGATAGAGGGAGAGATAGAGATATATAGATAGATAGATAGATAGGTAGATAGATAAATATATATATATATATATATATAGATACATAGATAGATAGATAGATAGAGAGGAGAGAGAGAGAGAGAGAGAGAGAGAGAGAGAGAGAGAGGGGGGGAGGGAGAGGGGGCATGAATAAGGGGGATATCTATATATATAGTTTAATCTTTGATCCATTCATCTTCCTGCCTGTATTTCCCGATGGTAGTAGGACAAGACAGCTAGACCCCTTCACTTTTTGGAGCTACCGGTACCCCTAACTCTCGAATAGATTTGTGTATGTCTGACTCTTAAATGTAGATCTATTTCTCTCAAAGCCAATAGCAGGATAGCAAATGTAATTTAGTCACAGACAATGAAATTCCGGCACATATTTGACCGATTTTATTTCATTCCTAAAACCACAAGATGAGTAAAAAGTCAATCCTTCTGACTCGCCCTCTCCCATTAGCGAATACCCTTTGTTCTTTACCTCATATCAGATGTTCCTCTCCTGACAAGATGATATACTTATCTCGGTATAAAATAAACCAAGATGACATTGGGTGATCTATATGCTCCAAAGGGAGGTTAACACGACGGTCCGAGAATTTAAAGTTTAGCTCGTGGATTTAAACTTCGAGGTTATCTATAGTTCCGGACCGCGCGCACGCACGCGTGGTTTAAATTTGAAGCTTTATGTTTATTTGAAGTTTTGAACTACATGCGATCCTATGGTTAGCGCTTAAACTACCACGCTCGGGGATCCTCACTTGAAGTTGTGTGCCGTGCAGATACAATAAACTTCAAAGTTACGCCAGGCTTGTCGCCAGCTTGTAGCTTGTGGTTTAAAATTTCGAACATTCGTTGTTTCGGTCCTGTGTGAACCCTCCTCGTCGTAGTAGATCGCTGTTTCAAAACTTCGAGGTTTCACAAACTTGAAGTTTTTAATGAAAACCAGGGAGATGTCTCGTATGGACATAACCACTAGAAAGGGTAGCTAGTGGTGGTAATCTTCGAGGTCAAAGGTCAAAGATCTTTGACCTGAAAGCAGTGTGAGGTATGACGGGTGAACAAGCCGAGCTGTTGTTCCAATCAGAGACACTGATCGCTCCCGTGGGATTCGGGCAAGACGTCTCCCTAACATCTGCTCTTCTATGCTGCCTCTCATCTCGACTGACTGAGATGATGAAAATGATTGTCCAATTTATTATTTAGCTCATCAGTTAGATCTTGAACATGCTACCTGATTCACTTACAGATTGAGTTTCATTAAATTTCATAACCTCGAGGCCTATTATATTACTAAGGTATTTAAGTCGGCTTTGGTGTCTTGTGTGCCATTAATCTTTAGCGTGTTCCCACTAGGGCCTGATGTCAGAAATTATTAAATCTAGAAGTTCAAGATCGCAAAGGCTTTTTAGATATCAATACCTAGTATATTGCTTATAGAAATCACGCTCGAATTATATTTTATGTCGTTGTTATGTTCGCACATATTAAAGTGACTCGGTAACATTGTTGAAGGTTGATGAAAAAACTGCGTAATTTTTGTATGAAATGTTACTTATTATATACCTTCTATTACTGTACTAACCCTCTAGCATACAAAAAATCCTGGAAAAATTCTCAAATCACAAAGATATTTATGATTCTCTTTGAAGGCGTCACTGGTCAACACCTTCTAACAGTAAATTCTCCCAACCATTTTTGAATTTTCCCAACCGTTTTTCTATGAAAATAAGACGTATTAAGACAGGATTTTAAAAAAATCTTGGCATGATATATAGAGCCAATTCATAGCTTTGTTACGATTTACATTCACCTAAAATGTAATTAAATTATAATAATATAGTCTATCAGGTCAGTTTTTCCTAATGTTTATCGTTAATAAAAGGTCTGTTTTCACTCAAACTTTCAGATTATCTTTAATTCTACATCTAGCATTGAAGTCACTACCTTAGCACCATTTTCTCTCATCTGAACAATGTTACCAAGTCCCTTTAAAAGTTGATTCACAAAGCTTTTGAGGAAAAAATGCATTTGGTCGATTTTTAAGACTGTATGCCATCCTGCTCTTGACATGTCTAGTGTATTATATTGGTATAGAGGCAGATGGCTCCCCTGGATGGATCAGGGAGGACCTCCCTAGATAGCCAGGAGAGAAACGTTGTATTATCTATATTTCGTTGAAGATCTTAAAATGGTAGGGTCCATGATCTGACTCGGGGCCTCTTGCAGGAAAGCTGCGTTTAAAAGGTAAGTTTAAAAAAAGAAAAATGTAAAAATAATCTGCGAAATTCAATTTTCAACCAATCAGGAACGTTTATTTAACATTTACATTGACATTTCGGAGTTGCGTTTAGACGCAATTTGTTTTGAAGAATGAACTGAATTCCAACATGTCTATGAAAAGGAAAGTTTTCTTCTGGCCGGGGCGAAACTTTTTCTTTTTTGAAATATCGTATTATCTTTCATCGAGCCTGATGTAAAACTGGTCGGCTACCAGTCTATATAGAGCCACGGGGATGTATGGAATCCTGTCCCTCCCCTTCTCTGCTTGACTCCACCCCATCTCATCAATATTTATTCAAAGTGACGTTTAAATGGCACGTAATGACCCTACACGGAGG
The DNA here is from genome assembly GCA_037976565.1 of Mesocentrotus franciscanus. Lineage (NCBI taxonomy): Eukaryota > Metazoa > Echinodermata > Echinoidea > Camarodonta > Strongylocentrotidae > Mesocentrotus > Mesocentrotus franciscanus. Next base: position 29,169,870 of record CP137683.1, on the reverse strand, counting down.
ACATATGCCCTAGGGCTCTTTGGAACCACTCACTAATGTCTTCGCTGCTTCCCAATAAGTGCATAAAAAAGCAGTAAACTAGAAATAAAAATACAAAGAGGCCAAAAACTGCACCTCCTCTCTTCAAGAGCAATCCTATCAACGCCGAGGAGGGCGTATTTGAGTGTTTTTAAAAGATTTTCGGGGAGAACATTGCCTCGCATTGTTCAACTGTTCTCAAGAGCCGCAAACATTCATGTATTCAAGGTTACCTGATCGAGACTTGAGAAAATAAACGAAAAGGTTAATAAAAGAGGGGAAACGAGGGGAAACGAGGTTAGGTAGGTGGATTTAAGAAAAACCAAGCAAACAAATCGGAAGTAAATATTTTCTCTGCCATCAGCAAGTGAATATCGTGCGGTTGCGATTTATCAAAGAAGATGTGTGTTGAGTCTACAAGGGCGTGGCTTGTGGGTAAAAAAAGTGAGGAAAATGTGAATTTTGCGCATGCCTAGCCCCCCACCACCCCTCTCTCTCCCTCTCTTCTTTTTGTATTTATCCATTTATCTCTCTATCTGTCTATCTATCCATCTATCTATTCATTTACTTCTCGCTTTCTATCTTATTTCCAGTTTCATTTCTCCTGTATCCCACCTACTTTTACCTTATTTCCTTTTAAGCTCCCTCAACATGCTCTACCTCTTTCTATTTTTCTTTGTTTTCTGTAGGCCGTCTTCTGTCTCACTTTTACCCGAGTGATACTGAGCAGATCTTTCTTGTTCCTGTCAATTTTTAAAAATTAATCGCGCGAAATCTGTTCTAGAATCGGGCTAGATTGTAAAAAGACATCTTCATAACACATTCGTATAGATTTGGGTTTAAGTCAAAATCAATGTCAATCCATCGAAAGGAATTATGAAGAATAGTGTTAGGGTTTAGGGGAGGGGGCTAAATCTAACGTTAACAATTCAACTGACAGGCCAATGAGTGTGTATTTTGTTAAAGCATAGAAACATTCAACAACTTAGCTAAATGAAATGTACATTTTTTGTACATATTCTGATGTGATAGCTATCTTGATTTTAATGAGAATGTATGTAGTAGTCCTCAATGTCAGATTTTTCTGATGAGAGAAACTTGCATTTTAATCGGAATGTTTTCCTATGTGGATGTCCGGTGGTTGTGGTATGTGTAACAGAGAAAGAGGGCAAGGGTTAGAATGTGGTAAAAAGTTTATCAAATCTGTCTATTGTTAAAGGTAAATATTTTCCGCTGACTCGTATTAGACATTGTTGTGTGACAAACAGGAAAGACGGTAACATTTCACCCAGTGCTTTCGTTCATTATTGGCAGGACTGTATTTGGTTACAAACTTAAATTGCTAATTGCGCATAAATCTATCCGACACGTCCCAAGACCCCTTACCTAGTATGGAATAGTCTCCCAACTACTGTTAAATCATGTACATGTACTACGATATATTCTTTCAAGGCTGCCATGAAGCGTATTATTGTCAGCATACAAGCTCTCCAAACACAAGCCCTCGCACATACATACATAAATAAAACGTTTCACAAAAGAAATTTTCTTTTTTCAAAGAAAAGTTGTATTCAATCATTCTTGAGCAAGAACAAATCAATAGATTTGAACAAAGTACATGTTGTGACATATTGGTAAAACAAACATTGTTACATCAGTTGCACATGTCTCCATTTATCTAGTAATATATACAACAAATGTATTGCGTTTGATAGAAAGAACCCGCTCAACTCCATAAAAACGTTTAAGCATCTTCTTGAAAGATATTCAAAGATAGCCGTTCCCTTTTTCATTTCGCAGAGAATATATAGTGTTTTGCATATAAAATGACAAAATTAAAGATAGATTGCATACCATCTGGGAAACCAAACAAAAAGACACACACTTATATAATATATACATTTACACTTAATGCATGTTATTTTATGCCTTTAAAAAATGATTTCCTTCATTGTGTGGCTGTTATAATTAATTTGTTTCTGATTTATATCATACATGTAGGTTTGGTCGCCATAATAGGTTCCAATGTAAAATCTGAGATGCATGGCCCTACGTGTTATCAGTGTCTGTGATATGGTGTAATATTGAAGCCCTAACAAAATTGCGCTTCAAAATGATCACGAAGTGCCTCAAAAAAGTAAAAAAATCTTTAAGTGACCGGTTTTACCATACTCGTTTTCCCCAATAGACTGTAGTGTTATGAAAACTGTTAGGAAAACGCAAAATTTGGTTTCGATTTCCAATCATAAATATCTTGATAATCAGACAGGCGATCGGCTTGTAAAAGTCATGGGGTTCCTGACTGACCTAAAGGTTTATAATTATCATTGCAGTATGAGCTAAATCCAGGATTTTGTTTCAGAATCTGAGACATAGTTACCGGATCCCTTTAATATAGACAAAGTTGAATAATAAATGGGCCTAGATGGTGGAAAACTTCTCCTTTTGGCCAATTGGGCTTTGTAAACCAGTAAGGATGTGTCTGTAGGACTTTGTGATGGGGAAGATCACGCCACGCCATCATCACCCCCGCCCCCCCCCCCGATACCCCTTCTTCAATTGTATACATACAGTTAACACCTTTATCATTCATACTTGTAAATTTGATGTTGTTTTTGATGTTTCCTAACTGAAGAATGAAAGATGGACTGGTTGAATTAATGCCTTTGTTGAATACTTTTAGATGTAAGCCCCCCTATCCCCTCCTCATTAAAAAAAGGGGGAAGGGGGAAAGACGGTATGCTGATTACGGATTATTACGTCTATACCGAGGGGGAGTGGCAAGGGTTTTGAGATGAGACGACTTTTCACCATGAAGCTCGTTATCAATACCCGTATGTAAAAAGCAAAGTGTTCCTAATTTCGTTTTCTTTTTGATTTTCAAACTGAGTATAGAGCTTTCCTGGTCTTAATTAAGTAGAATTATGTGGAAACAAATATTAATATTAAATGTTTATATATTTTCTTTTAAAAATGTCTTTCAATAATGTGTGAAATAAAACACTGCTACACTGTAATTGTGGTTTACATTGGCATTGCTTCTTTTTAAGAGGAAGACAATTGAGGAAGTTTACTGCAAGCGGTTTGAGCAGACGAGTTCAAAGCTCTTTCTTGTAAAGATCAATGAACTTATATAGCTGCTATCCTTTATCTCTCCGGTACTACTGTTTTCCTAGTCACGCACATGTATGTTTGTGTTAGGCATTTACCATTTTGTACTCATGTTCAATTGTGTGTTGTATTTATTCCTGATTTTGTATAAATTGATAGTATGTTAATTGATGTTATATATATTTGCAAAAACAGCCAGAAAGTGAATTTTATGCCATGTTATTCTGTGCATGATTAATAAATTTGAATTGAATTGAATTGAATTGGATCTTCACAGCTTATTTTCAGTTAGACGATAGCGAAACAGAAAACTGACATGAAACATGTTTAACAAGGGCTTTTTAGCTTGTCTATGGTAATGATAACGATAAAATCGGTCTACGATAAGGCCTAAATAAAAACTTGTTGTATTGCCCTTTGCGACCGACCCAAAAAACTGAAAATCTACGGTCGGCATTTAATTTTTTTTTTTTTTTTAACCGTTTTTTAGAATTTTTTTATTAATGAATAAAAAGATATGTATTTTGTTTGTTTAAATGGGATATAAATGCATAAAATCAAATTCTTCCCAAATTCTAACTCGTCTTCTGCCCTAGTTTTAAAATCCTACTAGCGTAAACATTCAAGTAGACCCCGGCCTCGTGTACGTGTAACGTGTTTATACCATGCACTGCACCAGCTAGAAACCAGGAAGATTTGGGCGACGGTCGCTGTTTAGAGTTTTCTACGGAAAGGCTCACAATTAACACTTTTATATTCATGACACATTTTGAAGGCACTAAAAAACATTGAAAATTTACGTAAAGACGAGATATGAAAGGACATATAGATCGAGACAAATTTTAAATTTTTCATCAATTTGGAATCCGTTGATATATTGCCTGACAGTCTCAAATCAGTGGTCATTCAGTGCTGTCCGCCCGTGAATTAAATGCCGCGCATGCGCAGTGTTGAAAACCAACTTCGTCAGCTGGAAAGCTGTTGTCTCAACACAACATTGCAAACCATGGATTATTATGAGGTGAAAAAGATATGAATGGAATGATGACGCTGAACCACATGTATTAAAGCATTAAAAACTGAGAAATATCAGCCAAAAGAGGGCGGGGAAAAAAAGAAGAAAAAAAAACACATTAAAAACTGAAAAATATCGGCCAAAAGAGGGCGAAGAAAAAAGAAGTAAAAAAAAAAAACTTTCCGACCGACCGACCCATGTTTTGGCACCTAAAGGGCAATACAACAAGTTTTTTTTAGGCCTAACGCCAAATTCAGTCTACATGTACGTCGAAAGTATTTGGTGCCTACGGATTTATGTTAATTAGCATTCAACACCAGTTTCCTAACAATCATTTTCTACATAGAATGATTTCATAGATATTAATTGTAGTTCCACTGTGTTTGGAGCCAGAAGGCGTTAATTCATATACTTTAACACAGAGTGAACGCCCTTCCGGCTCTGAACAGGCGTTTTATCAAACTTTTCAAAAGAAGCGATTGTGACGTCAGATTATGGTGGTATATTCAGACACGATTTCCAATCAATCTACACGTAAACATGGGTTGGCATCACTCTGTCCTGCACGTATCAATCCATTTTAAATCATATCAAACATTCTACTCGTTCTACACATTTCATTTTGACTATAGACGCAGGAAGCGCTTTTATTAATACATTATTTTCTGCGACTTTTGACTCCTCATACTTAATAAATAACATTTGTTAATTCACTTTCTGATTTATCCAATTTAAGTGACAAAGAAAAAAAACGATGCAAAATATTACCAATAAGATAGGGTTTTTCTCTTCTTGTTGTTGTTATTATGTTGGTGACTACATAATAGCCGGATAAATATTGAATATATCAGTTTTCTGGTTAGTGCTGGGAGACATAACTTGCTACTTGATTTGTACAGTAACCAATAGTTCTTTACCGCCATCTACGTTAAAATGTAAATACAAACACTGTTTTCACAAGCTGGTCCTCGCTCAGTTGAACCACGTAGTAGGTCCATGCAGGGGCGTCGCTAGACCTTTTTCAGTGGGGGGTGTGTGAAGACAGGGGCGGATCCAGCTAGCCGGCGAATAAGCGGGGGGGTAATGAGCACTCCTTTTTAATTAATTTGCCCATTTTTTTAATATTTTTTTTGCACAACGGGGGAGGGGGAGTAGTATTTTTTTTACTCAACACTTTTTTAAAGGTAAAATTAACGTGTTTTTACCTGTTTGTTTTTTGCCAGGGGGGCCCGTGTCCCCTCCCCTGGATCCGCCACTGGGTGTAGAGGCCACCGATTACCGACAAAAATAGCCACCAATTACCGACAAATCCCCCTATTCTCATTTTTCCCGACAGCAGCGAAATTTTACCGACAATATCCTGATAGGGGGGTGCACCCCCCACACCCCTCTAGCGACGCCCCTGAATAGGGTCCATGGTTGAATGAACTGATACCAAAAAAATAAACAAAAAATATGAGGAACATGTGATATAATAAATGATATGGATAGAATAATATATGAATTGAAATGAATACACATCTGGGCCCCGTTGCACAAAACTTACCATTGATAGTAACTGTGCCATCAATGGTAACAGGGGCGGCGCGGGGTGTCTTTCAAGGTGGGGAGGGGCACAAACAAAAAGGGCACTTTCTGGAAAAAAGGAGCCCCAAGCAGCGAAAATATACAACGTGTATACATTGGTAGACCCTTATTCTGATTAGATTATCAGGGATGATTTCAATGCTTGTTTCTCTCTTTACAGTTCTACATGGTCCAAGATATACTGCTTATTAAGCATCATAATTTGTAGATGGGTGTGATGGTTTGAATATTTATTTGCAAGCGAGCGGAGCGAGAGAGCAAACATTTAATGATTTTTGAGGTCGCAGTGCGAAAAATAACATCTTATAAAGAGGAAAAAACAATAAATCATGAAAGTCTGAAAAGAAACAAAATTATGGCACTTATAAGAGATGAAAAGGGGCACTTACTAAAAGTCAAAGGTGGCACCTCTCAAATTTTAATAAGGGCACTCACTATAGATGAAAAGAGGCACTTAAAACTGTCAAAATTACTGAGGGACACCTCTCAGATTTGAAATTATAAGAGGTGAAGGGGCACTTTTCAGAGGTGGTATTAAAAGGGGCAATTCCTGTACCTGAAAAGGGGCACTCACCTGAAATTAATAGGGGCACTTGTGAGAATTGAAAGGGGCACTTATTACAGAGGAAAATGGGCACTTGTCGAAAGAAAAGAGGCACGTATGATATTTTAATAGAGGCATTTATCAAACGTGTACGAAGGGGCGTTTATGAGAAAGGGAAGTGGATCTTATTAAAAAAAGGGGGGCACTTATTAGAAAGACAAGGGGACACGTGTCAAAGGAAAAGTGGGGCACTTATGAGAGGTGAGAAGGGGCACTCATCAAAGATGAAAAGGGGCACTTATCAGAAGGGGAAGGGGCACTTATTAAAAAAGAAAAGTGCACTTGTTCTGAAAGTAAAAACCACGTTTGAATTTTAATATTTGGTGGCAATTAACTGCCCCCCCATCAGTACGCCAGTGGTAGGGACACATGTAAGGATATAGGACAATGACTATTCACATATTCTGCCCTCGATCACAAGAAGAAGCAGACGACATAAAAGGACCTTATATTGATTGACCCCAGCTCGAAGGTACGGTTTACTCTTGTCTACTGAGTTAATATTTAACCAGTGCATTGATGCACACCGGCTCTTCACGTGCAATTGCATTGAGATCATACAGGGAACTGTTGCAGAGATATTTGAATGCATACGTATAAGCCTACAATGTAAGCTCTTCCATAGACAAACACAGGTCGTAACGGGGTCGTAACGATTCATGCTTTCATGATTCATCCGTATGCTAATCTGAAAAGAGGCAGTAATTTCTTAGGATCTGCACCTTTGACTGTTGCTGTTCGAGGAATGCTGATCTACACCATAAGCATCTTACACCAAACGAGGTTCGTATAAACATTACAATGCGTTGAATTCACAATATATCAAGTCAACGCATTATAATGCGTTGACTTGATAGATTGTGAATTGGTAGATTGATGTAAATGTACATACTAGTGGTTGGTTCATAATCATGTTATATTAATCGACGAGAGCACACCTATGCGTTCGGGAGGATTTGTCCAATAACGGATCGCCAGCCCACTGAGAGACCTTAAAGGGCAAGTCCATTCCAAAAATAACTTACTTTCAATAGAAGCAGAAAAATCAGACAAACCAATCAAAAAAAGTTTGAGCAAAATCGGATAACTAATAAGAAAGTTATGAATTTTTGAAAAAGTATGTAAAACTATGGAACAATGGAAATCACTACACAAATTGCCAATTTGGTTATCAGTTTGTGACGTCATGTCCTCACTACTTATCAATTGCTTTATATAGTTTAATCCCATTAATTTCCCTTTTATCCCCAAAACTTGATTTCCCCATGCCTTTGCCCAGTTTATATGATTTGTATCATATTGCGTGCATGACATTTCACAAAATCTGTTATGAATTTTGAAGAATTGATACTATTTTCTGAATATTGTATATTCATAATTATTGATTTTTATATAAATAGTTTATCAAAATTCACATTTTTCATGATTTAACTGGAAAAATTACTCTATATTATAGTGCATCCACACAAAAACATATTACTATCAATCTAACTTGGATGCTGGTGTGAAGAAATAAGATTCTTAGGTGAAAATAGGAAATTTATATTATCAATATAAAGAAAATAATTAGTGGATAGTGAGGACATGACGTCACAGATTCATGAGTGAGTTGCAAATTTGTCTAGTGATTTTCAAAGTTTTCATGTCATTAAAAATTCATAACTTTCTTATTATAGTTATCCGATTTTGCTCAAACTTTTTTTGATTGGATTGTCTGATTTTTCTGCTTCTATTAAAAGTAAGTTATTTTTGGAGTGGACTTGCCCTTTAATGTTACAAAATTTAAGGATGTGTCACTTAAAACCCCTCAGGAGCTGTCTAAATTCACCTATTAATTATGCATGATACTATGTATGTTAGAATCTATTTCGCATACTTTGATATGTTGTTCTGTTGTTGCCTTATACTATAAACTAACCACCTCCTAATATCGACTAATTTCTCACTCACTTCTCCCTAATACCCTATCCGGACACCTGACCCTGGACAACCACCCCCCGGATAACCACCCCATATAGGATAACGACCCTCTAGGACAACTACCCTAGGACAACTACCCCCGGATAAGTACCCCCCGGACAACTACCCCCTAGGATAGTTGTCCAGTGATAGTTGTCCTAGAGGATGGTTGTCGTAGGGGGTACTTGTCTGGGGGTAGTTGTCCGGGGGTAGTTGTCCTGGAAGGTGGTTGTTCTAGAGGGTAGTTGTCTGGGGGTAGTCGTCCGGGGGTAGTTGTCCTAGGGGTAGTTGTCCTAGAGGGTGGTTATCTTAGGGGTGGTTGTCCGGGGGGTGGTTCTCCAGGGGGTAGGTGTCCTAGAACCCCCTAATACATGTACCTCCGCTTTATATCACTCCTCCTTGGTAACCCTCCTATCCACTACCCTCTACATGTACCTTATTACCCCTTCCTTATTACCCCTTCTTTGTACTACCCTTCTCCTACCCCTCTTCCATTTTACTTTTGCTCCGTAATAATCTCTCCCATTCCCTTCTACCCTATCCATCACCTACTGCCCCTACTACTTACTTCCAACCCTCTCTATTTCCACATTTCCTTACTACCTCCTCGTCATTTCATACTCCTTCACTTGAATCTTGCTTGTTTCAATACATCTTGTCTCGTTTCAGTCTTATCCTTAGGATTACAGGTGTCACTTCTGACCTGTCCTGAGAACCACCTTCCAGGACAACAACCCTCCCGGACAACTACCCCCAGACAATTACCCCCTAGGATAGTTGTCCGGGGGTAATTGTCCTAGAGGGTGGTTGTCCTAGGGGGTAGTTGTCTGGGGGTAGTCGTCCGGGGGTAGTTGTCCTGAAAGGTGGTTGTCCTAGGGGGTAGTTGTCTGGGGGTAGTCGTCCGGGGGTAGTTGTCCTAGAGGGTAGTTGTCCTAGAGGGTGGTTGCCCTAGGGGTAGTTGTCCTAGGGGTAGTTGTCCTAGAGGGTGGTTATCTTAGGGATGGTTATCCGGGGGGTGGTTCTCCAGGGGGTAGGTGTCCTAGAACCCCCTAATACATGTACCCCCGCTTAATATCACTCCTCCTTGGTAACCCTCCTATCCACTACCCTCTACCTTATTACCCCCTTCCTTATTACTCCTTCTTTGTACATGTACTACCCTTCTCCTACCCCTCTTCCATTTTACTTTTGCTCCGTAATAATCTCTCCCATTCCCTTCTACCCTATCCATCCCCTACTGCCCCTACTTCTTACTTCCAACCCTCTCTATTTCCACCTTTCCTTTTACTACCTCCTCGTCATTTCATACGCCTTCACTTGAATCTTGCTTGTTTCAATACATCTTGTTTCGTTTCAGTCTTATCCTTAGGATTACAGGTGTCACTTCTGACCAGTCCTGAGAGCTGCTACGGTTGTACCCTCTTCAAGAATCCTTCTATCAGCATGGAAGTCAAATGGGATTGGATTGTGTTAACGTTAGCTGGGTTGTTCGTCCTCTGGATCATAATCATGTTCGCGGAAAGTCTTTTTCGTTCTCAATTGCTACCAAAAGTCATTGACAAGTAAGATATCAGGAAACGACACCTACTCCACCGACGATATTTTTGTCCCAGTCAATCTCATACTCTTAACCAAAATGTCCAACTGTAGCCCCAGACCAAACAACGATAGGCCTATCTCCAACTCTAATCTAACCTGAAAACCCAATTGCAACCATCAATAAAGCCGGGGTAATGATATGATTGCAGGACCCTCAGGGAGAACAGTATTAAAGGGACTTGGTAACATTGTTCAGATGAGAACTAGGCGTTGTGGCGTGCGTCTGTAATCCAGCTAACAGTGGAAGTTACAAACTGATTCAGCCGAGGACGCAGGTTCGAAGCTGAGTCACGTCTTTCGGATGGTGACGTTTAAAGGTCGGTCCCCAGACGTTAAATAATCAAATCTGATTGATACACGTCTGTAAAAACCCAATACACACACACATATTGTTCAGATGAGAGAAAATGGTGCTAAGGTAGTCACTTAATTGTTAGATGTACAATTAAAGATAATCTGAAAGTTTGAGTGAAAACAGACCATTATTGATGATAGAAATTATGAAAACTGATCTGATCCAATCCTGAATTCTCCCAACTACATTATTATAATTTAATTAAGTTTTAGTTGAATGTAAATCGTCACAAAGCAATGAATTGGCTCTATTTACCATTCCAAACATTTTAACAAGCCTGTTTTATGTCTTATTTTCATGGAAAAACGGTTGGGAAAATTCAAAACTTGTTTGGGAAAATTTAGTGTTAGAGGGTGTCGCACAGTGACGCCTTCAGAGAAAACCATAAATATCTTTGTGGTTTGAGATTTTTTTTCAGGATTTTTGCATGTTAGAGAGTTAGTACAGAAGGAATATGATAAGTAACATTATGTACAAAAATTATGCAGTTTTTTCATCAACCTTCACCAATGTTACCGGTTCACTTTAATACTGATGAGACTACCCTGGGTAAACAAGACATATTATTAGTATTATTATTACCGTAACTCTACATTTTTGACGAAATCTGCCTATATATTGCCGAAGCATTGTCATGTCACCCAAAAGTGAGTAATGTTCGATGTGTAAAGATCTAATGTTATGATGTTTATACTTCATAGTCACCAAAACAGTTGGTACCAGCAATTTTGTTGTGACTGTTCTATGCTGTTTCTTTATTTCATTTCCTTTGATTTTTCGATATGGTAATCTTCATCTGAGTCGATCCCGTGCCTGAAAGATTTTAGTGTTAGCCTTTGTCAAATACAATGTGGTATATGGATACTAAGAGTTGGTCCCATTTCTCTTCTTTGTTTGTAACGAAATATCTATCATTTCATATATTTCATGTCGTTGTTCATGTTCTTGTCTCCATCTTCATCTTGGTTCCTTCTTCACAGACTTCATGTTTTCGGAGGGATCATAGGGAGAAGGATGGTATTAGAACGAGAGGGATAATACGGGATCGATACAGTTAGGAAGGAATTTGGGAAGAAGGGTGATTAGAATGATAATCGTGCCAAATTTTAGCAGCATTCATTACTTCTTTTAAAAGTATAATTTTACCTAGAAGCTTTAAAGAACATTTATAACATTTCTGCTAAAATGATCATTATTTGAACATTGTTCACAAAAAGCATCTGTTTCATTTTAGATACGTGTTAATAACTGGCTGTGATACTGGTTTTGGAAGCATCGTGACGCGTCAGTTGGACAAACGAGGTGTTCAAGTGTTCGCCGCGTGCTTGACTGCTAAAGGTCAGAAAGAGGTCGAATCAAAGACATCAGACAGGGTCACCACCCTCCGATTAGACGTCACCGACCATGAGAGTGTCATAGCCGCATTCGATTTCATCAAGAAGAAACTGCCGAAAGATACAGGTAAGCATAATAACGATCAAATTCCGAAATCTATACCTCATCAATAATGTTCAGCTCTTTAGCTACAGCTGCGACCGTTATTGACCACTACGTGAGAAAGGTCAGGTCGGGTCACATCGCCGGCGAAGGCTGGAACTAAGCAACTGAACATTTCTGAGGCAAATATTGTTTGTATTTAGAAAACTTTGTAACATTTTTATAACCAATTCAGATGAACTTTCATCATAATGAAGTTCTACTTTTTTTCTAAAGCGCATATCACAATAATGTACCTGCTGCACACGAGGCGTCGTGGCTAACAACGCACCATGCGAGAGTGATATCGAGACTAAAAGATAGGCGCGTTCACTTATAATGATAGTGGGTTCTTGTATAGCGCTCATGTCTGTCAGACTTAACACCAGGCGCGGATTCAGGGGGCAGGGGCCTTGCCCCCGCCAAAAAAAGAGAGAGAGAGAGAAGAAGAAGGGAAAGGGAAAGAGAAGAGAAAAGGAAAGAAAGAAGAGGAAGCAGAAAGAAAAGAGGAAAGAAGGAGATCGGGGCCTCCTAGGCTGTTGCCTCCCCCAGCAAAAAAAAATAAGAGAGAAGGAAGGAAAGGGAAAGAAAAAAGGAAAAGAGGAGATAAAGGGAAGGAAATAAAGAGGAAGGAGAAAAGAAAAGAAGGGGATATCAGTTGCGATTTTCCCGCCAAGAAGTTGTGGATCGGGGTAGGGAGCCAAAAGGCCCTCCCCGCCCCAAAAAAAAGGGGAAGGGAACGGAGAGCTAAAAGGAAACAAAAAGAGGAAGAAGAAAAGAAAAGGATGAAAAGGGGAGACCAGTTGCGATTAATTCGGCCAACAACGTCAGGATCGGGGGACCGAATGGCCCTTGCCCCCAGGAAACTTAAAAGAGAGAGAAGGAAGGGAAAGGGGAGCCCACGCCAATTAGTGACCTGCCAGTGTCACAAATAAGGTATAAAAATATGCTCATCTGACCGTTGTGATCTAGGCGTTGTGGCGTGCGCCTGTAATCCAGCTAACAGTGGAAGTTACAAATTTATTGATTCAGCCGACGACCCAGGTTCGAAACTGAGTCACGTCTTTCGGATGGTGACGTTAAAGGTCGGTCCCCAGACGTAAATAATCATATCTGATTGATACACGTCTGTAAAAACCAAATACACACGTAATTAAATGCTTAAAACACCTGAGCTTACGGGGACTCCCCCACCCCTGGACCCCACGGCAATTAGTGTCCTGCCAGTGTCACAAATAAGGTATCAAAATATGCTCATCTGACCGTAATTAGATGCCTTAAACCCCTGAGCTTTCGGGGGCTCTGCCCCCTGGACCCCACTCCAATTAGTGTCCTGTTATTGTCACAAATAAGGTATAAAAATATGCTCATCTGGCCGTAATTAAATGCCCATACACCCTGAGCTTCAGGGGCTCCGCCCCTTGACCCCCGCCGGGCCTTCCCCTAGACCCCACGCCAATTTACGCTACGCTCTACCTGATCGTAGATACTTTAGTCTCCCCCCTCCACCCACCCACGATTATTTTCCCCGACTTTACTATGGCTGCTATAATGGCGCTCTAGCATTTCAAGGAATGAATTCCAGTCATGTACCCATTAACCTTACCTGGGTCGAATATGGCAAATGATGGCCAAAGGACATTAATGCCACGGAGGGGCTAACACATGTGACGTATCAACTATACCACGACACTGATTACCACTAATTGTTTTATTGCTTTATTGCTTTGTTAGCGCAAGTATAAAAATGACGCCCATCGGGCAACGGTCATATGACGGTCTCTACGAGCTTCCAGCGTGCTTTGTGTGTTTGTTACTTCATGTTTATCTCCAGCGTTACTAGCGCACATTGCACCTACTTACTAAACCTGGGTCTAGAGGGGCAGCTGTAGTTTAATGTCATGTCACATGATAATTAGCACCATGCCGGGCCTCGAACCCGAGATGTTAGCATGTCCTATCAAGTGCTTAATCCGCTCGACCACGACACCTCAGTACGCATTTTACTTTGGTCAACGTCGTTTCGTTACGAGTAACTCAAAGAGGCATCTCTAGACAAGTCGCCATTTTGAATGGTATTGGAGAGGGGGTTGGGGTGGGATGCCATCAAGTTATTCGCGCATCTGTCAACGAGCAAAGAAGACGTCCTCGGATTATTCGATTTGTATACAAGGATAAAACAAGCAAGTCCATAGAATTTATACATGCATTAACAATAACTGCAGCGAGCAAAACCAATTTTCTATCGACAAGGCCAGATCAACCGGAGTTCTCACTCCTCCCCCTCGCCCATGCCACAAATAAAGACACATGCTTTTTTGTCTGACTACCTTCAAGATTCTACATGGACAGGCCCCTCGAGTACCTGTCTGGGATGGTTTCAGTAACTTCGCCAGTGAGATCATTGAGGTTATCAGAGGCCACGAAACCGGTTGTGCAAATGACGAGAACGGTTACCGACGAAGACAGATCCTTCGCCAAAGCTGCACCCGTTCTCTGGAACTCGCTTCTTTCTTATCTGAGGAAGTAAGAGTCCACAAAACAATTTGAAACACAACTAAAAACATATTCTGTAATCTAAACTTGAAATTTCCTGCAGAATATTTGTTTCAGTGTTATTCAATTATTGTATAATTTGCATAAGCTATTTTGTCCAGAGGTTATTATGTCTCGTATGTGCGTTTGACGCCCCTAGTTCTGTCCTTGTCATCATAATTTCCTTTTAACAACCTTGTTCTTGCTATAGGACTATGGGGTCTGGTGAACAACGCCGGTATTGCCAATTTACCTGGTCTCATTGATTGGTGCACGAAGGACGACTACAAGCGCATCATCGACGTCAATCTCCTTGGCGTCATCGATGTCACATTAACCTTCTTACCTCTACTCAAGAAAGCTAGAGGTCGTGTGGTCAACATCGCTAGCGCCCTCTCGCGGGTGGCTATGGGTTCAGGAGGATACGCGGAATCGAAATATGGTGTCCAAGCATTCTCTGATACGCTCAGGTAAAATAAATGATTAAGTAATAAGGCGGTGTCAGACACAATTTTCCCGATCCATCTCGAATTACCTAGATAACTAGATCATTCACTTATTTAGGTGACAGACAGGTAACAGGCAGGCTACGAATTATCCTGATAACTATTATCTAGATAACTATTTTCTAGATAATTAGCCTCTGTCTGACACCGCCTATAGTCTTCAATTTTAAATGAACTTTATAGATCAAACTAAACTAGCACAATAAAGGGGACATAAAAGCCCGGGACACACACAAAATTATTGGTAGATGCAGGGCATGAAATAAAAGAATGGCATATTGAAGAAAAAAATTGCGCACTTATCTAGCACAGGGGATCATTATCAAAAAAGTATTTCCAACGGGGTACCACTAGACAATTTTCGATAGTGTTTAAGGGAGTGTTGGACCATGGACCTATTACGGATGGACATTCGTCGTTTCTTAACGAATTCATTTTGATTGTCTCCGTCAATGTCGTTTCAATAACATTCCGTACATGTTTCTTCACTTTGATCTCATGAGGTCCACCGCCAAAAAGCCGGGACAGAATCAAGATAGTGATTTTACACATGTTAATCATCATGCGCAGAAGATAATAACTCGCTTAAATCATGGAAAATCGATGTGCAGTTCTGGTTTATAATCGGAAATTGTTGTTCCGTGTACTGTATTTTATTTTGAAAAACACGTTTATATTTCCAGATAGAGGTTATATTTGGATTGGTTGTGATTTAAAATCCCGTTTCCAATTTCCTCATAATATTCCAAAGTTACAATGCACAGGGCTTATAAAGATCATGGCCTTCTAATTGTTTTATAAGGTCATGGGTGTGTGCGAAAGTGTGCGAATCAGTAATAATATATTTCATATCACCAAAATCGTCTGCTTTTCCACTTTGCTGCTCCCCATTGGGGATGCTTTTTTAAAAGACACACTCTTACAGAGCACACCATCCAAACAAAACCCAAAAGAGGGAAACTGCTCCTTGTCAATGACCGATAATGCTTGAGCAGTCGTTATTGTTAGAACAGCTGAATGTTCTCATTAAGATGCACATAATCAGAAGGCGGTGGAACTCATTGGATCAAAGAAAGAATCACGTCGAATGTCCATCCGTAATAGGTCCATGGTTGGACCAAATAAGCTGACAGGGTAGTCAAACATTTCAGACGGCGAGAGGGGGGTATGTAAGGATGATGCACCCTGTGTTTGGATTAAGAAAAAGATTTTCCTACAAACACAAACCGTTGAATGTTCATGATGTCATGATTACCAAAGCTGTAGCCAAGCTTTCATGATAATGCGCGCAATCATTAAAGATTTGTTTTCTCTACCCTGTACCCATTTACTTCACCTGGGTTGAGAGTGGCAAATGTGTATTGGTGACTTGCCAAAGTACGTAAGTGCCGCGGCGGGGATTTGAACCCCGTCTGGTCCATAGTCTCTTACTAGAAGTGGAGGTGCCGTGAAATAGTGGTTCATACACTTGACTCTCAATACAAGGATTGAGGGTTCGAATCCCATCCCGGCACTATCGTCCTGTGGCAAGACAATAATCGACATTTGCCACTCTCCATCCAGGTGTAAATGAATACCTGGTAATTGCTTGGGTAAAAAATAATTGCAGGGGCCTCAGGAACAACATTTATCGTAGAGGTATCGTGGTCTAGTGGATAGGTCACCGGACTGCAGATCATATGGCTCGCGGTTCTAGTACCACCACTGCAATAATGTCCTTTGGCTAGACATTAATCTGCATTTTGGAGAGCAAAACCCCTCTCCACTCAGGTGATGTAAATGGGTACCCGGTAGGAATAAATTCCTCGAATACCAGAGTGCCTTATCAGGGCCGCTCGGCTGATGGCGGGGTATTAGTAGTACAACGCTTAGAAACATTAATATTGAAATATTAAACGCTATACAATTTTACTATTATTATTTTATCGGCATTCTCTGGGTAGACCAATTGAATTTATTATCATCATTATTTACTTGACTTTTTTGTTTTTTAGGAGAGAAAGTCGTATGATGGACTATGGGATCAAAGTGAGTATCCTAGAACCAGGATTCTTCAAAACTCAGCTTACCAGCCCTGAGAAGACTAGATCAGAGATTAAGAAGAGTTGGGATCGACTATCCAAGGAGAAACAAGCGGAGTTTGAACCAGATTTTCATGAGAAATGTAGGTGAAAGTAGTAAGATGTGGTGATGATGATGATGATGATGATGATGACAATTATGGTGATGAGGATTGATGACCATTAAAATGATGCTGATGCTGATGGCGAGGAGGAGGGGGAGGAGAGGGAGGATCGTAATGTTGATGCGTTGATGATGATGATGATGATGATGATGATGATATTGATGGTGATGAGGATTTGATGATCGTTCAATTCAATTCAATTCAATTTATTTATGTTTCCAACAAAACATTACAAATCAATTTTAAACATTGACAACAATTTAAGAATACATATCGGAAACAGAGGGTCCACAAAAAGCAATGCTTGTACAAGTGTGGACACCTCAAATGATACTTAAGAATAATGATTAATTAAATTAACAAGTTCGTTACTACAATGATGCTGACGATGATGCTGCACTATATGGAGGAGGAGAGGCAAGGATGGTAATGTTGATGTGCTGGTGATGATGACGATGATGATGATGATGATGTTAATGGTGATAAGGATGATGATGATGGATGATGATGATAATGATGGTGGTGGTGGTGGTGGTGGTGGTGGTGGTGGTGATGCTGCTGCTATAGTCCAGAATCTGACCGGGCCTTTATATTCACTACACTTGATTCAAGCCGCCGAAGATGGCGTTATCATCGAACTCATACGCTCACCAGCCCTTTGGCCTTTTTCGCCGGGCGTCCTAATTTAAGGATCACGCCATCTTCGGCTGGCAGCGAGTAATTAAGTAGGGGGAGGTCGCATTGCGTTGGTGTGGTGGAGATCTACATTAAATCTGCCAGATTCTGGGCTACTGCTGCTGCTGATGATGATGGTGGTTATGGTGATGGTGATGATGATGACTACTGGTAATGATGATGATAACAATGATAATAAAAAGGATGATGATGATGATGATGATGGCGGTGGTGATGATGAAGGACCGATGGTGGTGGTGATGATAAAAATGATGGTGTTGGTGGTGGTAATGATGGTGATGAAGATGAAAGTGATGATGGTGGATTGGTGGTGGTGGTGGTGATGATGCTAATGATCCATTTTTTACTTTTGGATGGATAAGAGCTCACTAAAAACTAATGTGTTTTTTCGTAATCTTACTAGGAAGTAATACTAATTCGCCGTATGTCATTCTCTTAACGCAGTATCAAACATCTCCATCAACTTCATGAACTTCGTCTCTTCTCCCAACCTAACCATCGTAACCAACGCCATGATGCACGGGCTACTAGCCCGCTGGCCCAAGACCAGGTACTCCTGTGGACTAGATATGAAGGTCATCTTCATCCCGCTCTCCTACGCTCCGACATGGTTCACTGATTTCTGGCTCGGCCAGTCCACTCGGAATGACAAAGTACCTGTAGAGAAAGTACCTGAAGCGGAAGAACCACGCAGTTAGTCCCATGCATTCAGTTCCTGTTTGCTACTATGTACGATTAATTAATGCCATGGGCATCAAAACCTGGCGGATATTTGCGCCATAATTATAAATCGCTACTTTTAATTTCATGCCAGCCACAATTTTGCTTGCAACAACTATAGCAATAATTACTGTAGTTTGATGGCAGTAACAGGCAGAAATAGAAGAAAACTCATTTTGTGTACAGGATTATTGTTTTACGAAAGGCTTATGTTCCTTAAACCAAAATACCATGATTCTTTGGCTGGGCGGGCGTGGCACAAGTCCGCAATTTCTGTGACAAACACAAAATTGCACCATCCCATTTTTTTCTTCTTTTCTTCCCTTCATTTTCGGGGGAGGGGGCACGTACCCAAATACCCCCTTTGCCCGAGCCCCCGGATCCTTCACTGCATGGAATCAAATTTAATATATGCAATATGGTGCGTGCATAACATAGCGATCTCGTATGGAAACGGGATGAATATATAATCGTAAAACTGCATTCTACATACGATAATGACACAGATACATGTAGTACTTTCTTTTATATTTTGCTCTTCATTGTAATAACGAGAAATGAAACTCCGTTTTGTTATTTTTGTATGGTGATTTGTCATTGTATCAGAAGAAATCTGAAATAAATACATGTAGAACAATTTGATTCGATATATCAACTCTTCTTTGATGCATTTATAACTTTCTGTTTCTTTTGTTCTTGTAAGTAGATATCTATTTCAAATTGGCGCTGCCATCTTACCCATGGGAGTTTATTGTCATACTTTGGTTTTTCTTTAAGTTTCAACGGGGAAAACCCTTCATTATTCTATTACAGATAAACATTTCACATTCCGTAGTTGATGGAGACAATTAAATGCAGATTCGATTTGTAAGGGGGAAAAGGGAATACCAATACCGATGTTTTCCATGAAGTCAAACCAGAACGAACACAGGTGGTAGTTCCGAAGACACACTTTTTTTAAATTCTGATATTGGATTAAATTATAGCTGCCGCTTTGGGAGGAAATAACAACTAGTGCAAGAGCGGAAAAACGAAGATCCTAACTTTGATCAAAATAATATATCCTGAAATTAGATTAAGGGTTTGTTGCCAAACTTGGTGACAAATATTAACAACCTCTCTTCGGAGCCAGAGGAGTGATAACGCTGTGTGAAATGATCTGGGTTAAACCTCCTTGCTCCAACATAGTAGGCCTACGTATAATATACCTCTGTGGAAGTGGAGATAAAGTTTCCAATCTATTTCCATGATGTGAGAGTAATATGACGCCTAAAAGTAGGAGAAAATGTGCAAAATCATCAGCAGAAAACTGTTATTATAGTTGTGACGTCATTCATTACCAACATTAGGCGACCCATGGTGCATAGGGTGGGGGTGAAGGGGTGCTATTCTCAGTCAAATCGCTGCTGGGAATTCCATAGTAATGTTGTCGCTAATTTGGGGGAACTTTTAGGATTATTATTTCTTTCTTTTTTGTGGTCAGTAAATGACGAGCCGATCCTGTTTTGTTTCATGATTTCTGTGTTTGTGTTTGTGGTTTGTTTGAGGTTTGAGGCTTGTTGAAAACATGAAAATATTGCATCCATATTCGTCGTTACAAAACTCGATAATTTTCAGTACTCTTACGTTTCTTGCTTCCATTCATTGAAACGTTGATTATAACCTTCCATGACCTGATATGAATAAAGGTATGAATAAAGAGTGGCCTACTTGGGATGTTGACTAAACATTGTATTGTATACAAACATTTATAAGGCTCCGACTCGCAGGCCCAGGTTTAAAGTATTTACATACCAGCTCGCTGAGCTCACATTCTTATTCTTATTGTCCAGAAACCTCGCGAGTCTTCTCATTCTATAATATATCCCAAGTTGGCCACCCAATATTCAAATGTGCATCTTCTTTTTTATCTTCATATATCAAATTGAAATCCAACTGCAACATACATCTGTGAATCTTGATGTACATCCCCTCTTTCTTCTCTCTCTCTCTCTCTCTCTCTCTCTTTCCCCTTTTACCAATATTTTTTCCTCCATATTTGTATTATTATGTATCCTTTGAGGGTAGTCATGCTATCAAGCTTTTCTTACTCTGTCAACCCTCCTGTTTGATGTTTTAGATTAGTTACAGCCAACCTTACTATATTCTAAATATAGGCCTACTCTTTTGTCATGTATACAATTTGCAATGATTTGTTTGTTGTATGTTTGTAAAACTGCAAAGGAAAAAGAAAATCAAACAGAAACAAATTAATCAAATCAAGTCAAATCAAATATTGGTAAATTAAATGTGTGAGTATACACGTAATACAAACAAGCAAAGTGCTGTAGCTACAAGAACACTGGTGCATGTGCCTCCCCCCATTTGAGTGGCGGAAAAAGGAGGAAAAAGGGAAATGGGAAAGGGGAAATCAGCCTCCACACCTGTATTATTTTGGTATCTGTAGCCTCAACATTGCGTATTTCATCTGTCTCGCTAAAGCCACGCCCCTTCCCATGACGACAGTACCCTTTCAATTGCCATAATTGCTGTACTAACGCCAATGAGAGGGAGTGGAGAATGTGCACACATCGTGTGGGGGCAAGCCTGAATCCTATGACCGGTGTAATCTGTAAAGCGCTTAGAGAAGTCGTCGGTGTACGTAAGCACTATATAAACCAATAATATTATTATTATTACACAATATTTCGGAGCTGAATTGTCTTAACTTAGCTATCAATCATCTTGAGTTGTCGTTGTGTGATTCATTTTTAATCCTCAATGTGTGTTTATTTAAGACAAACCATTAACCTCTAAGAAGTGACGCGTTTAACCAAACGGAATGTTGTGTAATACTATTATGTATCTACAGGAAGCCTTCATCCTATTTTGATAAACTTTTGTAGGATGGCAGAACAGGAAGCAATGTACATGTATTTCCTTTGATCATTGTATTACTGACATTATAAATCGCTGATCACATACATGACATATGTCTTATTCTAAGTATACAGTCAAACCTGTCTTTAATAGTGGCCACCTCTCTGTGAAGGCCACCTGCCTATAGCGGCCATCCATATTAGCACCCTTTAGAAGGGAATATGTACGCTGCTTTTTGTGTTTCCCTTTTATGGACGTAATAGACAGGTTTGACTGTACTAGAATATTAAAAAACTAAAATGATATAGACGTATGTGTAAATTTGACTCATATTATGAGTGAGCTGTGGGACATTTTTGTCCTATCGTATTTGCATCTTACCATGCGTTTGGGATTAAACAACCGTTAAAAAAGAGAGTTTTTTTTTTTGTTTAAAGGTTTTCCCGACCTAGCAATGTTTAGTGAATGCACAATGGTTCATTACTATAGGACGATCGGAAATTCTGATACTATATTTCATTGGCTGCTAAAAAAAATTTAAAAATCATGTTCAGCTTACGTAACTGACATTTTTATTATGTTTGCACATTCCAATACGTGACGCACAATTGCTTCGCATTGATTTCTCGAAAGTTCTTGCGATCACGTTGAGATTAATTATTGGATTACTCATGTCCTTATTTGCAACGTTTTCATCGATATCCCCTTCAATCAGCAAGATATGATTGTTCTAGTAAATTTAATTCTTTATTGTGGTCTAATGTATAATTCCTTATCAGTATGTAATAGCCACATGACTCAATGTAGTTTCCTTCTGTTTTGTGGTCGATATCCATCCAAAGTGAGCTTTGATTGTCTTATATTTTTTTTTTGGGGGGGCTTTATTTTTTGGCCCATAAACAGATTCCTAAATGAAATAATAAACCATTATTTGATAGAACCAATCGGACGTAAACTACACTAACATCTCCTTTGTACTATTATAACTATTGTGTTTTTTCATTGTGATGTCACATGGAAAACATAATATGCTTTATTATCATTTCTATCATGTTATATTCAGGAAGAATCGCTGTTATGATAGTATTTGTTGCAAGTTTTTCAGCCACAAACAATCGTAACTTTATATCTTGAGTCTGCATTAATGATTCGCATCAAAATGCCATTATTTCACGATGTGCAGCTCAAATTCATGCCAACCAACCCCCCTCTTCCCGCCCTTCTCTCTCTCTCTCTCTCTCTCCCTCTTTCTTCCTCTTCCTCTTCTTCTTCTTCTTCTTCTTCTTCTTCTTCTTCTTCTTCTTCTTCTCTCTCTCCCTCTCCCTTTCCTTCTCTCTGTTTCTTCTTCTTTTCTCTCTCTCTCTCTCTCTCCCGGCCCCCATCCCCAATCTCTCTCTCCCTAACTACTCCACTCCTCTAACGGACCTGAGATAATTATGATGAATGATTTTGGATTAAAATATTTCTGGATATGAATCATATGTCATTACATTCAATTTGAATTTTAATTGAACTTACTGGTTGTGATGAAAATCAATGATCATGCACGATTTCCATAGACGAAGAGGTACGAAGTCCATAGATTTTTTTTTTTGGGGGGGGGGCATTCAACGCATTTTTACAGCATTGTGCTATATAAAACATTCCCTTTCTCACAGTTTGAATGCGCTTTTCTTGCATTGCCAGCACATTTGTCATGTTCACAAGCGGAAATAACTACATGTACAAGGCAACTAATGTAAGGGTTTTGTTCTTTCCTTTCCTACAATTGTATCTGTGTTTTTCAGTATAATTTGGCCAAAGACGAAATTGATTACCACAAGCGGTTGCCTGACGATTATTCCGGCAACCGGAATTATTTGTTAGCATTCCGTTATTTTGATACCAAGCATAATGTTTATGATGTAAAGGTCTTTGTTGCTTTCTCCGGAATTTTGATTTGTTTTTGCCCTGTGCAGAGAGCATGATGAATATTTGTGAGAGAGGTATGCAAATGATGTAATTATCCATAGATTATTTAATGACCCATGCATAATGAAGGCAATGACGTTTGTGAGCGTCACAGATCTTGAGCGCAATCTGTTATTATTCCCGGTTATTTCAGCTTTTAGTTCGGAAGATCCTACGTTAGATAGACTTGGTAAGCAAGGAACAGGGAGCTGTATGCTTTGAAGCATTACTATTCATTCAAGGAACGTCATAAATATAATTTCCATATATATATATGCTTCCCCCTTTGATCTCTTCTTAACCCCCGCTTCCCTTTCCTATATGTAGGCCTGTCCTTCATACCATCCCGTAGAAAGTCAAAACTTCTCGGGGTTTTTGTTCAATTTATTCAGAAAAATTGTCTCAGCAGCTGAGACAACTGTAATCAATCCGAATGTCATGAGAGCGATTAGACCGAAAGCTTCAGTCTCTGATATCGACGTTGTTCTGTTGAGACTACGTCTGGCTCCACTGACCGCTTTAAATAGATTGAAAAATGTCAGTATTATTATTGTTCATATTATCACATTTATCTTTGTTTATCATTGTTCATATTATCACATGTTTATCATTGTTATACTATTGTTATATTGATACTATGTAAATATGTTTGTATCTCTTACTTACCCCGAGAGGGGGTCGATAGAGTCGATACAAATCTTACAAATTAAAAAAATTACCCATACCAGATGGGTATTTCTGTCTAGAGAGCGAGTTGCTTTCCAACTCGCTCTCATGACATTTGGATTGATTACACAAGATGGTGTTAGATGATTGTTAAAAATCCACCACTCCTCCCCCAATTCCACCACTCCTCCTCCAACTCCACCACTCCTCCCCCAACTCCACAACTCCTCCCCTAACTCCACCACTCCTCCACCAACTCCACCACTCTTCCCCCAACTCCATCACTCCTCCCCCAATTCCACCACTCCTTCCCCAACTCCACCACTCTTCCCCAACTCCACCACTCCTCCCCGACTCCACCACTCCTCCCCAACTCCACCACTCCTCCCCGACTCCACCACTCCTCTCCCAAATCCACCACTCCTCCCCAACTCCACCACTCCTCCCCAACTCCACCACTCCTCCCCAACTCCACCACTCCTCTCCCAACTCCATCACTCCTCCCCAACTCCACCACTCCTCCCCAACTCCACCACTCCTCCCCCGACTCCACCACTCCTCCCCAACTCCACCACTCGTCTCCCAACTCCACCACTCCTCCCCAACTCCACCACTCCTCTCCCGACTCCACCACTCCTCCCCAACTCCACCACTCCTCCCCAACTCCACCACTCCTCCCCAATTCCACCACTCCTCTCCCAACTCCACCACTCCTCCCCCAGCTCCACACCGAATCCAAATCAAGCGACTATTAGTATTAGCCATTTTTGTTCGGTGTTGTCGGTCTCGTAGCTGAGGTATTTGTCGTCTTTTCCAGATTCTGCTCTGGTACACATCACGCACACTGTAGCTTGTCTGCTCTGCCACTCAGCTTTTTGGAACGCACGTATGCACTGTACTGTGCTTGGGACCAACCTGCCGGGCTAGCTAGGTCACCAAAGGTGTGTAATTGTTATGATATTAGGATCACAATAGATTCGCTACAACCCCACCCACGAGTTGACACACAATCGTTCACTGCGAAGAGAGGGTCGTGATTCAGAAACGATCGATAAACTTTGGACAAGTTCGTCTCTTCTTCGTCTGCTTCTGTTCTTATTTGAAACTTCAATCAGCGCGTTTGTTATTAACAGAACTCTACGCATACACCTAGACACACCAGCTTAGTGAAATAGTAGTAGACTGGACATTATTTTCATTTAACGTCCATGCACGAAAGGAACTCTTTTTCATGTCTCAAGTCGACTGCTATGGATTTAGTGACCATAATGTTTGATGATTGTCTGCGAAATATTGACAGTGTTAGCTCATAATGCGAAACGCCCATTAACCGTGAACTAGCTGCAAACTTTATTTTGAAGCATATCCATCTTGTTGGTTTTCGTTTGAAAGTACTATCAAGGAGCCCATACTTCTAGACTGTAGAGAGGGATACTTCTCAACATCGTAACAGGTAAATACAGCGATCTTGACTTTATATGGCTTGTGCTACACGCCCGATTTACGTTGTTGCAAACATGGTATTGACATTCATGCGTTGTTTATATACCATCTGCAGTTTATCATTACATATATATTATCCGCATAAATATGACTTTAGCTTGTTCGTCTATTAGTTCTTAACCTTAGAATATTCCCTCATTTATCTGACTTTATTTATTTCGTATCTCTCATTTGGTTTATGTCACACGTTCACAACCTACTCTTAGATGTTAGAGTGAGCAACAAAGAATTTTGAGGTTAAATTTTGACAAAACTTTAACATCCTTGTATTCAGACTATACAAAGTATTTCTTAAGTTGATTTACTCAGTAAGCTACGCTTCATATAGTTCAGATTTGGCCTCATTCTACTTTATGTATTTATAACAGTTTATTCATTTTGGAGAATAATGTTAATTAAGTAATGCCTATTCTCTAACGATATTCATGACTATGCAGTTGGATTGGCTGGGTTAGATATCAAGATGTCAAATCCGTAACGTTGGGGTTATGTTTTCCGATCAGTGCACAATCTTTCACAACCACACGGGTCAAATGAATAGTTGATTTTCACAACCACACGGGTCAAATGAATAGTTGATCAACTTGAGCATATTATAAATGAATGAAAATAAATTGGTGACATGAATCCATGACTTTCCACCATTTGTGGAAAAGGTTGCGTTTAGTGGTAAATCACATCCCCCAATGGAAAAAGTTTGTGTATTTCAATCTAAGAATTTTAAAAGGATATGTAAGTGTAACCATTTTCCTTAGCTTTGATATGACTTATTGGTGGTTAAATTAGCCTACGTATTTGAAACACAAACTTCCAAATTTAGGTAATGGCTATGCTTGGTTACTCTAATTTCCAGTATTTTAAAAGGATATGTAACCAAGTTCCTTAGCCTTGATATGACTTATCAGTGGTGAATTTAGCCTACGACTTAGAAAACACAAACTTCTAAAGTGATACACCAGTCACACTCATGAGACCGACACAAGACCGACACAAGACCGCACAAGAAATACATTACCCTGAAATAGAATGGCCAAGAATGTTCGGTGTGAAGTCGGTTGGCGATGGGACGAAGCTAGGTATAATTATGTTGATAAGCTTTGAAATATGTAACCCATGCTGTTTTTAGTGAGTCTGCAATTTGAGTTGGTCTGTTTATTAAAATTGAGGTGAATGTTTAAAAAGAGGTCCAATTTCGAATTCCAGGTTCATAATATGAAACTCGTGGTATGCCTGATGTCAAAGGTTTATCAGAATTCGTTTTTGGTTGCACAGTTCCATTAATGTTGATAGGATTTAATAGTCATTTTACATTCTTCTAATGTTTTTTTATATTTTACAGTACTGTAATCACAAATTGTAAATTATACAAAGTGCATTACCATGGTTTCCAACTCATTTTGGCAAAGGACTCCTGCAAATTCGTGATTTCTGTTTAGGGTTCACCTCTCTCTCTCTCTCTCTCTCTCTCCCTCCCTCCCTTCCCATCTATCTCTCTCTCTCTCTCTCTCTCTCCGTGCTTCTCCCTTTACCTTCTAATCTTTCTGTCACCCATAGCACTTTAAAAGTGATATGTCTTAAACATTTTAGACTGAATGTCTCTTTTTTGACAACCTCTTTCAGTTTTACACCATGTATATCCTGTCATAGGAACAAGATTCATGAAAGTGCTAAGGAGCCCACTTATAGCTCTCAGATCAGATCCATTAGCCTTTCATGTACCCTTCATAAACCATGTATCAGACATTATTAAGTGCACTCATTGTTGTGCGAACCGGAGTTGAGAACAGTTATATGCCCTTGCGAATAATATTGTGTGTTACACTGGTGGTAAGGATGACTGCAATAGGACAATTATCATTTATATCATTATATATAGGACGAAAATACATTCACTTCAACACACGAGTTGAACAACACAATCGTTCACTGCGAAGAGAGGGTCGTGATTCAGAAACGATTGAAACATTGGACAAGACTCTTGATCAATAATGAATACTGAATTGTCATACTGAATGTGATGCCTAGTTTGACATCAAATCGACAAGTACCTGTAGTGTGCTTATGGAAACGTAGAGAACCAACTTTTTTTAGGAAGGGGTGTTAAGGGCACTTAGTCCTTGAGTCCGTTATAATGCTCTTAATTACAATTATTAGATTTATCTAAAAGAAAAACAACAAACCCTAAAAAGTACTAGTGCAACAAAATGTTCTCACCATGCAAAGCGATAGAACTTAGTTCACTAACAAATTGCTTTCGGGGCATACTCCCATTACAGTACAATACCTTTAAAGACATATCGACTCTTAACGAGGCGTATTTGTCTCTGCAATAAATACAGAGGTCAATCTGCGAGTAAACCAGTCGTTGAAATTTATTTGTCGTAGTAAAAACATTAGTTTTGTTGTGGTTAAGTTCATAAGTTCACTTATATAGCATGAAGTTGATAGAGATCTCCCTTGCGTCTGTTGCCTTGAATAGTTCCCCGGGCTCCGCCCCCCCCCCCCTCTCTCTCCCCCTCTCTCTCTCTTACTCTCCCTCATACTTTCTTCCACCCTCTCTATTTGATATCTATGTTTTGTGTTTCCATTACAAACGTTCACTTTAATCTCCGTCACATCTGTGCTTGGCTTACGTGGTTCCGAGTCGCCTATGACTAGGGACCGATAATGAGGGTGGCTGTCATGATAACAATCAATACAATAATCACAATTATGTCAGATTACATGACCACGCAAATAGGCCTATAAGCAAGACAGGCTCGTCTATCTTTTAATGTCAAAAAGATATACCAGGCGTCAGTATGGTGCCTTGATAATCAGACGTAAAACCTTTTCATTTAAAGCACACAATCTCACCGGACGGATGGTGCATTGGGTCGACCCTGAACGGAAACACTTTGACAAACTACTTCCGGTGCTAAGAGGTCATGGTTGCATAATTATGTGACTATACGATTGGATCCATCATAGTGACAAAAGCTACACCTCACACTAATTACATTATTAAACAAAGACTGTCGCACTAATTATATCATTAAAAATAATCCTTGCCTACCGCCCCGGCAAGCTAAAAATAACAGGTGGGGTTAATTAGTGTCCAAATTGATACATGTGTGTATGTATGACTTTGCGTTTCTGAATACATGTGATTATTAGACATCTGTCTCTGTTCTGTTTGTGATCCCAGAAGATACAAGGTAAACGGCCCCCGGACAACGGCCCCGGACAACTGCATCGCAACACAACTCAACTGTCTCCATCCATTCACTTCCTTTCAGATCTTGTGATAAAGTTCTCTGTCAGTTTTATTGAAAAAGTATCAGGACACGTTGTCATCCTCAATTCTGTTTCTTTGAAAATGTAGCGAAACCTAAATTACAAGAAAAATGTAGTTATTTGGGAATCGTTTTCTAATTCTTCATAATTATGACTTATAAGGGTATTGCTGTGCGGGGTTCACTTGATGACTTTGTCTTTTTTTCTTTTTAAGAATTATCGGTATGGGAATGAGGCTCAATGCTCACTCACTCCATTCTCCTCTTTCTTGGCGCCTTGTAAAATAGCTTGTTATTATCTTGATTATACAATACATCGGATGTAAATATGACGTCATGCTGGAAGCTACTTGCTACCGCTGATATGATGTAAATACCATTTGAATAAGAAGAAGAAAAACCTGAGCTTACAAAATAATAGGCCTACGCAATAAAACCCCGGATTCTCCCAATGAATATACGCAGTTGTCTGCAGCGACAATATACTATGGTATCTATTAACTGGACAATTAATCTCGTAACCGAACAATAATAATCCGTAATTGTGTTAAACCTTAAACAGGATTCTCTTCCAAAGGTTACAAAAGGCCGCATGTATGCTTAAATCCGGGTAGGTGACTTGTATTGAACTATAAAGTTGAGAAGTAATTGTTAACGCCTCACTATGAACACCAGGATGCCAGAGTATCTAGGCCAAGCTTGATTAACAGCAACTTGAAAAATACATCAAACAAAAACTTGGATATGCCCATAGTCGTATGCAAGGGCAGTTTAGGACCTTTGAACCTTGATGACGTCATCCCTGAAGCAGCTTTTCTCAGCTATACTGGGATGGGATGCGTTGTGACAGCAGGTGAAGGTACAGACAACAAAATGGTGTACAATTTCTATATACAATAAAACAGTGACGTGCAAGTAAAAAATCATGCTTCTATAGTTCACAGCATTCTGGAACCTATTTACAGGCTGAGGTTCCAACTAGTTCCAACCCTCTGATGACAGGATTGGCGGCCTCCTGGAAAGCAGCAACTGTTGGGGCATATATAACTGCTGTGGCTGGATATAGTTGAATATCAAATTTCTAGTTATGCAAGCGAAGCAACAACTTGAAAAACACATTCAAGATATTTAAAAAAAATCAGACTCCCAGTATGCTCCATGGCGATATATTCACATAGGCATACACGGGAGCAATTTGGTAAGGAAGGCTGATATATCAACATTGTAGCCCAATGATAAAATGAAGATACATTTGTTTTTATGCTGGAAATAATGGGATATGTTTGGGGATATTTCCATAGGCGTATACATACGAGGATGTTTTCATAATGGGCTGACATGACTTGCACATTTCTGAATTTCGCTAGTTATGTTAGCGAGCCAAAATGTTGACTTTGGAATGTGATTTTGTCGTTATAAAACTACATAAAATACGAATGATCCACCTCGCCGTCCGGCTGCCCGAATATTAGTCATTTCATTTTGGGGCGGTGTTTGGTTAACATACATGTATGTTATAGTCTGGTAAATTTGTTCTACTCCTGAATACATAACCCCATGCTTATTTTGGTGTAGTGATTTCTTTAAGATCTGTTGGAGCGAAAAGTTTTCATTTTCACATGATCACGGTCACGTCACGATCAAAGTACAAATTAAAAAAGTAAAAATCTTGAAAATATTCCAAATATAGAAAAAAGACACCACTGCGACAGAGTCACCGGAAAAAATAGTGAAATAGAATTACCGCCAAAGGGTAACGCGTCCTGAATATTGACACGGGGTGGTGCAGACAGGTCGTATGTGCCATTGGTAGAAGTAAGTTGTCTTGATGGAAGTTGGATCTTTCTAAATTTTCAAGAATATCTTCACGAATTTCAGGATCATCATCATTATCATCATAAGGTTTGCTCGATAGTGTGATTTGAATTGACGAGATTCCAAGGATAAGAAAGTCGGGTAAGATCACTCTTTTATTAAATTAGTTGCTGAGATTCAGATAATTCATGGGTACAGGCATTGACAAGTGAAGGTACCAGCATATACAACGTTACTGTATGAACAGAGCATGTTTTAAGGAGGGCGCATGGGTTGCACATATTTGGCAAATTTGCAAAAGGGGAATTTTCGAAGACATGGCCAATATTCATGCATTTACAACTTTTCTAGGTACAGGTTTACAATAAATTATTGTCTTTTTATCATCGTCAGCGCTGAGATCTCCGACACTCGTAAATAGGAACAAATCCAAGCAAACGAGTGATTTTCATGTCATATATATTAAGAGTAACTGTCTTCAGAAATACAGGGTACCACTACAGTAAAATCTGTCTATAAAGACCACCCAAGGGAGACAAGAAAAGTGGTAATTTTTATAGGCAGATGGTCTTTATGTACAGGCTCCTTTAGTACATGTTTCAATGAGAAACCATTTTCAAGGGAAACAAGAAAATAATTTGGTCTTTGCAGACAGGTGGTCTTTCTATACAGGTGGTCACTAAAGCAGATTTGACTGTATTTTCATGATTTGATTGCGTCTGTCGTTCGATAGATAAGTTTTTGAGCTACGTAAATTCATCACGGTTGTCCGCCCTAATTTTCCAATATCATTTAAGGGGCTTTTATGTAACGCTTAGTACTTGGATCAGTTTGATGGAAGACAACTTACGGTACTTGCATTTGGGCAAATGTCTGACACCCTCACTCTTTCACTAACTAACTAACAACATGTAACTATGTTATGAAAATGTTTTGAAATCATGTTCAGAAAAAACAATTGTATTTTATTTCTAAGATTGATTTGTATTGTTTGGAATCAATAAATAAACTATTGAAGAAAAAAAACTAGAGGAACGGTATTGATAAACTATAGGTCGATTGTTTAATTTAACAAAAATATAATCTAAAGCATAATCAAAGTGAAACCACAAACTCGTGCAAAAAGTCATTAAATAATTTCGCTATGAATCCTATTTCCTTTCACAAGTGCTTATGCAATTTTATTTAGAACTTTCCCGATTTGATATGAAAAAAACCTTCACAATAGATCCTGCTAAATAGTTTCATAACCGAACAACAACATTCTACTCCTTTCGCTTCTTTTTCTCAGAACTCAATTTATTTTGGTATTGTTACAGAATAGAAAGTAAGAACGTAATCATGTTAACGTGGTAAAGATCATGTTCGAAGGTACTCTTTAAAAGTGCAGGGGAGTAGAAATCCACTTTTGGTGGAGTCGTATTTAAAGGGATAGTTGATTTTTGTTGCAGAGGGCGCTACACAATATAATTTTTTGTGAGATAATGAAAAACTGAGTGTGAAATTTGAAAGAGTATACAATTTAGATGACAAAACATCTTTGTTTGATCAAAATCGGTTCAGAGACGGCTGCAATATCCATAAATATAACCATTTCTAATATTTGTGGTGCCCTACAAATATTCGGTAATTTTGAACCAGTCGTTGAAAAACGAGATCGCGCCTTATTGGCTTTATTCCAGCCAATGCCAATATTGGCTTTTTGTTGACTTTTTCGTGTTGGTGATTTTGCGCTCAACCGGCCGGCCCATGTATTGTTATAATTAATTAATTAATAAACGGTCACCGTATATTTTTGATAGTGGAGCTGAATTGGTATAATCGTATTCAATCTAAATTCACACCTTTTTTGGCCTAAAATTACCCTCATAGAAATTATAGGTTCTAAAAGGGCACTAGAAATGTCATAAATAAGAATAAGAGCAATAACCATGCACTTTGAAGGCATTTGCGGTCTTAAACAAGAACTCAACTATCCCTTTAATAATAACAGTGAATTCTTGTATAGCGTTCATGTCTGTCAGTCTTGACACTCATGTAGCTCCCATTACGGCGCTCTAGCATTTCAAGGAATTAATTCCTGTCAGGTACCCATTTATCTCACCTGGTTCGAGTGTGGCATATTTAGATTAATGCCAAAGGACATTAGTGCCGAGGTGGGACTCGAACCGCGGACCTTGTGATCAACAGTCCGATGACGTATCCACTCGACCACGACACCTTTGGGGTCACTTCGTTTGGTGTAGAAATCCGTGCTCGAAATCTCTCAAAAGAGTCCTTAAAACCACTACATTTGGCCGCGAAAATGGTTTCTTATCAATAAACCGTTTTAAATAAATAAATAAAATGTGATTCCTTTAAAAAGTGAATATCTAATCCACTCCTCGGTCTGCATTCATGCGAGTGCATTTGTATGAAGTCTAGACCTGTACGATCTACTGTGTTCAATAATACAAGAGAAGAAAAAAACAAGATTAAAAAAAATATATATAAAAAACAGGAAACAATATCTACCATCGTAGCCATGTTAAGTACGTGTAGGTGAGATGAAGATAGGAACACCAAACCAATAACAATGTAATTCCTTACAAGTTTGTGTTATCTCTAAGACATGCAACAAGTGATTTCTTTTATCTGAAGTTTGAGATTACTCTAAAACTAAATCCTATTTAATCAACAACACGGATACTGATATAATAAAATAAGAAGAAAACACAAACTAGACATGTATACTTGTTTCGGAACAAGTATAGGTGGGCTGTTCAAATTAGTCCATATCACACATGGTTACTGAGATAGTGATCAGTGAAATGTTTGACCTTTGACCCTAATTTACATACTAAGTAGTTAAGATACCATTGGCATGATTCAACCAAAATTTTTGAAATAATCCTCTGATTCAGGTTTATTACTGTGCCAAATTTCATGTCTATACAAAGCATTGTTTTAGAGAAACCATGTACAGTATATTTGACCTTTAACCTTAAAATCTAAATAACATAATGAAATATGCATATTCTCGATTTTGTGTTTTTATATGAAATATTTTGTCTTACCTATCAACATGCCACGTTTCAAGTCAATTGCGACCAATATACCAAAATAATCCATATAGACATTACACGTAAACGGAAAATGGAATTCTCAAATCCCACTTGCAAGTAGAATATTGAGCATGATCCCGGCATCTGATCGAAAAATAAAGGGCACATTTGTGATAGCTTATTGTCTCAGCTACAACATACTCGAAGCTCAGCGAAAACAAAACTAAAACGACGGAGATATTGCTCGCGAAAGATGGGAATGTAGAATCCAGTTTTGAAAAAAAGTCATGTCCCATAGAGAATACACGCAAAATGTGAAAAATTGACATGCCTCCTTTAATCGCAAAAATACGCCATGATGCCTTTGTCAAAATGAAAATCGTGGTAACTGCATTTGTAGAAAATTGTCTCAGCTAGAACATATCAAAATTTGGAAGAAAATCGATCAATATTTACAGAGATACAATCAATTTTCCAAAAATATGCTGACGTCATAATATGCAAATTGAAATTTTGAGTTTGGAGGCCATTATGATGACGTCATGAGTTAATTGAGGGTCAAATGAGACATGAAATCATATCTCCGACTCATAATCTATCCAAATATGAAAAAATTGGGAGTTCCCATCCATTCTGAAGAGTTACAATGAATTTTGTATAGGCATGTTTTTGCCCATATATGCTATGTATTACAAGAGCTCGCGCGCACGGACATTTATCTTGAATGGACGCTCATCTTGTTATTAATGGTCATTAAGAGATAAACATGGTATCAAATTGTTCGAAAAAATATGGGAAATATCATGAAAGAAAAAAAAATGGCGATTCTATGTTGTATAATCGTGTTACGCGCGAAAACGCGCGCATGTGCGTGTGCGCGATTTTTATAAAATGCTTAAAATGGCCTGAAACGTATCCAAAATGAATTTGAGACGATTTAGAACATTTTGAAATTTTGCGCGCGCTAACGCACGAACGTACGCATGCGCGCGTTTTTGACCTGAAATTGACCGGACGGATATTGACCTTGATCATGATAAATATGAATGAGAAATGACTTTCCGTTATGAAGATATGATCATGAGTAGATTTTCAGAAAATTTCACAAAATGGCGCCTAGATGACGTCATCAGTCAAGGTCAAGGTTGAAAACATTATTTTGCTTTGTCCATATGCCTATACATATGTGTGCCAAATTTCAAGGCATTTGATTGAGCCATTTTCAAATTATCTTGCTAACAAAAAAGTGGGTGGAAATAAGAAAAATAAATAAAGAATAAATAATAAAGGCAATTCTAACGAAAACATAAGGTGGTCTGTATTATATACAGCCCACCTAACAATGAGTCACAGACAATGACCAAAGTACACTTGCCTTATCAAGTTATCACTGCCTATGTAAATTTGCAAACATAACAACCACACACTCCACTTCATACATTTTTATACAATGTCTGTACTACACTTTAAAACGTACTGACTGCGTCAGAATTCTTGAAACGAATTTATTGAAATTTTCTGGAAAATAAATAAATGTACAAGATATCATACATGTATGTAAGAAACCAAGCTCACTTCGGTTTTTCGAATGTCCAACAAAATATGATTGATGTGAACTCCGTGAGTGTCATATAAAGTTTGTTGTTCAAATTCTTGAGCTATTTTCTGTGTAAATTTTGTTTGAACAACTTAAGATTTTGTTACAACCCTATTATATTTGATAGAAAAAGGCGTTGAAATAATGATTTAAATGATATCGTCAATACTGATTTGTTTATGTGTATCATTGTCGGTAAATCATGCAATTGTGTACTGTGCTATGCTTATAGTCTCTTTAAAATGGATAAAACTAATGGATAAACATTCCTTTATCTATTGACATTCCTATACACTTTATAATATTATGTACGTTGTACATGAGGTGTCATTTCGATTACGTCATCACTTACGCTATTAAAGCCTATACGGAGGCAAACAGTGCATGCGCCAGTACCTCAACTGCCCTGTGTATCGAGTTCGTTTGTACTTTTTAAAACTTTTAAAGCTTTGTCAACCACTCTTCCTCAATACATCTCCTCACTCTTTCAGTAGCAGAGAACATCATATTCACTTTGATCTACATCTGCTCCTTCGGTCCTTCCCTTCTGATTCCCAAACCGTGAAAACAGGCTGGCTTCAAATCCTTTCAATCCGTTGCCCAACGCCTAAGGAATAAACTCCCTGTAATTCTAAGAAATAGTACTTCACTTGTCTGACTTCTTAAAAAACAACTGAAACCGTACCTCTACAATTCTTCTTAATTTGTTGATTGACTAAGCGATAGCGACTTATATCTTCTGGAAAAGGCATCCAACTCATTATCGTTATCTTTATTATTATTATTATTATAATCATCATCATCATCATCATTATTATTACTCAGTCTGTTTCACATGTCACGTCAGGGAACGCATTAGTCATTGACGCAGTCTTACGTCAGCAATAGGGACTTTTAGATTTACACGACGAGAGCGTGGACTGCCGCGTGTGAATTGTGTTAAGGCACTGGGCCATGCCCGGCAGTGCCTTAAAAGGACATCACAGTGCCTTATAAGGACGTCACACGTTGCAGTCCACTATGTCGACGTGCAAATCTAAAAGTCCCTAATAACGCCTCGTGTGCGGCAGTTACCAATAAACCCACCCACTCTTCCATTTATGAGTGACACCTTCTGTCGCGTCATGATATCAGGTTAACTCAATGACGTCACAATGCATGTTTATGTTTTAATCATAACCGTGATATTGCTATTCCCTTTTCCTGTATGGTTACCAGTCTAGTCACTTTCTAAATAGGTTAACTATGTTTACTCTGAGTAATGACATGAAGGTGCGTGTAGACTCATATCCTAAATGGGCGTATTGGTATACATTACTATGTGTATATTTATAAATGAAATGGTTTTCGCCAGGTATAATTGAGCAAGGTATAAATGAGCAAATTAAGTCTGTTTTGGGTCCTCTTTGCGGTGACAGGTGTATGAGTAAGGACTTCGAAAGAGATCAAATGTATTTTTTGTGTTGCAAGATATGTGTTTGAGTAACACATGCTGGTCCTCTCCTCGCTCTTGGTGTGTTGAAAGTTAGCTTGTTTGCTGCCATGACGTGTCGCTGTTTTAGCTAATTTAGCCAAGGCTAGTCAATCTATGGTTCTTCCGAGACCATTAGATCATTTTGCTGTTAACCCGACTCTTTAATAATGGTATATATAGTCTTGTATTTATATGAAAAGTAACTATAGACTCTCTCTTTTCATTCATTGTCAGACAATGGAGACTGGTACAATGGCTGACGTCTTGATGAGCTCGCCTGGGACCTCGACTTCGGCGACGACGACGGCTGGCAGTGACGGTCGAACCTTTGTTTTCGACGATCCGGTCCAGCGAATCATCCTCGCCGTCATCTTCATCATCGCTTTCGTGGTTGGCTTCACTGGCAATGGACTGACAATGCTGGCTGTGGCACTGAGTAGGAAACTGAGAACGATTACCAATGTCTTCGTGGTCAATCTGGCCATGGCTGACCTCCTGACGTGCTGTGTACTGCCATGGAACGCGGTTGCTTTGTTGAGCTTCAGTGGATGGCCGTTACCTGAATGGGTATGTAAAGGTGCTGCTCTGGTTCTATACACCTGCGGTGGCTGCAGTCTCTACAGCCTAGCCACCATAGCCATTAATAGATACATCATCATTACCAGGCCGCTTAAAACATATCGCGCCATCTACACGAAAAGAAACAACGCCATCATTTTAACAATCTGCTGGTTAGTTCCTTTCTCTGTGTCGTTGATCCCGCCGTTGTGTGGACTCGGCGAACTCGGATACGCTGTCAAATACAAGACGTGCTCGCACAAGACGGCCCATCCCTTGTCCGATTACTACAGCATG
The DNA here is from genome assembly GCA_037976565.1 of Mesocentrotus franciscanus. Classification (NCBI taxonomy): domain Eukaryota; kingdom Metazoa; phylum Echinodermata; class Echinoidea; order Camarodonta; family Strongylocentrotidae; genus Mesocentrotus; species Mesocentrotus franciscanus. Next base: position 29,132,466 of record CP137683.1, on the reverse strand, counting down.
CTCCAAGCCGCCGTTTTGTATCCAGTACCTCTCGTAATCGTCGTCGTCTGCTACATCAAGATCTTCCTTCATACTCGACGTCACATGAGAACGATGACGATGTCTGATTCTTCCGACACTTCGTTCACCGCTACGAAGCGATCGTCACCGAATGGAACACCGCATCATGAACAAAACAAATCAGTCAAGAAGCGGCTGAACAGGCGCCAAGTAGAAATTACCAAAAATATGTTGTTTGTCGTCTGCGCGTTTGGTCTTTGCGCGTCGCCATATTGCGTCTCCCTCATGATACCACCAAGTGATCCTGCTATCCCATGGACAGCCGCCATCTTGCTTTTTAATAGCTGCGTGAATCCTTTTATCTATGCCACCAAGCATCCTTATTTCAAGCAAGTCTTTGGCTTCATGTTGAAATGCCGATGTACAGAGATTCCAGAGCAAGCCAGTATCATCAGAACAATCTCATCCATGCACTCTTCTTTCCGATCAACTAGGAGGAAAAATAGAAAGCCTGCGGCTCACAGCTACCCTAGCAACACAGCGGTGAAAGAAGCTGATGTCTGAAAGACAAGAAGTAAATAATAGGCCTGTTGATTAAGGCATTATAGCAGAACTAACACACTGATTGGCCGATGGCAAAATTACTAGATGGCGAATATTTAATATGTGAGTTGGTCTAGTAGTTACTCAACTATCTGTCTTCGTCTATTAACCGGCCTCACCGGATACCGGATCGAAACTGACTCGTCTCTTCAACATGCTGGTGCCGTGGACGTAGTTGTGATGACAAAAGTTGGTTCTTGGATCTATAAAATAATCATATCTGTGTACACATGATTTGTTTTTCTTCATAAAAGGTCTGGTAGACTAAAATGACTTGACATTGTAGGAAACCACTAACAGAATGCCACAGGACGAAATTAATAATCCAATGGTTAAGAAGGACTGGTTTAGCATGAGATAATTAAATGCATTGTCTTAATGTATTGAACGCATATTAAAGACGATTTTACACTTGACTACACAGGACTGTTTGATTCTGGGCCAGATGGCAGCCCCTCCCCCCCCCCCCGCAACATGCTGAAAAATCGATCAACACTCCTTTTGACCCTGGTCTCGATAACATGGATGTTATGACAACGGCAACAAAACACATTTCTTTGTGATTATAATGTGAACAGGTGAGGGGCTCATCCACTTTGGAATCATAATAGTGTAAGAAAAACGATCATGTCTGGCAAAGAATAATATTGAATGTATTTTATTCTTTTTCATTAAAAATGATAGTCTTAAAATGAAAACCATTAAAAAAACTCTTTATCATCTATCCGCTGGAGGAAATATTTTCTTGAAGTTCTTAGAAGTAATAAGGTATATTGAAAACATTGGTAGTCGAAAATGTTAGCTGATATCATTTAAAAATGATGATTTTCTGAGGGATCACTAACCATATCCAGCCCTTTAACCAGTGCTGAAATGGTCGTATAATATTCACAAAAATATTGACACACAATATTCACACTTTCAGTATAGTTTACTAAGAAAGTACATCATTGGAATGTAAAACAAAACCATGTTACAAGTACTTGTAGTCATGATAATATTGCCACTTTTGGTTTCGACACCATGTAAATGAATTGAAATAGTTTATGTAATCCCCAACCAATTTGGGGAAAACCATGGAAACTGATGTATCCATAAATAGATTTCAAAAACTTGTGCTGTAATCAACAGTAACAACAATAACAACATAACTAAGACAAGAAAATGCTTTCCATGAATTCATCTTGGCAATAAGCGTGCAGTATAAACTCAACATTGCAACAACAACAAAAATTCAATAGAAAAGGATTTTTTTTTTTAAATAAAGCATGCAATTGATTTAAATCTCATCCCAGTTGGGAAATATCCAAAAATAGATGTTTGAGGGCGTTTTTACACTTGCCTTGCAAAGAGTATTATTGGAAGTTGCTTATAAGTATATATATCTCAAACATTCGCTAAGCAATCAAGTTAAGACCGAGTTGTCATGGTTATTGGACTCTTTTGACTTTCAGGTAGAGAGATAAAGATTATGAAATTAGATCATCGTTTAATGGTGATTGATTGATCCCTCATTCCTGTTTACTTTCACATGGGTCTATTTGCATTGGTCTTGGCAATGAACAATTTTTTTTGTAGCTTATTTTCCCAAGTTCAGAGATCCGTCGTTTCCAAATGTCTGAAGCGCGATTATTATACTGTCAATTAAAATACAGTCGTGTTGTTCTTGTAAGCAGGTCTTACAGAATTGACTTTGATAAAAGGAATATTTTATGCAGTCCAGAGCTCTTGTCATGAACGCCAGATTGCTTTTATGTTTGAATAGAAAGGCTGAATATATCACATAATGGGCTGCCTATATATTGTATCATATAAATATTTTGTCATTTTATATTTCTATATATCAAAGCTGTATGAAAGTATGTGCAAATGAAATAATATATTACTAAGTCACAAAAACAATATATCGACTGCCTCCGTTAACGTGGCACTCTCTTATACATTTTTATTTGTGATTTTTCAAACGAAGATATTGTATCATAAACGATTTCGACCCGTCGAGTCATGAAGCTCTGTTGCTGATTTATATATTCGTTTAAACAAAACTCTCTAGTTAAATACGACAGCCGCCTCAACGAGACCGACACCAGACGACAACAGATCTAACAAACAATTACATTACCCCCGCAGGGCCAAGAATCGGACAGTTTAGAGTCGGCGTGGAGTCGGTGTGAAGTCGGTGTTGATTCGGTGTGAAGTCGGTGTGAAGTCGGTTTGGAGGTGTGACTGATGTATTAATTAGCTGATAAAATGTGATGGACTTTTCGGGGGGACATACTATAGTAGTTTATATCACAATGAGTGTCCTTGTCTATAGCCACTACGCAGATATCTTTTGTTACTGGTAAAGTATCAATGCGGTGATATATTTCGTGCCAAAAATGTCAAGAATAAAATTTATTTTGAAATATGAAATAATTATTGTTTCCAAGGACTAATTTTTGTGTGTGAATAACAACGGATGTGTTATCCATAACTACATAACTATTACTATTGATATTAATAATTGCTATGTGTACCCAGGGATACCTCATCAGCTTCAATGCTGTCCCGAGGGCGCTGCAATTATTATTACCCCGGCCGGCGATTGCCAGGTACCCACTTGAACCTGGATGGAGAGTGGCACGTGTGCATCAATGTCTTGCAAAAGGACTTTAGTGCCGGGCTGGGATTCGAACCCTCAATCATTCCTTGGATTAAGAGTCAAGTGAACGACAACTCCTCTGTACCCTCCGTGACGTAGCAGCCTTGTAATCGCCGAACTGGTTTTATTCCCCGAAGTACTGTAGAATTCGATCAAAATAAACCTAACACACATTATCTGATTATACAAGAGGATACACATGTTACTTTGCAGGTCCATTTAACTCCGTTGTCCCTTGATTGTGCAAATTATACATGAAAACGTTTTTTTGCAAGAAAATTAAGGTCAGCTGAATTCAGTCTTCCACAATCATGACAATGTTATAACGTTCGTATATACAATCATGTACATTCAAAGAAATGAAACATGACGAGAGAGAGAGAGAGAGAGAGAGAGAGAGAGAGAGAGAGAGAATGAGAGGAAGAGGGTGGGAGGGGAGAGGGAGGGAGAGAGAGAGATAGCGCGCGAAGAAAAGAGGGGGGTAAAGAAGCATAAAAAGGATGAAGAAAAGGATGAAAATAGAAGTGAGAGAGAGGGGGAGGAATAAGGAAAGATAATTATGCTAGACTGGATGACATGGACGAGATGCTAATCATAATCACTATAAGACGCATGGAAACAATTACATGAGATAAACCCTTAAACTTACTTCCACAGATAAGATCTTTCGAATACTTCAACCTGTTATAAATTACTGATATTAAAGATACTATGTCCCTTTTGCAGCCAACATCAAATTCTATAGAACTTTGCAGGAATTATGAATATGTCATGTATGTCCTATCCGTGACATTTAAACGTTAGCAGTGTCCTAATATTCAAATTATGCAAGGAAACCCGTTTACTTGCTAGACTTCACTGTCAGACACTGTTGAATGACTGACTGGCCTTTTTTCATCTTTGGTAATAACATACATAAAATGAGCTGTAAAGGGTACATGAGCATTTGTCTACATCAATAACCCACTTCTTGTAATGGCCAAAATTGATGATTGAATCTTTGCGCAGCATAAAACGTACGACCATTCGGTACAATGGTCTGAAAAATCAGACTATTACTTACTGGCACTATATCTCCTAGTCGATTCGACAACTAATAGTCGTTATTTTCCCACTTAAAGACATTTTCAAGCCCCTTTTTTTTAGGGAAGTTCTAAATTAGTATTGTCTTTCAAATGCCGTTGGAATTTAACCTTTTCATTTTTTTGGCCTGCAAATGGGACATAGTACCTTTAAAGGGCAAACCAACACTTGTAATAGGTTCATTTGTATGAAAGCGGAAAAAAGAGCAACAGGATGGTGAAAGTTTGAAATAAATCTGACCAATAATAAGAGAGTTATGAATGTTTGAGATATGAGATCACTATAGCTCTGCGAATCTCAAATTGGCAATTTTGTCAGTAGATTGTGACGTAGTCACGGACAACTCTCTCGTTTGTCGTGTACAACAAAAAGTGATTAATACCTGATTTCTCCCAAGTGCCTTCTCCCTTGTATACTATGGATAGTATATGATTATAGGACCTCTGAAAAGACTCTCATGAGTGATACATTTTGGGCGATATTACATTTCATTATATTTGTGTGTTGGGACAAACAGGAAAGATGCCCGGCACTACAATACAGTGACATATACCGATTGAGCCCTTTTGAATTTCCCATACATAATGATTACAACTTTCAAAAATTCATTACTTTCCTATTATTTGTCCGATTTGGTTCAGACTTTCACCAGTCTGCTTCTCTGATGTTTATGCTATATTCCAGAGTCGATCACTCTTTAGGTTGGATTTCCCTTCAAGATACCGTTCAGCTTTGACTCAATCTTACTTGGTTTAAGTTCATTTGATAAATGGTGTCGGATATCTATAGTTGTTTCCAAAATCATGATAAGATATCCGATGATAATCAATAGTTTGGCTACGGGAAGTCACATTCCCCTTCGTCGAATGGCAACATGAAATAAAGAAGAGAGGGGGAAGGGGGGTGAAGGAGAAAAAATGAAAAGAGAGGGAAAGTGGGAATCCAAAGAAGAAGACGACATACCCCTTGCAGACCTGCCTGTTTCTCACATATTAGTCACCTAGTTATTACATTGTGCAATAAATAAAATCAATCAATAAAGTAGGAAGCACCAAGATACGAGAAAGACAAATGAAAAGAAAAAAGGCCGCCCAATGTGGGGCTCGAACCCACGACCCTGGGATTAAGAGTCCCATGCTCTACCGACTGAGCTAACCGGGCTGTGATGTCAACGTACCCAGTGTTATTATTTTGTTTTACTTGTTTCACCCTCTTTTTCGAAAATTCGTGTAGACACACATTTTTCTTTTGTCTTAAAATGAGAATGATCATACAATCATGTTTGAATTCCAATTAATAAAATTTGTATTTGAATTTGAATTGACAACTGTCTTGGCCTATTTTGGCATCTACAAAGTTGGGGTGAGGAGGGGGTCTCTATTAAATTGTCAAAACTAGAGTCTGGAATATGAGGAAACTGTACACCGTTTTTTCTAAAAAATGATTGTAATCACTAGAATACATTATAAGAATGCTCACATGTCTTCATGAAACCTATTGCTTTGCAGATAAATAAGTTACAGCTGATATCAAGATGTGGCATGCTTTGTTTTTTTTTTCTTCTGATATACTGAAAGAGTACTTTTCATCGGTGCAATCTGCGCACTGAAGAAGAAGGGGATTTCAAATTGGAATATTAGAAACGTGTTTATGCCAACAAAAGTTTTTTTGCAGTTTGTAGTTGTAAGATTGCTTTTCTTAATACAGATCATGTATTTATGTAATTGTCATTTACTGTAAGCGCCTTGGGCCTTATGGGAAAAGCGCGGTATAAGTAATATTAATAATAATAATAATAAAATGTGTTATCATTATTCATTTTGGCAACGATGTATAACATGATCATGTGAATGTTTTCTTTCCAAAGGCGAAACAAAACTACAATAGAGTGAAAAAATATTCTCCATATTTATAAATATGTGGTCATTTGAGGGTCATCTGTTTATATCCATTTGGGCGTAGTCTTCAGGTATTGAAAATAAAAAAGCAGTTCGCCCAATGTGGGGCTCGAACCCACGACCCTGGGATTAAGAGTCCCATGCTCTACCGACTGAGCTAACCGGGCTGTGTTGGCTCAATCGGTAGAGCATGGTTGCAAGGCCTTTCTTTTAGAAATGGCTTGTATCATTTTTTTTTTTTTACTTGAGTTGCTCGTTACAACCCCAACATTTCATTTTGCAAGACGCAATCGAAACATAAAATTCTATAAGAGAATTCGATTTTCTTGAGCCTTTTACTTTCCAAATTGAATTTATTGTCGAAAAACAAAATGTGACAGTTTTCTGACTCAACAACAAAATGTGTTCCGGATATTTCGATACCGGTATCAAGAACTACCGGAAATTCCGGATGGTTTAATAATGGTACAGGTCGGTTGCTTTACCTTCCCTTTTACTTTTCTTTTCTTTTTGTTTTCCTCCCTCTTTACCCCCTCTCTCTCTCTCTCTCTCCCTCCCTATCTCTCTCTCTCTTCCTTTCTTTTTTAAAAATCATTTTTGCTAATCTTGTCTCATCCTCCGCAATTCCCTTCTCCCACCATCCCCTTTTTATGTATTTGTCTATCATACCCTCCCCTATGACATCTTTCTATTTCTCTTCCTCTCGAGTCTCGAGTATTCCTGACGACTCCCCCTCCCTATCTCTCCCTCCCTTCTATTTCTCTCTCCCACTCTCTCTCTCTCTCTCTCTCTCTCTCTCTCTCACACACACACACACACATGCCCACCACCCGACCACACTTCCACACACATACCACACACTGTTCCTAGCCTCCTCAGAATACCCCAAATTGGAGCGACAGAATAATAATAATAATTCAACAACAAAAATAATGATAATTAAAACGAGGCTACAATAACCCAGTGTTAAAAGTTCATGAAAACTTCACTTGTTCCCACTTCTGTAAATATAAGGCTAATTTACCTGCCCTCCCTGCAATATTCTTTTCTTCTTCCCTAAATTCCAACAGTTCTTTTTGAAAATCACACAAAGACAATATTACGGACTTTCCCCTGCATCTATATTATATCCAATATTTCATTGAAAAAATAATTGTATTAAATATCTTTATTCGTGGGGAATTACCGGACAACCGTAAATGAATATCCACCCAATCGACATACCTAAATTCTCTTAGCTCAAACTTAGCTATTATATTCTGCCATAACCTTTGAACATGTACACACTCCCAGAACAAGTGTAAATATGTTTCAATCTTTTGCTTACAAAATGAACACAACTTATCTTCAACAAAGCCGAATCTTAATAAGTGTTCTCTAGTATATATTGCTCCATGAAGCAGTTTATATTAAATTTCTCTAAGTCTGTTAACAAGAGTAACTTTCCTAGGCCTACTAAATATCTCCCCATATACCTCATTTGAAAAATCTGAAAATCCCCGTCCATCGTGAATCTCCAAAACAAATAAATTTGGTAACTTCTCTATAAAATTCATAAACCTTCCTCGATAATACATCTCTGAGGAGCTTCACAGTACCGTTAAACTGCATTAAAATATCATACTCTTTTACATCCACTAAACTCCAGTTCTCCTTTTTCCGCTTCTCAAAATAGCATCCCCAATATTCTATACATCAACAATTTTGTTTCCTTTTAACCCCAAATTTTGAAAATGAGATATTGACCGCATGCCACTTTCAACAGAAATATCTTGAACTGAAATTATATTGCATTTAAACAAATCCTCATCAAAAATCATTTTCTTTTTTAATAAGAAATTGTTATTGTTAAAAATAAATTGGATTATTCTTTTCTTCAAAATTCCTACAACCTTCTTATTCTTCCCATGCTTTTATCATTTCTAAATAGAACTTAGGTACTTTGAAACTAAATAACTTGGAATCATAGTTACACAAGAAAATAAATCTACCTCCTACCACCATCTTGAAGCAGAAATCAAAGTATAGCTTCCATCTCATTGATATTTCTCCGTACAAAAGTCTTTTCACCCACATTACACGTTGGGTTTTTACAAACGAGTCAAAATTAGTCATTCGTAACCCCTTGATACAATATTAATCTCTTAATTCGATCTTTCCCATTCCAAATAAATCAAAACACATTTTCTGTATTTCCGATGTGACCCACTTTGGAACCACTAGTGAAGCAAGAACGTAATTTAATTGACATAATGCATATGTTTTTAATAAATGAATTTTTCCAAACACCGTGAGGTCACTCTGTTTCCACCATCCGAGAAGTCTTTTAATCTTGCTTAAAATCTCCGTATAATTCAACTCCTCTCTAATTCTGACGTCTAACGCAAAATACACTCTTTCTGATTTGTCTCTGTTTCCCCCAATTTCATAATATTAGGTTTTTTTTTCGCATTAACCCGTAAACCACATAAAAAACGTGTGAGTGTGTATATATATGTATTATATATATATATATATATAAGTTTTTATGCCATGTATATCAGTTCATACAATGTATTTGTTTCTGTATGTGTTTGCACTTCAGAACCTGAAGAAGGCCTCACAAGCCGAAAGCTCGTAATACAATTGTAAAGTACAGCTACGTCTCACGTTCCTCGACCATTTTCTTCACGCCTCTCTATATATATATATATATATATATATCATTACAGATCTTTTACAATATTCAGAGATCAAGTTTTTGCGCGGAAGCGTAGCGATCGAGCTAGGTTTTCTGTTTTCTAATAGTTACACTTGGCATAAGCATAAACAGTGCGTTACAGTCCTTATTCATTATTTTGATTTCCTTTGCAAAATGTCGGGGAGGTAAAATCCCTTTCCTCCGCCACCGCCACCGATCCCCGCTTCTACTCTCATCATCACCACCACCGTTTTCTATGGCAAATGTATGAGAATAATCATAAATTTGATTCGGTTGCCCCCACACACACACACCTTCTCTCGCTATCCACATTCTGATTAAGTACATTCCTGCCATTTCAGGACAAAATTAGGAATATATTGTATTTGGCATGCTCAAACGCTGAAATTTGCAGAAAAGGAGAGGAATTTATCTCTCCAAATGACACACGTTTGGCAGCTATGCCTCTACCTTATCTATTATATAATACCTATGTAATGATTAATCCTTACTCAATATAGGTACACAAAACAACAAAATTATGTAAGCAAACAAATGAACTTTTATTAACGAAGGTATCAAACATCACACCATAACATAATTATATCGATTAATATAAGCCAACGATGTAGGAAACACTTTTCCAAGACAAGTCAGTATCATAATATGTACAGCCTCGATATCAATCACGAGAAAAATCATGCATTCGGGGAATTTTACAAATTTCCAAACATTACCACACATCAGAAATAATCTCCAAAAAGATTGGTCGTATCCGCGCAAACACGAAATGTCATGGCCATGTACTGTACGTGTCAACAGTGGCGTAATGAGCAAAAACTTTTGGGGGAGGGGCAGAACAAAAATCCGCATCACCACCAGGTGGCATAATGGGCAATTGTTTCTTTTAAGAGGGAAGCGGATATTGATGATAACGGTGAGAAAAAACACGGAAAATCATGTCATTTCAGTAACATTTGTAAATCACTGGTATCGAATTAGAAATAAACCACGTTTGAATTTTATTTGGGGGTCCACCCCCATCAGTACGCCAGTGCGTGTTGACCAATCTTTTCCCTAAGTTATCCCTGATGTTTGGAGCTGTTTTTTGTTTTGGTAAAACCCCCCATCAGCAGTTCATGTATACGTGATCGACGAGAAAAATGTGCAGCTACATAGCAGCATTATCTATTATGCAAATTCAGATAACATTCATTGTCTACTTTATCTACATTCAAAGACCTGTAATAGGAGAGAGATGAAAAGAGCTTGGTTGGAGTGATATGAGTTTTTGTCTTCGTCATAATGGCGTAGAAGTGCATGCAAATGACGATTACACTCAATATTAACAACCTAATATCAACCTAACGCAGTTTTAGTAACCTTGTGCGTCACCTATTGAACTGTGCGAACATGACGATGGATGATTTATATTTTACCCGACTGTCAAGAAAGCATGTATTATGCTTGTAAGTAAGCAACCAGGGAACCAATGGCTTTAAGTCCTCTCCAAAAGACTCATATGGTAATGAGGATAAATGCCTTACCAAAGGGCACGAGCGCATTGACTTGGTTTTAAACCCGTGACCTCTCGGTTACAAGACCACTGATCTACTATTCTCAGGGACATACAATATGGTATTGCATTGTGCTTGAGTTTATTTTATCGTGAATAGTTGTGATCGTGTTCATTGTCTCGTTACTGGATATAATCAAGGAAATAATCGCAAATATTTTCGAGAAATCAACTCAAGGGCAATTTCAATACCCAATTGTATATCCCATCGAAATATTTGGATTACATAATACATTATTGAAATGTTCGCACATTCAATACGTGATGGACAAGGCTACCAGGTTTTTTTAAGTTATTTTTTTCTAAAGTATTAGTGATCGTGTCTCAAGTTAATTTGCCTTTGATGACAGTTGAGTTTAATACATTGTAAAACATGGGTTTACATAACTGACAAACGTATGCAGAATTCTTTAATACAACGATTTTTGTTTAAAAAAACACACCAATAGTCATAGAAAGCTACATGTATATAACGGTCAAAGACCCACACAATCAGACATATTTTCTTTGTAGTACAGATAATGGATATATATGATATAGATCAATATAAAATTGTATTTCAATTCAAGGCATATATTCTGAAGCACGGTAGAATCTGGTAGATATCCACTGGTTTTCATCCAAGTATTTGATAAAAAATTATGCAAATCAGGCACGATATAGTGATTTCATAACATGACTTTTCATAGCAACAAAACTCCATACCGTATACGTTGTAAATATGAATCATCGTATGGGATTCAGTTTTTACATCTTTACTTTATTTTATACTCAAGACATGTGCAGAATAAACACAATGGCTCAGTACTGTTGAGCAACTGGCAATTAAAATGGTGAACAACTTTGCTAAAGTATTTGAGAAATAAAGACAAAATTAATGCCTTCTTGTATAGCACTCGTATCCACCATACAAGGAGCTCAAGGTGCTCCAATATTACCCCAGCTATACCTAGGCTACTGATGTCGGGGCTAACAGCATTCAAGGAATTCCTTCCTGCCAGTATCCATTTTAACACCTGGGTCGAGAGTGGCATAATTTATGTAACTAAAGAGATTCAGAAAGATTTTAAGAGTTCAAAGCGGTTTTAAGAAAACTCAATCTTAATGAATTTAGCCGTAGATTTTAGTACTGAATAAGTAATTATTTTTATTCTGATTCAGATTCTGCCAAGGGAAATGAGATGTGACAAAACAATTTATCAGATAGCTGTGTTTTGCTGTGTGACTGGGGCTATACTTACAATTGCGATGCCTTCAATGCCCCCTTCCCCCCCCCCCAAAAAAAAAATATATATATATATATGTATATATATATATATACTCACTTGTGTCTATACTTCTACACTACAACCAAGCAATTTTATATAAATCATCAAACAACAACACACACAATCAATCTAATTATCTAATTTCAAATAATTTGATAAATTCTATAATTATACATAGGATTAGTCTCATCAAATATTTTTAAAGGAGAAAATTCATAAGAAATGATTTGGAATAAACATACCATAGATATAATAAATATAGATTTTGCATGAAAATGGAATACAAGATATTATGTATCTAATGCACAGAAAAGGAAGATGAAAAAAAGGATTGATTTTAAGCTTGTAAATTATTACTTCACTTATTTGCAACTTTTCCCAAGAAACCATCAATATCATTGGTATATAGCAATAAAAATACATTTTACATGTATGTTACTTTAATAAACAGAATATAATGAAGCAGGATTAAAGCAAGATGAGAGAATACAAAAAGGTATAGAACCACAGAAAACACACCTTTCATTAAAAAATAGCCATATAACAACAACTGAAATACCTTTCATTAAGCACGACAAGCAATGCATATAAATATATAACAAATATAGTACTTCACAATTCAGTACTTAAAGTCCCTCTGCACTAGTTTGGCCAGGAGGGATTAGAGGGATTAGCGTGGTCACTGACTGGTGGTTATCTCATCAACTCAGCTCTCAATTAACATAAGAAAAAGAGGATCATGGGGGACCAACATGCACCACTTAGGCATTGTTTTCTATATAGAGGGAGCAAGTAGCTACAAGTTAGTACAGTAGGGCTTTAAGTATTACAATCAATCATAGCCTTCACTAACTCCACATCAATCTTTCCTGAGAATTCATCCTTGATTTCATCAACAATTCATACATTCAGTCCAGAAAGATATCATTATGAAATAGAGCAATGACTACCGTATTCAATCACATGTAAAAAATCATTACACTGGGTACATTCAATGATCAGATATATCAATTTGCATAGCATATATGGTTTTCATGGTGAAAATGCAGACAAAATATTTCACAATAGGTCTCCCTATAGAATAAAAATGGTAAACTATGTGTTACAAAGGTACAGAGAGAAAAATGAAGGCATGGGGTGACATTTTTCTCTCACAATGTCATAATATCCCCTCCCCCACTCCCCCCAAAAGAATGTTGATAATTTTTAATGTCAAGAAGATAATTCAGTCACCTTCCTGCTACGAAAAGAGTTTTAAATCACATAACCACCTATACAACCAGTCAAAACAATCCATATACATGATATGTATGCAATAATAGCAAAATAAATAAAGAGATGGTTCATTTTCCTCTTGACATTTTAAAACAGTTTTCATACATCCTTAATGATTATAAATTAATATTCAAAGAAGAGTACCGAATAATTATCATTTGAATTTTCTTTTTCATGTATGCATGATATAATAGATATGTAAGCGTAGCAACAGTGTAATTGTAATTACAATGTAATTACTTATACTATATTCTGATAAAATTGTTTATCTGGTTAGAAAGAATAGGCATTAATGATCCCACCTATCATATTTGAGAAAGAGAAACTTTGTTATCCAATGGAAGTATTAAAATTGATTGTTGCAGCATTAGATTATCAATAACTTGTTTTACAAAGTGAGAAGATACTAACTGCTGAGAGCCAGAAGGGTGTTAACTTGTACATGTATATCTTAACAGAGGCTTAATGCCCTTATGGCCCCCATGACGGACACAATATGCATGGAAGCATTTGAATGCACTCGGCATGGAAGCATTTGAATGCACTCGGCATGGAATCATTTGAATGCACTCGGCATGGAGTCATTTGAATGCACTCGGCATGGAGTCATTTGAATGCGCTCGGCATGGAGTCATTTGAATGCGCTCGGCATGGAGTCATTTGAATGCGCTCGGCATGGAGTCATTTGAATGCGCTCGGCATGGAGTCATTTGAATGCACTCGGCATGGAATCATTTGAATGCACTCGGCACGGAATCATTTGAATGCACTGGGCAGTGGGCACGGAATCATTTGAAAGCACTCGGCACGGAATCATTTGAATGCACTCGGCATGGAATCATTTGAATGCACTCGGCACGGAATCATTTGAAAGCACTCGGCATGGACACATTTGAATGCACTCGGCATGGACACATTTGAATGCACCGAGTATGGACACATATTTGAATGCACTCGGCACGATAACACATTGGCACATAAGCATATGATTCAAGACAGCAGCGACAATCATTTGACCGAGTTGAAGCATAAGGATGGATAACACTGATACAAAAATGCAATGAAAGCAAAAAGTAATGAAGTTTTTACAACTTTGCAACAATAATAAATATATCAATGCAGCAGACATATTGGTGAAGCTTTGGAATGATTAGTATAAGAGGAAGAGTAACGTTAACTTTCAAATCCCTTCTGATGTCCTCAGAATACCTAAATCACAATGGCAAATACTCTGAAAAGTATTACAGGATAAAGGTCCTGACAAAATGGATAAGTTGTTCCAATTTTAGTTTTATACAGATCGCCAAATAATAATAATAATAATAGTGGGTTCTTGTATAGCGCTCATGTCTGTCATACTTGACACTCTTGGCGCTCCGCAAATACATTGTATCAATCTCTCCATTCCCTACAAACCATAACATTTTAAAGTTACAGTCTAACGAATGCACTATGCTTATTTGTACATTATATTTGACATCAGTAAGACTATAGCCATTGACAAGATTACTTACATATCATCAGTTCAGTTCAGTAGCAGAAGGGTGATAACTCATGGTTTTACAATGAGTTAAAACCCTTCTGGTTCTCAGCAAATTACATTATTGCATAATGGGTTATACATGTATAATGTGATGATGTTTCACAATGCTGAGGAAGATATAAGCACAAGGGCATAACATGATCTAATGAGAGCCAGAAGGGTGTTAACTCTGGAAAGAAGGCAATGTGAGTTAGCAACCTTCTGGCTCTCAACACAAGATACTATAATGCAGAGGGCGATACAAGCACAGGTGTATAACCGTATTGTTATTATTAATGTATACTGAGAGGCATAAAGGCATTAACTCTGGAATGCAATGTGATTTAATGACCTTGTTGCAATCAACAGAAGATATTACAATGCTGCGGTTGATACAAGCACAGGTGTATAACCGTATTGTTATTATTAATGTATACTGAGTGGCAGAAAGGCATAAACTCTGGAATGCAGTGTGATTTAATGACCTTGTTGCAATCAACAGACGAGAAATTTGTTTCAGAAAGGATTAACAACTCCTTGGTTTCAATATTGCAATCATGAAACATGAAAGCACTGTGATTGAATATAACTCTGTTTCAATAATACTTGGTATGGGATGATTATTTCATTCATATCCATTTAAATGCAGGTGGGTTAAACTACCTTGTATAAAACTTAACATCAGTATATTCATTGCAGTTATTTCTGGGGTTAAGAAATACATGTTGACCTACAGTGGTCAGTATCAGTTAATCCATTGCTTATGGGAGCTCCGTGCCCATGTATGTAGTTCCTATAAGGTCTAGGGGAATGAGAGAAGTCAATATCCAACAGGTTACAAATAACAATAGAGGGCGCTGAGAGCAGTTTGCACTATAATTTCTAGAAAGTGCTCCTGTAAATAAATCAATAATAATTTATCTTAAACCAACCATAATATTCTCTACCGATTCTAATTTCACCGAAATTTTCATTGTTTGTTTCAATAATCCACATTTTGTCAGTACATCAAGCATTTCATTTCTACATTTGCGAGAATCCCACAAAACTTTTCCAATTGCAAGCACTTTTTCAAAGGCATATTATTACACAAGACAACCCAATTTCGCCTAGAAACATCCAACAAAATTACAATAAAATATGTAATGATATAAAACATTATCACAAAATAAATAAAATTTATACCCTATACCCGCGAAAGACCGATCCAATATTTGAATACATTATTTATTTCATGAACAGTGTGAGGATACACAGGGCGGGGGCCTGAACTTATAGTAGCAGTTTGCATAAAGCTGTTTACATAATCTAACCATATCCACCTTAAAACAAGATGGATGAATGAATGGGTTAAAGCCCCTCTAAAGTGTTGGGAGCCCCACAAATTTGATGGCATAATTTCACTTAAATTGTATCATAATGTGAAAGAGGATGTCATTAAGACACATTTCTGCAAGGATTTAGGTTTTCTGCGTACAACAGAAAAGCCAAATTATGTATTCTTTTATTAATAATTGTCTTAAAACACTTTAGAGGGGCTTTAATGTACTTGCACATGACATCTTCATGGGTATTAAAGACGCACGTTCCCCGTATTCCAGGCGGACGGTGCTAGCTGCCTATTGACACTAACAGAATCCGGCTCTTACGCAGATGGCATGTTCCGAATGCCCGAACAATGCCGATTATCGCATACCGGTACATGTGCCGAAGTAATACCAATCGCAGTTCGGCTCTAAGATTCGGCTGCTGTTTCCGCCCACTTTCGTGACGTCACGATCGGCAGCGATCAGCTGGCTTGGCAAAGGCAGGCCGTACTACATTATACACAAGCATTATTAGTGTGTGTGATTCCGATGCGATTGACAGCTGTATGCAAATTAGAAGTCGATCTTCGGAACCAAGATGGCGATGACTAGAGCAGCGATAACTACACTGGTGGAATTGTGCTCCTTTAAACATTCAAACAGAAAATTGAAAGAAATACTATTCTGTCAGAGGCATCAGGTTCTGTTACAAAACATTTGGTTATTTAGCCATATAAAGCTTATGTTCTGGTAATGGCAAAAAAATAAATTTGCACCAAATCAAACAATCCTAAAACTGGATAGAGTGATGTTAGATGAAGAAATCAAGAAAGTACTCTCACATGGACAATGATGCATAGTCCCACACATGAGAAATGCATGTTGTGCTTCTAGCCAACTGTCATTCTTGCAGGTTTATACAAGATATTTTACACCACTTTTCTCTGAAATATAATACCATTACCAGAAATGAAGTTTATCTTTATTCATACAACTTGCTTTCATGTTGACTATTTTCTTTGCAAGAACTGGATCGGTGTCGTACTGTTATCATGCTAGAACAGGACCGAGTCCTAGACTAGAACTTGGAACTACAGCGACTTCTAATATCTTCCAAAAAGATAGTCCTGGAGGGTGTTTCACAAAGATCCTAAGTCGAACTTAACTCCAAGTTGGAATTAAACATTATGGAGAGCCATTTGTAGCCTTAAAATAAAATATATTCAAAAGCGAAAATTCAAGTACTTTAGACTTTTTATAAATTACACATCAAGAACATGAAATCTCCTTGATAATAGAAAATATGAATGATTTGAATCAACATTTTATGCCTTTTAAAATAACTTGTACAAAATATTTTCATAGATGCTAACGGCTTTCCATAATTGTTAAGTCCAACTTAGAGATAAGTTCAACTTAGGACCTTTGTGAAACACCCTACAGACCATGTAAGGGCACAAGAAGTTAACCCATTGAATGCTATAAAGCATGAGATCACTCTGCCTGGTGTTAAAGGAAAATACATGGTTATACCAAACTCAAATTATATCCAACTGTTTGGTCAGAACATTCACAACCATGAACCCCTTTCATACATGTACCAAGGGTGGCAATTTCTGCTTGGATTTTATCTTTGAATACCTTTGCATAATAAACCTTTGACAGAAATGAATTGAATTAATTTTGTTCCGAGTCGATTATTCCTGTTACAAGCATATCATCCTCTCTATATACGTTAGAGACTTCATCAATAAGTAGTCATTACCGAATCCAGTAATCTTGCATTAATACCCGCCCTAAAGCTAAATATTGTATGTTTGGAGCCATAAGGGTGTTGAATCTGTGAGTATATAAATGAATGCCTTTATGGCTCCACACAGACAATACTATCTATTACAAAGAGCATGCATACCTGGCCAACATGAAAGCAAGGATAGTCAAACCTGTCTTAGAGGCCACCTCTCTATAAAGGCCACCTGTCTATAGTGGTCACCTCTCTATAAAGGCCACCTGTCTATAGTGGTCACCTGTATTGCCTCCCTCTAGAAGAAACTGTGGGTTGTAGAACCTGTCTAGAAAGGCCGCTTTTTGTGTTTCCCTTGGGTGGCCTTAATAGACAGGTTTGACTGTAGTATATAGAGATCCTTTTGATCCTCCTATACATCAATTTACGTGGATCATGTTACAGATAAAACATTAAAATCTTTCTGACGAAACATTAAAAACGTTATCAAAATACATATCTAGAAAGATCGATGGAAACATTGGAAATGGAATGATCAATTATTTCAATTGAGATAGCACTGTGTAGCATCATTACTAGTCCACCCCCTGGACTGTTGTGCACGATTTCGCTATCGTCTGGTTGAGTGCACACCCCATAGCACACACACACACACCCACATACACGCACACACACACACACACACACGTACGCACATCCAGAATAGTCGTACTCCCATCAGGAAAAGTGAATCACTGGGCTAAGTGAATGAGCGCGGTAAGATGACTGCGCCATCTGTTGGTTATGTGAGGGGGTTGCGCATCAATAAAAGTCGTCCAGGATGTGGACTATATCATTACAGGTGGATATTAGATTATCTCACATGAATATTGTAGTATAATACCGTATTATGTTTTTTTTATCAGGATCTTTTTCGGTTCAGTAGAGCTCTTTTTCTATTTACCAGAGCTAAATTGCTCACAGCTCCTGTGTATTTTTTCCCGCTGGTATGAACTGATGAGACTACTTATTCCTTGAGGCTGAATCCTGATTGGACAAATTCAAATGATGCTGAATGGCAATTGGCTGTGGGCTTCTATATCCCTCTGCAAATTTTTTATATTTTAAAGTTAGCATACATGTGTTGCATGTTGAGACTGCTTTCACCCCAATGCTTCATCCCGATTGGATGAATTCAAACGATGCTCAGTGGTGATTGGCTACTGCTTTGTAGTTGGAATTGACGTGATTGGTGTAGTTATGGTTGTGATTCATGTTCCCGTTTTTCTCTTCTATCTCTTCGCTTTCTGAGCTACTCTCCACGTCGCTCCTTGCATCCTTTGTAACCTGTCAAATCAAAGAGGATATAATGATTATATTGTGTAACATAGACTATAGAACCACAGAGCATGCAATATTTATATCATAATCATGATACTTTATATCATAATCAAATACTTTGGTCATACTAAAAGGCATCAAAGCCTCTTAAAGGATGTGTTGGAGGGAAGAGTGGAAGGAACTAGACCGAGAGGGAGACCCAGAATCAACTGGGAAGAGAATGTCAAGAACTGGAGTGGACTAAAACTGCAAGAGTGCACCAGAATGGCAGAAGATAGAGTGAAATGGAGAGATGTTGCGATCAATCTCCCAACCGGGAGAAGATACTTAGATAGATAGATAGAATCATGAATACCAGGAGGTGAGTTGGGCCAGTTGGCACAGTTGGTAAAGTTTCTGTTGTTGAACCAAAGACCCTGGATTTGAATCCAACCCAGGCGGATGATTGAAGCCTGCGTTGTATGTTAATGTGTCCCTTCCCTGTTCCATATATATAGGATAGGTTAACTGTTGGAAAACACTGTCCCTCAGGTAGGATGCTAAATAGAGGCCCCGTATACAGGAGAGTCACTACCAGTACACGTTACGAACCCACTGCACTATTTGTATATTTATATAAGAGGAGGGGAAGTCCTGGTGTAGTGGTTCACCTGCACATCCCAAATCGTTTCAATTCGCTTACCCCCTCCCCCCGGCATTTTGGTGTTATTTACTTAATAATAATAATTGGTAGTGGTACTAACGATAATAATCATAATCACAAATATCGAAAATCATTAACAATTGAGAGGCTCAAACAAGAGTCTGTTAACTTGATGTTTAGGTTGTGGTTTTAGGCCTCAAAGTGGTAACGAAACTTTAAGTTAACTTAAATATTTACAAAACACGACAGATCTTAGATGTAAGGTTAGGGGTCAATCCTTACTCAATGTTATTTACTTTGGGCACGTAATTAACTTTGGAAATTATGCCTACTTGTAGTTAAAGTGAACAGTTTTATTTACCTAATGTAAAATTAACATCGTCTCTAAACTCATTAACATACACTGGGAAAAAAACTTTGGAATCAATTAGGTGACCAAATTAGATCAAGCTCAACTTTATCTAGGTTTAAAGAGCTATGTTGTAGTAATGTATTAAAAAATTTATCAAATATTATGGCTAATGAGGATTGGTACATTAGTGTGTGTGGGTGCCTGTGCGTGTGTGCTTATTGTGTTTATTTGTATAATTTAGTTTCTATTATTGATTAATTTGACTCTGTATCTAATTGGTATTTGTTTTTGTTGTCTTATTCTCTCTCTTTCAGTGCCATTCCTCACAAGCATTTGCTTTTCTTTTGTTCCTTTCCATATTCCATATTGTATTTTGTATTATTGTTTGTATATTTTTGTATGGTTATGGTTATGGTTAAATAAAGTACCTTGAATCTTGCATCTTGAACTTTTGAACACTTGGTGTTTCAGTCCCGTGTGAATCCTCCTAATTGTTAATGGGTCATTCTTTCTATCTTTGAGGTTTCGCAAACTTAAAAGTTTAAAACTACAAGGGATCCGTATGAACATAGCTACAGTTACCTGTCCATGAGCGAGAGCCTTGTATACCATACACGCGATGAGGAAGAACCAGAAACTGTTGAGAATCTGGAGTATGATCAGGAGTCCATTGAAGAGGTAGTACGCAGGGAAAGGTCCAATGATCTCAAGAGAATGAAAAATAGCACTATAGATGATCCTGTAGATGGAATAAAAGTCAAATTCAAATAAGTTAGTTACCGGTAAATAAAATCCTGATATAAAAGATTATCATTTTTTTAAAGACAATACAAACAAATCAAGAAGCAAGGTAAATATAAAGAAAGATAGATAAATATACAGATAGATACAAAGAGAGGAGGAGGGAGAGACAGAAAAGGAGAGGAGAATAGTAAGATTGAGATGGAGAGAGATATGGAGAGCAGGGAAAAGAGAGAAATGAAGACAGAAGAAGAAGAAAAAGGAAAAGAACATAGATGAATAGGTGATAGAGATGGGGGGGGGGGAAGTGGAAAAGAAAAGGAGAAAAGAAGGGAAGCAGAGAGAGACAGAAAAGGTGTGAGAGAGAGATATATATACAGTGCGTCCCAGAAAAAACGAAACCAAGAAGTATCGATGTTTTATTATAACTTAATCACAACTATAATTAATGAATGACACATATTTGTAAAGCTTAGAGTCTCCTCTTTCATTTGATGCTACTCAAGTGATGCATATTCCACGCATGAGTGATTAAAAGCAATTTGAAGGAAGGAAACCAAAAAGTCATTTGGCGAGCGGTATCTGAATTTCGAAGAAAAATTCACATTTCTAGAAAGTTCATTTTCTGCCCTTTCATACGACACCTGAATCAGGAAAAATGAGCCAGGAATAACAAAGTTCTGTTTGTTTAAAGTAATGCTTGCATTCCCATAATTTTATCAAACAAATACATTTTCACTGGCTGCCTGCCGTAACAACACAAAAAGAAGACAAGGGTTTCGTTGACGATCACCCATGCATGAATAATTTTGATAACTCTCTTTGTCATAAAATCTCTAAAAATCCAACTCATAAACTTTTGGGGGTTCAAAAATAAAAAGGAATTTGAAAACATGCTAATTCATCCTCTCTAACCTAATTCTTCTTCACACTTGCAATTTTTTCCACTTTCCAGATCATTCTGAACCTGAAGCATATACGCATTTCAATAACATTTGAAAGCCCATATCAAATCATACAACTTATATGGTCTTGCACAAGTGTTAAAATAACATTTGTTCTCTAAATATTAGATTAACTGAGAGTTGGACTTTGAAAATAAACAGTAAAAAACTTGTCTGTGTAATCATGGCCATAAATTCAATTTTATATCGATGACTTCCTCCATAATGTTTGAATAAGAAACCTACAACATACAGATAAATCTACTACAAGTACAGGTACATTGATAGCATTATTAGTCTTGTTAAGTATCATCATGCTACAGAGCATCTAATAAAACAAAACAATAATTGTGCAAGGCAGGTTGTGTACCTAATTATAATTCACATCTTACACCAAATAGTCACAAAACCAAAATCCAGAAGTCAATAAGGACAAAATCTAGTCAATGTTTACTATTAACATTTACTAAAATGACAGTATATATTTGTATAGTTATAGCAAGGATAGATATTAGAATTATTGCCCAAGTCATTTTTTGACCAAACAAATATTTAGGCCTCAATCTTATAAGGCCGTATCTCATGTAAGTCAATTTTCAATCTTAAACTTTGTTTATTAACAAGAACTTTCACTGCTTTTCTAGAGGTACAAAATGATGAAGGCAATTATCTCATGAATGTGATGATATATATATACTATATATATATATAGGTTAATTAATATCAGTGATACAAATGACCAATATATAATCTAAAAATGTACAGCGCGTGCCTCTGAAGTCAATTGGTAAGCATACTTACCAAAGCGGGAAAAAGAACATGCGTGACAGAAAGAATGTAGCAGTGAACACACCAAACATGGAGTTAGCACCAGCCTCAAACTGTGCATATTTAAACATCTTCCGGTCTGTACATGATGCAATAAGAGAGAGAGAGAGACCGAGAGAGAGAGAGAGAGAGAGAGAGAGAGAGAGAGAGAGAGAGAGAGAGAGAGAGAGAGAGGTATAGAGACAGAATGAGAGAGCGAAAGAGAGACAGAGAGAGAAGGGGAGGGGAGAGATAGAGAGATAAGGTGAAAGGGTGAGAGAGACAGAGAGAGAAAGAGGAAGAGAGAGAGAGAGAGAGAGACCGAGAGAGAGAGAGAGAGAGGGGGGGAGATGGAGAGAGAGGGGGAGGGGAGAGTTAGAGAAATTGAGAGGGTGAGAGAGAGAGAGAGAGAGAGAGAGAGAGAGCAAGAGAAAGCAAGAGAGGGGAGGGAAGTGAGGGAAATAGAGGGAAATAGAGGGAGAGAAAAAAAGATAGCAAAAGAGTAATAGATGGTAGATGAGAATATATGATCAATCATAAGCATTTTAATCTCCATTACTCCAACTTACCCACATGGGAAGAATAATATCCGAGAAACGAAAAATACAATACTAAAAACTCCAAAAAGGGCATTGGCTGCCGAATGCAGGGAGGTGTAAACGCATAATTTTGCAAGCTGTGGGGAGAAAAATAAAATATGTAGTTATAAACATACCTGCACCTATTTCATGATAAATATGATTTTCACTTGTAACAAGGTAGACTCATGACTAGGCTTACCCAGGACCCTGTTTAAAACCAATATTAAATCAAAGTCAAAGCTCACCAAAAACATTCAGATATCTAAGATGTACATTTACGTTTAAACTAAATTATGTTTTTCAAGCGTTCTAGATGTAGACGTACATTGCACTGCTTATTATATCCTGCATCAAAAATTCATTGGTTTTTGATTGGTTGAGAGCTCATCACGTGACCAGAAATATTTCAACTATTTTAAGGTTGCTCTGAAAAAGTACTATTTGGGAGTACTATTTGAGAGTAGAAGTACTATATGAGAGTACTATTTGGGGGTTGGAATTTTTTTTTTTTCAATTTGAAAATTTTATTGAATTTTTAGATTTTTTTTTTTTTAATCTAATCATTTTTTATTATTTGTAATCTTTTTTTAATCAAAATTTGTAATTTTTAAAAAATTTTCCCAAATATTGTAATTTTTTATTTTTTATGTTTTTTAAAGATAAATTTTTGATGCAGGATATAAAACAAATATACCATGCCTTCTTTTCGAGGTTCTGGTTAAAACTATGCGGTGACTCCAAAAGTACCATTTGCTTCGGGGCTGCGCCCCTTAGCAAATAGTACTATTGGAGTCACCTCTTGCGCATAGTTTTAACCAGAACCTCTCAAGACAGTGTATATTTGTATACTATCTTTAAAGTACAGTCTTCCACTGTGCAAAACAACTATAATATTTTGTAATCATGTTATGGTATGATATGTTATGTTAAATGAATTCATTGCATCAACCCCTTTCTGCCCTGTATCATCAAAGGACATCTCGCACGGTACATTATTGGTTTTCCCATGATTGCTTTGCACTGTTGAAGGTACTGTATAATGTATTATTGCAATTCAAATAGTATGTACAGTGTGTATGTATGCATGATCATAAACCATGAATCCTTTTTATTCACAGAAGTCTCATCTTCTTTAATGACGTTGAATACTTGAAGTCTGATTCACACGTAGTACTTGTGAACCCTGCGGTCTGAATTCAATGGAAGAGAAAAAAACATAATCCTGTTTCGATTTTTTTTTTTCTTCTCTTCACTCCATTGCTCATAAATCTAGCATCTGCCAAGAGTGAGAGGAGCATTAACTCTGTATAAAATGAAATGAGTTCTGGCATTCAACAGACAATAGAATAAGGGTTCTATTGTACTACTGTACTACAGAAGAAAATTTCAAAATGAAACTAAAAAAACAATTCTTCCCATATCGTAATTTAATTCAATTCAATTCAATTCATTTTTTCCAAAAAACTCATAAAAACAATAAAATGTGTAGAACAATGCAGACAAAATTGAAATATTACATTAGAAATAAAAACATGCAGTAAAGAACAATAAATAACATGATATTTGAGTACATGTGGAGGGGGGACTAGCAAAGGCTGAAGGCCTATCAAGGGCTTATCCCAAGCAAGGTTGAGATAAGAAAATAATAAAGCTAATAAAATAAATACAATCAATTAGAACAAAATCAAGTTGATATTGCTACTGTGTGTCAGAGCTGTATTAAAGAGAAAGACCAGTTCTGGTCATGCGATTTCATTGTGAAAGAAACGTTGTGGAATCGATCAGAAGAGGTTGATCATCTAGCATATAAGTATTGGTGTGTACTGCAAGGTCCTGTCATCAAAATGATAAGAAATTTGGCCCAGTCTTGGTAAAGTTACAAGCACTGTACACAGAAAGATGTATATGGGACTACGCGACCACGTGCGCGATATCTATTTGGTCCCAATAGATATAATAATTTACCAAATATATCAATTTGTAGGCGGTTTCCGACTTCCCGGCAAAATTTGTATCATCACCTATTAGTCAAAACATATTCTTTCACATGATTGGTAATGAGAGCTTCCATTTCATTTTTTTGAGAGAGGGGTGTTTCCAAAACTGGTCTATACCTTTAACTCAGTGTTTAATTATTAACAGCTTTCTAGCTCTTGACAAGACAGGTGATAACCACGTCTGATGCCATTGCTATTGTTATGTCCATATCTTTTAGCATATTGAAAAGAATATCCCGCCCAATATTTGTAAATTCGTAATTACTGTATTTACTGCTACACTGTAAGTGCTAAGTACTATAAGTTATTGTTCAAAAATACATTTTTGTGTGTATTGGACAGATAATATACATGTACATGTCTGATGCGATTGCAATCGTTACATCCTTATCTTTTATAATATATTGATATGAATATTGTGCCTAATGTTTGAATATTGGTAATTACTATACGTGCTAAGCGCTATAAGTTATTGTTCAAAATACCTTTTTGTGTGTATTTGTTTTGTGTATCAGCACTCTGATCAGTATTCTGTACAAGCACTAATAATAAGAAACAATCATTAGTAGTATCAGGGATGAGACAGAGAAATTCCCCAAAAGGAGGAAGATTAAATGGGGGTCAGGGATTAGAGTCGGGGTTAGAGAATGTCATTTAAGACACATTTCTGCAAGGATTTTCAGAACAGATGTGTCTGAAATCGAATATTGATGAAAGAATTCAAAGAATACAAAATAGAGGTTTTCTGCGTACAACAGAAAACCCATATTATGTATTCTTTTATCAATATTTGTCTTCAAACACATTTTTTTCTTTGGGGGGGATCTTTGCAGAAGTCTGTCTTAAATGACATCCTCTTTCACATTACGATACAATTTAAGTGAAACTATGCCACCAAATTGTTGGCGAATTTGGGGCTCCCAACACTTTTAGAAGGGCTTTAAGCTATTCCTGAGACTGACAGAGTTAGGCTCTGTTCAAGACTTTACGGAAGAGTGTTTAAGTGTCAAATTAGAGTCTGAGCATACAGACTATCCTTACCTCTAGGAAGATGTCTGCCACATCATGCGTTACCAAGACGATACATCCAACCCTAGTGAAGTTACACGTCCAGGAGAAACCCATTAGGAAGATAGTCGTAAAATGATGTATGAACTGAGGAACGAAATCCTGAATAAGAAAGAAACAAAATCAGAAAGAGCAATTACTTATACTGCGATAGACACTTACTCTTAAACAAATAAATAGAGGTGTTGTGGTCTAGAGGTCAAGTCACTGGTCTGTGGATCACAAGGTGCAAGGTTCAAATCCTTGCCACAGCACTAACTTCCTTTAACAAGACATTAATCTACATTTGCTACTCTCCATCTAGATGAGGTAAATGGGTATCGGGTGGAACCGTGGAAGAAATTCCTTGAATGATTTGGCGCCTCGGCGGCTTGGCTAATAATACACCTGCACTACAGAATATGAATACATCTTTTGCTAATATTTTGCATACGTACAACATGTATTAGAGGTCAACCATGTTTATAATGTACCAACAGGCAGTCCCTTTCCATATATTACCCATTTCAATGCACGAGAATCCACATTGTCATTTGTCAGCACCGACAAACCATATTTCAGTTTCCTTTTATCTTGTAAAAGGCAAGATACAATTCTAAACATTGTAAAGAAACTTCATGTAAAACGGTGGCTTAACGTGCAAAGAGGAAATCAAATAGTCTGGCTACCATCCAAAGCCTTTGATTTCTTT
This sequence comes from Mesocentrotus franciscanus, assembly GCA_037976565.1. Lineage (NCBI taxonomy): Eukaryota > Metazoa > Echinodermata > Echinoidea > Camarodonta > Strongylocentrotidae > Mesocentrotus > Mesocentrotus franciscanus. The sequence continues at coordinate 29,105,722 of CP137683.1, read as the reverse complement.
CCATTTGGAACATGACTAAACTGTACAAACTTCTACGAGGTTACAGCGCAGATAGAAATTACGACAAGAGCCTCGATTTGGCATTCCATGAATATTTACTTTAGAACTCATCATAAATAATGGGTGGAGCATTCAAATATCTGGTACATTTAAATGTATATTTAATAACAATTAAAAGACTGTTGTATATACATTTACATGTATATATAAATCTATAAATGCGTTTCCAATTAATTAACTAATCAAATCACTTTATAGTGTATAATAACCCTGGTCATTTTAATCAATAAACTTCTTTACTAATTCTATGCATACCTTTGGAGCAAAAGTTTAGTTTTGATTTTAAATTTCTTACAGCCAAGTTTTTCTCACAGGGGGTGTCCTTCATAATACCACATCCTGTTGTGAACAAATTATTTTGAAAAGAATGCTCTATGGTAAAGCAAACTGGGCTTTTGACGAGATTGAAAACCATAAAAATTCCATCATAATACAGGTGTATATCCTTCTTTCATTATCAATTCCATGTGATATACGTAATTAATGCAAATCATGTGATTGTAAAGGAAGCTTTTATGATTATATTGTGTAGCTAAAACCCAAGATTTAAATAAATTTCAATAATATTTGTGATTTGTACAGTATATGTACATTGTGGGAAATCCAACCTTGATAACAAACTTGTCTGGAATAAGGAGAAAAATCAAAGAAGCATACTGATGAAAGTTTGAATGAAATCGGATTTTTTAAAAGAAAGTTACAAATTTTTGAAAGTTGCAATCACTATAGTATGGGCTCCTCAAATTGGCTGTATTGATAATGTCTATGTGATGTAGTGGCGGTCAACTTTCCTATTTGCTCTAATAAACAAAAGGACTAAAATTTCAACTTTTGATAAATGTATGACTCGGGATGGTCTTTTCTTTTTAGAGGACCTATAATACTGTACTCTCCAATCTCCATGATATATTTTGAGTAGTGCCCCGAGGGTGGAGGCACTTGGGAGAAAAACAGAAATAATTGATATTTTTCTACACGACAAACGGAAGAGTAATCCGTCACTACGTCACAATCCACTGAAAAAAATTGCTGATTTGAGATTCGCACAGCTGTAGTGATCTCATATTTCAAACACTCATAACTTTCTTAATATTGGTCCGATTTATTTCAAATTTTCGCCGTTCTGTTTCTCTGATTTTTATGCTTCATTCAAATGAACTTATTAGAAGGGTTGGATTGCCCTTTAACTGTTTACCTATAGAATGCAAGGTTTTTTTTTTTAAGGTTAATGTTATACATTCTCCCTTTTAATACAGAAAGTATTAATCAGCTGATTGGTATGTACACTAAATAATAAGTTTCAATTTGATGTCACAACATGTACAGTAGTTTAAATCTTACAAACCTTCCTCCTGACATCAGTAAAGAGAGATAGAATGAGAGAGAGATAGAAAGACATCTCAATCATATAGTAGTTGTAGATCTCTGTTGTCATTGGCTGGAAAAAAAAATAGAGGAAATCATAAAACAACATTTAAACAAAATCATCATGTAGTGTACACTCATTAGTTTATAACTGAACTTTATGTTGATGTTGTTAGATCATAATTCATGCAGCTTTGGAATTATAGCAAGCAGGAAGCATTAAGAGGGAAAAACAGTGAGCAATACATCAAAATATTTTCATTCTTTGGACCGCATTGTTTCAACTAATTTCGTTCGACAAGGGGGTGCATTCATAAGTTACCAAAAATAATTTAAAATATTTATAGATCATCTTTTGACTTCATTTCTTCTTCAAAACATTTTTTGTTTAAATGTACTATAGAATCTATGTTAGTCACTAAAGTCAAAATTTTGTGTTTGGAAGCTCCTACAGAACAATGGGATTTGCAGAGAAGCATCGGTTTTTGCCATAGCGAGTCACATACACACTGTTTGTGACTTGCTATGATACAGTTAACAAACACATGTATATTATTTACACCCTTACCAAGTTTTGTGATTCTTTAATGTAAAAAATTGATTTATGTTTTTTGAGAATGTGACATATACAGTGCATATAGATAAAAAGTGTACCCAAATTTGGTAGCTTCTAATTAAAAAGTGATAACCAATATGACTTTGAAGTTTATTTCATCATGAAAAGTCACTTGTTTTCTGTCCAATGAAACCCTATTCATAATATTTCTGCAACGGGTGACTGAGCACTAGGGTCTTTAAAAAGTTTGGTCAAATCGCCTTGTACCAAGTTTGATGGAACCAATGTAGGTCAGGCCATATGCATGTGCTTCTTTGGTCTTATATCATTTAACAAGTTAAATTATGCCTCATGATTCCGCGCTTCATTGTTTAACATGATGCAATGTATCTAGGCTTTCACAGAACCTTGTTTCAATCCACAGGATAACCTTTAATTATTTTGAACAGCGTATTAACTTCCCGTCTCATGATTTCTACGTTCTCTCTGCTCGCTTATCAACTGCGCCATTTCACATGTGTAAGGAGTATACCGGTAAACTGTTTATATTGAATAGCGAATGAAAACTCAAAGGTCACTAAACCCAAATGCAGGAAAGAACACATATGATGATAAATATCAAAGAAATTGACAGTAGACTTTCAAACAGAAGATAACATCCCAAATTAATTGTATACATTTTGCATCACTCAATGAGAAGGGTTACCTTAAACAAGGGATGTGAATGAAGTCAAGATTGTAATCATCTTAACGAAGAGAATATCATAAATTTTGCTTGTAATAAGCATTTCCTTGAGCTTGAGTTGATATTAACACCATCTATCATCAACTCCCTAATAGTCAATATTAATAAGTGAGCAATTGTTTATGGAATGAGATAACCCACACAATGGCTTTTGACCCACATTCGAATCCATTGCTTCAGCCCAAACTTGGTAAAACAGGATTTTGACAATACTTTTTGAAAAGCCTGCTGCTCAGTCATCCATGGCAGCACAATTATGAATATGGTATCATTAGACAGGGTATCAGCTATCCTTTAAGATGAAATATGATTCAAGGTCACATATAATATAACTTTTTAATTAGAAGCTATCAAAGTTGGGTACACTTTCTTTTGTAAACACACTGTATATTAAAGCTTACATCTAAAAGTATTCATCAACTAATTAAACCAGTCCACGTTTCATTCTTGAGTACCAATAACGAAAAACACAAAAACATAAGATTTACATGAGTTATGAATAATTTAGTTGTTAACTGCATGTTGAACCATCAAGATACTTACATGGAATGGAAAATGATGCCAGCATAGTCTAAGGTCCCAGAACCATGGCTGACTGAATACACTGTAGATACCATAGCTGAATGCTGCGATGTAAAACACGCTCCTCCAACTGTGGTGGAGAGTAATTAAAAGAAAGGGTTTTGATACATTAAATCAGATAACTGATGAGTGAATAAAGGTGAGAAGAAGGGAGAGAAAGAAGAAGGGAGAGAAAGAAGGAGGGAGAGAAACAGAGAGAGAGAGAGAGAGAGAGAGAGGAGCGAGAGAGGACAGAGAGAGGAGAGAGGACAGAGAGAGGAGAGAGGCAGACAGTCAATGGCAGACAGAGTCAGAAAGAAGAATAATGGGAGAGAGGAATAAAGAGAAGAGGCTGACTGACTGACGACAAGAGGATACATTGGAGATCATAAAAGAGTGGGGATGAGGGGAACTTAGAAAACAAATGAAGGGAAAAAGAGAAATGTATGGAGATGAAGGTGAAATAAGAGAAAGTACACAAGACAAAAGAGAAAGAGAGAGAGAGAGAGGAGAGATGATAATAATAATAATAATAATAGGCATTTCTATAGCGCCGTCTATCTAGATAATTTCTATTCCGAGGCGCATTTATTATTACCCCGGCTTTAGCCTAGCTGCCATTTATACAGCGTTCCAGCATTTCAAGGAATTAATTCCTGCCAGGTACCCATTTACATCACCTGGGTTGAGTGTGGCAAATGTAGATCAATGTCTTGCCAAAGGACATTAGTGCCGCGGTGGGACTCGAACCGCGGACCTTGTGATTGACAGTCCGGCGACGTATCCACTCGACCACGACACCTCTACACGATGATGATGAGGGCAACTGTTCAAGAGGGAAGAGAGTATTTCGAGAATATTCACAATATTTTGGAGATCATTATTGAATGAGAAATAACACAACACCCCATGTCAAATGGTACAATATTCATATGGGTAAAACAGCATAAATGTGTAAGGAAATAAAGGGGAAAAGAATTAGGAAACTCTGAATTTCTGAAGGAATATTTGGGAAGATCTTACCTTGTCTCTGTGAATTTAACAAGCATGCTTGGTCTGTCCTGGTTTCGTCTCCGTCTGAACCATCTTTCTATGGTTCTAACCGACCAGTCGAGCTGTTTGGACAGTCCCTCAAGACGTTTTTTGTCAGGGCTCTTGGAGACTGTCGTGTACACCTTCTCAAGGATGGTGTTGGGTGTTGCGTCATAATCGTTCTTGGATTTTATTCCAGCTATGAGCCCAAGAGGTGTGGCGATACATCTGACACAAATAAAGAGAATAGAAATGATAAGATTGCTGATTATGATCTTGGTGATTGACCTGTAAACCTTCTCAAAGATGGTGATGGGTTTAATTGCTTTATGGAGGTTATTGAGGTGTGGCAACACATCAGAAAGAGACAAGATAATGACAAATTGTCAGGGTTCTTTAACTTCTTGGAGACTGACTTGTATTTAAAGTCTTCTAAAGAATGGCCATTGGTGTTGCTTTATAATGGTTCTTGGATTATATTCCAACTACATGTATTGTATGTGACTAAAAGGTATCGCAATACATCAGATAGTGACAAGAAAATGAAAGTTCTAAGAAATAGTCAGGGTTCTTGGAGACTGACTTGTACATGAAAATCTTCTAAAGAATGACCATTGGTGTTGCTTCATAATGGTTCTTGGATTTTATTCCAACTATGTCACTAAAAGGTATCGCAATATATGGTACATCTGAAAAAGAGAGAGGAAATAAATTCTTTAACAGATTTTCTGATTCTTGGAGATCGACTTGTAAACTTCTCAATAAGATATGGTGATGTATGTTGCTTCAAAGAGGTTCATGGATTTTATAGCATAGTAGTGCTATGAATACAATGGTCATTAACTTCATCTGCCCCATGGTCAGTTGCGAGTCTATTGTTAAGCATAAAAGATTCACGTTCCTTGGTGTGACTATCAAACTGCTTCATGAGCACTGCAGCAGGGATACTCTTTTGATGTGAACAAAAGACATGAACAAAAAGAAGATGTCCCGCAGAACCACCTGCAGAAGCCAGGTAGGAACTGGCAAAATATCAAAGGGAGTAGTAAGTACTGTAGATCAACTTCCAATAATTGACTCGTAATTCACTATTAATTTGCACTGTTGCTGTTCAATATGGCAAACTGCCTTCAGATATATCAATGCTTGAAATTTAACCTCTTGTTACTTATATGTACAGACCAACAAACTTCTAAAAGTTTAAGCTGTCTACATAATACTTTTATACAGGAGCACATTTTGAGGAGCCCGATACAGGGGCTCTTCCTAGAGCAAGCTGTGTACATGTAATACAGAAACATGTAAAAAAGAAGTTTTCAACAAATAAACTACTATTCAGATGAACTCTTTTCAAACTACAGAAACACATTTGAGATTTGTGATAATTTCTTTGCTCTTTGAAGCCCGAAATGGGGCTATTGTAATCATGGTCTACCGTATTACCCCCCCCCCCTCGTAGTGTTACATACAGTGTATATGTCCTATTTTGTGCTATTTTGTACCAAAAGGTCCAAAACCAAACTGTGAATGAAATAATTCAGACATACAAGCAGGCCTACATCTCAGGCACATATGTAAATGTACATGTACATGTAATAAAGGTTTTCTTTAGAAACCCTGAAACAAACACCATGCAGTCAATGCAAATGGGGTATTCACAACTTAATCAAATGTGGCAGCACGGTTGACTTGACTCATTTACACCGTGAGAAGTAGAGGAAAGCATTGATGTATACAGCTTTATTTACTCATTGTGTACGGAAGCAAACACGGTCTGAGCCTCTCTGACTCTGAGGCTTGAATACATAGCAACCTGTCAACACTGTTTACTGAGAAAGGAAAGATTGGAGTTTGGATGCGGGCTGGCAGTTAGGGAGCCCTCATCCATGCCTCATATTTAAAAAATTCAAGTCCGGACCCCCAATAATTTTTTTTTTTTTATAGTATGGAGCCTTGCATACATGTAGCTCTATGTCCTTCTTGCAGGCATGCAGCCAGTGATATAAAGTTGGTATGTTATATCCTGATTGAGTAGAACATGTTTGTCATTGCATTGTAATCCAGCCTTTACAAGGAATGTCAATGAGGGTTAGTAAACAAAGTGTTTGTATTTGTGGTGAGGTTCCATCCATTTAACAAGGTGGCACAGGCAACGAAGCCCTAAAACCAAAGAGATATGTGTTATCTCTTTGCTAAAACATACAAGGCAGGACAACACACCAAGGAGTCCTTGTACAGACCTACAACTGTTGGTTGAGGCCTGAGGAGCCCAGGAAGCAGGAATGTAGGCCTACATGTAGTATGTAGATCAGTATCTATAAGCAAGTAGAGCTCTTAATTGTACCCTAAATTCCTGGTGTTTTCAGGCCTACAAATTTTTTAATGGCACATACAATACTAGTTAGAAAGACACTTACAAAAAAACATGGGCCCTAGTTTCGAACTGCGACCCCCAAGTAATAATAATTAATTTATAATTAATAAATAAACAAATTAATAAACTAGAAATATCGCAATCTGTATTGCCACGCAATGCAAATGTATCCCCCGGCAGTGGCAGCGATTTTGTGTCATCCTAACGTTCGAAGGAGGGACAAAGATCCCCTCTCCCCTCCCTGAAACAAAAGGATGATGTAGAGATCGCCACTATAGTGGCTCGGACTATTGTCAAGACTAGGATAGGAGGAGCATCACCAAACCAATATGTGTGTAGATTAGAGTATAATGCATCTCTGTAGAAAATTTGAAAGAAATCCGTCATGAAATATGACCTGCAGAGCGCACAGAAGACAGCCACCAAAATACAACCTTTGACCCTATAACAGACGGAACATGGGTGGCAGAATCACCAAACACTAAAGATGTGTACATTGTACTAAGACACACCTCCATACAACATTTGAAAGAAATCCGTCAAGAAATGTGGCAGTTAGAGGGCATAAAAGACATATGACCTTTGACCATATTAAAGACGGAACAATGAGGGCAGCATCGCCCAAAAGTGTAGATGTGTAGATTGTACCAAGATACATCTCCTTTCAAAATTTGAAAGAAATCCATCATGAAATATGACCTGCAGAGCGCACACTAGACACCCACCAAAATATGACCTTTAACCCTATAACAGACGGAACACAGGTGGCAGCATCACAAAACACTAAAGATGTGTATATTGTACTAAGACACACCTCCATACAACATTTGAAAGAAATGTGTCAAGAAATGTGGCAGTTAGAGCGCATAAAAGACATATGACCTTTGACCATATAAAAGACGGAACAATGAGGGCAGCATCGCCCGAAAATGTAGATGTGTAGATTCTACCAAGATACATCTCCTTTCAAAATTTGTAAGAAATCCGTCATGAAATATGACCTGCAGAGCGCACACTAGACACCCACCAAAATATGACCTTTGACCCTATCTCGTGGCAGCATCACCAAAAACTATAGGTGCGTAGATATTACCAACATACACTTCCATACTCAATTTGAAAGAAATCTGTTAAGAAATGATGTAGTTAGACCACACACTAGAGTGCACACAAGATATCTATCAAAATATGACCTTTGACCCTATAAAAGACGGAACACTGGAGGCAGCATCAGCAAAATCTATAGGCTTGTAGATCGTACCAAGATACACCTTCATTCAAAATTTGAACAAAATCCCTTGAGAAATGTGGCCTATAAAGCGCACACAAACCATCCACAAAAATATGGCCTTTTACCCTATAGAAGACGGAACACTGAGGGCAGCATTACCAAAAGTTATAGGTGTGTAGATTATACCAAGATACACCTCCATACAAAATTTGAAAAAAATCCGTCAAGGAATGTGGCAGTTAGAGCGCACACAAGAATATGACGCGGCGGCGGACGCGGCGGTGGCGGACGCGGCGGTGGCGGACGCGGCGGCGGCGGCGTAACGCTGCTGAATCCATAGTACCCCACCGGCATACTGCCGGGGGATACAATTAAATAAGGGTCCCATCATCTCCAATGGACACAACTCCTACCAAATTTCAATCTACCCCAGTAGACCCACCGTGTAAAAACTGTTAAATAGTGATGAATTTGATGATTCAATTAGTTTATAATGGGAGATAACTTTGAGGAATCTAAAACTCTTGCGGAATTCACAAACATGTTACTTGTAAAATTTAGCAAAGGTTTCTGGTTTCAAAGTAATCAGGAGCAGATAATAAGTTCACAAGTAGGCCTACCACAGTAAAACCTGTATATAAAGACCACTCAAGGGAAACATGAAAAGTGGTCTTTATAGGCAGGTGGTCTTTATGCATTTTCAATGTATGCATTTTCAATGAGAAACCATATTCAATTTCAAGGGAAATGAAAAATGTGGTCTTTATAGTTTATAGTTATTGTCAGGTGGTCTCTCTGTACAGGTGATCACTAAAGCAGGTTTGACTGTAGTTCCATGGGAATCTCTGAAATAACTGTAAGGGGGGGGGGGCAATTACGAAAACCGCTCCAACCATGTTTCTACTCTAAAGAACATCCAAACAGAAGCTTCTGTGAACAAGGCCCAAGTACATAGTAGATGGAAACTCAAAAGCCAATCAAGGATCAATGGATTTTGTTTGAATCAACTGTTATGTGACACCATATTGATCTACGGAGGTGAACAAACTTTTCTAAGCATTGTACACGGTCCTTTCATACTATAAAAAAGTTCAATGAATCGTCACACAATAGAAACACACAATAGAAACACAGACAATGAGCGCATAGCGATGATGACTGTGATCCATGTATGTTTACTAGTGCTACTCTACTCCAATACGTATAGAAGTCTACGTCTATTACTTTTCTCTATGTTTATAAATTGCACTTATCGCGATCGACTGCTATCAGTCCATTGCCTTGATGTTACTCTTTAGCTTCACTCTCGCGCTCCTGTGACCAGTTTAGTTATATGTCTTTGCGGCCCATTGGGATCGCTGATCTCCGAAATAGCAGAGGAGAATAAGATGATGATGATGATGATGATGGGTCAAACAAAGGGGATGGAAGCCTGAGATAATGGAACTTGTTTAGCAGGGAATTGGATGGTTGTTGCTTGTACTATTCAAATACGCTGAATCGCTGATGTACATGACTTTCACAGCATGTCAACCCTGGCATACCCAAACTAGAAGAGTGCTTGATTCTAACTTTCAAGTTGATCGATTCAATTACTTTTGTATATTGTAAATGTACAGTATAGATAGAACATGTATTAATTGTTATATTACTCACCTGAACAGGAGGTTAGGGGTATCCTAAATTTAAAAAATCAGTTAAATCAATTTCATTGATATTTAACGCTTTGACTTCCTTAATGCCCTGCAGGCGTGCACAAGCACTGTATGCACAGGCTATACAATAAGAAAGTTTGTGTTGTTCGGTTAAGTATCCAATTGGCCTTACATAATTTTCCCCACTGTTTTGTAGTTTTTAAAAGCTCACATACTACGCTCCTACATGTAAACTTCTAATACACATAAGAATGGAAGCCACCCCTTTCTGTTTACTAATATCCTAGGCTATAGTCGAATCTAAAAACTTCTGTTTGACTAAAACACCAAATGATGAACAGGAAAATCACACTTCTCATTCATTATGTGCCTTTAGTTCGTTACATTGGAGCAAAAAAGGTTGTCTCAAATTATATAACTTCTGCTTTGGTATCAGGAAATATAATACGAGTACACAGTACACACCAGGTGTTAGAGTAACAAGTCAGTAAGTTTTATAACTACAGAGTACACTGAACTTAAAATAGAAATGACTGACACCGTACTCTGTCCTAATTAATTAATCAAAAGATAGTAGTTTTCAAAGTTCACGTACAGGTAGTTGCACGACTGCACGTATCATCATTGTATATGTGCAAATATTGACACTGGTCATAATACTACTAATATTTAGGCTCTTGGGATTAAGTTTTCCCCTTTTTTAAAATAATCTGTTACCCAGGGTCAGGGGGGTGTTTCACAAAGACTAAGATCGACTTTAAGTTCATGCCACTGGTTGCTCTCACCATTGGTCTCTCAATTATGATCTTTAGATAATATTTTTTCCTTCAATAATGAACTATAAAAAAAGGTAAATTCTGGAGATTTGTGACCACGATTTGTATGTCCCTTGAGAGACCAATGCCAGTAAATGGTGAGAGCAAACAGTGGCATGAACGGCCTGCCATAGTTGAGTCCAACTTAAAGTCGTTCTTAGTCTCTGTAAAACACTCCCCAGGTTTAGTTGAACATTGATGACAGGTTGGAAAACAGTAAACACATTATTGCATTCACTGTATAACACCTTTTACAACTCTCAAAACAACCCATTTATCTGAAAGCTGGCAATATCTCAAAAGACAACGGAAATTATCTTGCTCATTATCTTCTCAAGGACCTAATGCAAATTTGATATTTGATAAGATATACAGTGTAATGGTAAATCGTCACCTACATGCAGGTACATGTACCAGGTAGTTAACGTAGAACAGAGTGGCCGTGTCTAGACAGTTGAACTCTGAAGTTAAACGTTCACTGTTCAGATTCAGATCTGTGTTTGCGTTGCCACTTTGATACTTTACTTTACCATAATAGCGACTAGTATAGTATACAAAGGCATATGCACAGAGTTCGCTAAATTTAGCGAACCCCCTGCTCGCGCGCATTTACACTAATCGCTTTTATCGTAAAGTATGTATCAAATTGGCAATGCATAAACATTTTTTTTACTTGTATACCGCGTGTCTTCGCATTTCAGCCGGAACTCTCGTAAGCGGTCAGCGTTTTTGTAATGCAAATTAAACTAATTACCATCAAGAACACGTGGAAGATAAGCAAATCGCTACCACTCCGGTACCTAAATTTCACATTTTATAGTAATCTCTTTACCGATTTCAAAGTGTCTTTTATGAGAAGAACGAAGAGTCCACTAGTGAACTCTGAAGCCACTGTGCAATGTTCGTCGGGTGCGGGAAGGTGTGATTTCGGACTCATTTTAGGTTTTGTTTACCTGCCTCTCCACGCAGGGGTACGAGTGCCAGTTAAGGCCAAGTGATATATATATATATGTATATATATATCATACTTTACATTATCACTTAGCCCTGCCCTTTAACCCTAATGAGGCCAGGGGGGCATTATTCTTTATGCCCCCCCCCCCTCCAGAATTGTTTTTCGCTGCGTCTTAACCGCTTGAATTTCCAGATTCATGTTTCGTGACTTTTTCTTTCTTTTTCAAGTCTTCTGCACATTTTGATACCAAATTTGTGCAATTCGGACCTACATGTATGGTAGGGGTGTCAAATTACAATTATTGATCAAATGTCAATAAAAAATGTGCATTTTCTCTATTTGCTAGTGTGTTTAGCCTATGGAAAAATCAATGATCATTTCAAAATCAGATGATCTTTGTCATTAATTAAGAAGGTTTACACTCCTATTCCACCAAGTGAGACCTACAATGTATCTTGGGTTCATCCAACAAAAGAAAACACTCAACAACAACAAAATAGAAAACATAAGAAAAAAAACAATGAAATTCAAAGACAATTAAAAACGATCGATAAAGACATTGTATATTATTTGACTTTTTTAAACATTATTATTGTTCATTCACACATTTTGTTTCCTTGACTACCCTAGAATGGTCAATCCAAATGATATTTTGATGATGAAAAACAAGAGAAAACAAAGAAATAAAACAAAGAAATACATTTTTTAAAATGTATCTACGTGTATGAAGATGAACTTCTCACCAAACAACTAATTTTCCAACCATTTTACACTGTAAAACTGCAAAATAGGTATGTTTTGAACATTTTGCCAACAAAAATTGCATATTACATAACTTTATTACTATTAGAAACCCTTGGCTTAAAATACCCCGGCCTCATTAGGGTTAAGGCTAGCCTAATCCATGCAGACTTAACTCATTGTTATTGGTATTAAACCATTTGACACTATTAAGAGTAACAGTTAAATTATAAGTGACAGTCTTATTATTCATGAATTACCGACCCGGCACGCCCTGGCCCCTGGTTCGTTACCCCGGTTGGTGACTCCACGCCGCGATGTAAACACCCACCGAAAAGCGACTTACCGTTCGAAAGCAGTCCGGATGAGAAGAAGTGCAACAGCTAACGGAAAAATTACAAAGAGATCATTAATCCGAGGATAAGCGGCCTTGTCAGTGTTTTTAAGGTCTGACCATGAAACATTAGACGGTAGCCAAAACCATTCACTCCAAATCCAAGATGTTTCAGCAGCCATTATGACCGTAAATTTTCGAAATTGGCACTTAATTCTCAGCTCCCAACACTGTCTTGGTTGGCCGGTCCGATCCTTGATCCTAGATATAGGTCTCCGCTCCTATAAGCTATCTATATCTCGGCTCCTCGATCTGGTTTGTTATGATTGGTGCCGGTTTTGTTTTAGATGGCGCTCTTCAAAATAGTGTTTTGTGTACGCGCGTCATCACGCTTATAATATTATTTTGACCAAATTGAGATTTATTTATTTTACTCACAGGACTTTTTCTATCAGTCTTAAACTGTGTTTATTCGTAAAAATGTGAAGGGCCTATGTGATTTCTTTAACCCTTTGACCATCGTGTCTAATAAGTGATTATGATGATGATTATTATCATCAGGCCTTAATTCGTTATACATGGTTCATCACGTGTCATTAATAGTAATACGAACAAGATGAGAATAATTGATAAATAGTAGTATATAGTCTTAGAAGTTAATTATGATGATGATTCACAGCATTATATGGCGTCATGTTTCTGTTCAAATATTAAACTAAGATCAAAAAATTTGACATACGGCTGTACTAGACATTCACTCAGTTGACCTACATATGGCAGGATCTTCCTCAATATTATAGTCACGGCTAAACAAATGCAAGTCATACCAAAGTCACTTTACTCAACTCACTTATGCTGCTTTATATGCAACATTATCTAGACCTTTGAATAAAAGCGGAAATGTTTTTTTGCCACTCACTGTATAGTAGAAATGATTTCGGCAATTTCATTATTATCATCATTATTACTGGGACGATTATGTACGAAAGAGAATGACGAAAATGCTACACCAGACGGCTTTTCGGATCAGTGCAACTCTAAGTTAAAAAAAAAGTTTTTAATAGGAAACGGTATCAATAACAGGACCAGCTAGGGGTGCCGAATCCCCCTTTTGGCGGCCTAAAAAAATAGAGCGACGGAAGAAAAAGGAGACAAGAAAAAGAAAAGGAGGGGAAAAGAAGAGAGGGAAAAGAGAGAGAGAGAGAGGGGGAAGAGAAACGAGAGAGAGAGAGAGAGAGAGAGAAACGCTACCCTGAAACAATATATCTGTATCAAGGTTCTAAATTGCTTCAAAGCTTCTGGGGGTCCACCCCCTGGACACCCGGCAAAGGATCTGCCCCTGCATGCATTCCGCCAGGGGCCCTACGGCGGGCCTTTGGACCCCACCCGGAAGAGATAGTAAAGAGTTTCTATATCGCTCAAGACAATTCTACATTTGTATCTTGAAGGTGCTGAATTGCACAAACTCGAGTTTCCGCCCGGAGACTCTGCTGCTGCAATAAGCAGAAAAATGCCCACGGGTCATCATGAATGCGTGGAAATCATAGAGGACATGTGAAATAATAACAAAAGTCAAGAGCGGACCCGGTGGTCTGTCACTTTTAGGGAGTTTGGAGATTTCATCCAGGGGCCGCTCGTTTTGTGGTCTGAAGGCCGGTTGATATAGGTCGAGTGGGCTGGCCACGTCGACATACATTGTATATACCAGTCCCTTGCAGTCCGCCCTTGACGAAACTTGTTTCCATATTCATGCCACGATCGATGCAATACACATGGATACTGATTCAGGTATTACGCCACATAATCGTTGTCAGTATCCATGTGTATACGTGCCTTCACGGTTGTTTCAACGCAAAGCATGCCGGGACAGATTTTGAGTACGGCAGTAGATTTCCACCTTCGCCGCGATCAGCTGTTCCATTGCCAACAACGGGATTGTTATCCTGTCGAATCAACACGACATCATAATCTTGTACAGGATCCGTTATTCTGCAGTGATTTTCTTTCATTCCAGTATCATTTGTACGGTAATAAACCAAAGTCTGTGATTATGTATTTTTATGACGATCCTTCGACCTAAAACACGAATGTTTAGCAGCTTAAAAAGGCAAACCACCGACCCAAACTTCACACACACACATTTGAACATATGGGACTATACATATTCATACCAAGGAACCCACTCTCATTAGCCCACTTTACTTCGTATTATCAGCTTTATTTTTTGAAGGATCGTCATAACAATACACAATCACAAACTTTGGTTTCTTACTGTACAAATGATACTGGAATGAAAGAAAATCACTGCAGAATAACGCATCCTGTACAAGATTATGATGTTGATTCGACGGGATAAAAATCCCGTTGTTGGCAGTGGAAAAGCTGATCGCGGCGAAGGTGAAAATCTACTGCCGTACTCAAAATCTGTCCCGGCATGCTTTGCGTTGAAACAACCGTGAAGTCACGTATTGCATCATAATACGCTGACACCATATTTGGTTGAATTACCAATTAATGTGTAAGTGTGTGCAAAGGTCTCTGAAGCAGCGAACCCATGGCCTCCGACCAGAAAATTCTCCAACTTGTCTTCATAATCTCGAGGGTGAGGGAAATTTCTTATGGCTGTATATAATAGGCTAGGGCTAGAGTGCATTTCACAAGACAACATGTTGGTAGGAAAATTGAAGTCCACTCCTGGCGATTGATAACATCTGTTATTGGGTAAACACCCGAATGGTGTCAAATTCCCCATGAAAATCCACTTCCATATGTTCTTATATAGTAGGTACATGTTATACTCTGGTGGTGAAAAAGGATAAAATCAGAAAGATGGCGCTGTTCAACGATATAGTACTTGCTCATTCATTGGTTTATATTTATGTCCTCAGAAAGTTTTTCCCCTTCTTCTGTCGTGCAATAGACGGCATATAATTATAGTGAAAGAATATTGTGGTCTGTATTAACGAGGCCGAGGGGGTATTCCAAGGCCAGGGCGGAATCTGGGCAGTCCCGTGTATGTGCTTAAAGTGGAAGTCGATCATCCTGATATTAAGTTGGTTTTAATAAGAATAGAAGGAGAAAATGAGAGGAACAGGTCAGTGAAAGTTTGGGCAAATTATGATATAAAGTAAGAAAGTTATGAGTTTTGGAAGTTGCGATCAATCAAAAACAAAATTTCGGGCAACTCTGCGACGTATCTTGCGAGTTTTTTTGCTCTGTACTAAATATCATATTTTGTATTTTCCCTCAAGAAAATGTTCAAGCATGCAATCATACATGCAACCTGAATGTAATCGCAAATATGTTTCTTTTCAACCCCTGTATGGAAAAAATCTATTCCGTCATCAATAACGAAGAAAATAAATGTTGCATAGATTTCTTTTCCCCGTAGCAATTTCATTTGCTAATCCATACTCTTGCTAGGGGGGGGGGGCACAAATCTGAAGAAGAAATACCTGTGACAAGAAAACAAAAACAATCCAACATATGATTTTTGTTTTTAATACTTTTTACTTTTTTTTTTAACACCTGACCAAACTTCCCTGAAAAACAGCAGCAGAAAATGAAAATGAAAGCAAAGTGCAAAGTGCAAAGTGCAAAGATTTTTTTGAAAAATTCGTCCTGCAGGTTTTCTGGTCTGACATGAGTTTGGGGAGGGGGTTCATCGCACCCTTCCCCTCTCGACTACCACGCCCCTGGACGGTGAATAGAAAACAGTCCGAGTCACGTTTTATTTTATTTTAGTCTGCACAAACAGACCCACTGTTGCACTTTCCAAGTTACGGCGAGTCATGACGTGCGGTGAAAATATGTATTCTCTTACCTATGCATATATTTTACGGCCCTATTTTACTTACTCACAAAATTTTAATTAACAGCTTTATTTTAGCTTCTTGCCATTTTTGTCAAAAGCTGGAAAGAAGTAATTTAGGGTCTTCATTAAAGACTAGGTAAGGTCACCGATCATTCGATCATGATGCATATAATACGCATGCAAATATCGCGTGATAACAGCACGTCTTCTGCTAGAAGCTTCGCTGAATGTGGTCAGAGGATCCCGAATGTTACGTTAAAAACCTTGTTTTTACTGCAAATCCAGATATTCAGTGAGTATAGGGAAAACATTTCATTTATGTTGTATATTCCTAAGGGATTTATATACGTCAGTGTGTATTTTGAAATGAACCGAGTCGTGATTTTTTGTTATTTTGTCCATGCTTTGTTGAATGATTTGTTCGTAATGTGCACAGACCAACGCCCCAGAGCTCAAGCGTGCGCAGGCTTTCAGTTTGTGGTATTAAACTCCGGGAGCTCCGACGCCGGCGTCGGCGTCGGAGCTCCCCGGAGTTAAGTTTGTGGTAGCAGCTCAGCTGCTTAGTTCAGCATCACTGACACTGTGTCCCTTTTGCAGCCGTAAATTCTGTAGAACTTTGCAGGAATTATGAATATTTCATGTATGTTTTATCTGTGAAATTTAAACGTTAGCAGTGTCCTAATATTCAAATTATGCAAGAAAACCAGTTTACTTGCTAGACTTTACTGGCTTTTTTTCATCTTTGGACTGGTAATATTCTAGATCTAGACTATCTACATAAAATGAGCTGTAAAGGGTACATGAGCATTTGTCTACATCAATAACCCACTTCTTGTAATGGCCAAAATTAAACTGATTGAATCTTTGCGCAGCATAAAACGTACGACCATTCGGTACAATGCCAATGGTCTGAAAAATCAGACTATTACTTCCTGGCTCTATAGTTATAGCTAGGGTGTCTGAACGATTTTTCAATTTTCTCTTTTGCCTTTTGGATTGTTTTTCACCATTATGGTTGGATAATTGAAAAAATCATTCACTCAGAATAATACATTTCAAATTTCAAGACTCACCGATGTTTCTATCAAAAGATACAGCCCCTTCAAATCAAAGAAATATTCATGGTATTTTTCTCAGAATCGATGAAAAAGACGTACACACAGAGTTATGTTGTTTTGCTAAATTTAGCAAAGCAGCTGAATTGCGCAATATACAAGCGTACGGGTGTTGCTTAACTGCATGGGAACTGCATGCGCAACTCAAAGCACAACTCAAAGTGATCGGCAATCCATTGTCTTCAATGGGCATCCACTTCCGGGTATGTACACACGCGGTCTGATGCATATTCATGTGCAGATTTTACGCGCTATCACCATGGCTTCGGCCGGCGCGGAGCTCACGCCTCCCTGCTTAGCTGATCCGAAAAATGTAGGGAAGGGTATTTTCAAACTAATTGTTTGTGATCCCTGGGGGCTAGCGAAAAAATACGCGCATATATATTTTCCTTAGGACTGGGACTACTTATCGATCGGGGCGTCATATCTCAAAAGTGGCAAACCTCGGAGTTAGCCAGGGCACAATGTTTAAATCGCTGTTTTGACCAAGATATTTTTAGAATTCCGAGATGACGCCCCTTTGGAAATATGGGAATTCACCTGCTCTTTCATATGTCACCTCATTTATTGAGTATCACCTTCAGGATCACAAAGAATAAAGTTTTGAATTTCAATTAAAAAAAAAAACTTTGACCAATTTTGCATGATCGCGCAATGCACGTAGACCGCATAGGGATGCGTGCAATCTCTATGGGAAGAATTTTAGCACACAACATCGGGTGCGCGATCAGACACCCTACCATAGCTCCTTAGTCGATTCGACAACTAATAGTCGTTATTTTCCCACTTAAAGACATTTCGAGCCCCCTTTCTTTTAGGGAAGTTCTAAATTAGTATTGTCCTCCAAATGCCGTTGGAATTTAAGCTTTTCATTTTTTTGGCCTGCAAATGGGACATAGTACCTAGAATCTACTTACCGGTAGGTTGATTACGCTTGTCTCATGGCATCGATTTCAGGACATGAATTTAAAGTCAGTTATATCGGCATTATTGTGAAATAGGAAACCACCATACGCTCCTCACAGTACTCAGTAGCGGCTAGCGTGACAATTCGTCCGCGCATATTATTGGCATAGTGCCATGCCCATAGATCTAGATTTCTAAATTCTAGACAGAAATAACCGTCTAGACTCTAGTATGGGCAATTCTTTAATAAAACTGAAATTTGTAAATCTTCCCCATACACTGACGGTACCCCTTAGTAACCTTACGGCTCGCACAAGGGGGATACTAGTGATTTTCGCCGGAATCCGGTGAGAATTTTCCTCTCAGTTTTTCTTGATCTATTCTAGTGCAGAGACGCCACGTTCAAAGATCAGCTATGCGTGACATTTTCATGACTCGGCGCGCAAGCGCGCGGGCAGGCGGGCGGGGGTATAATGTACGTATAGCCTATAGCGTATGGTTCGAATGACGTGTTCATACCAGTCCTTCTATCCCCCCTGAGGCGAAGGGTAATAGAAGGGCCGGTATGAACACAACCGAGGGAGTGATAATTTCCTCCACCATCCGATTACAGAGCAGTCCATATTTGTTTTATATACCTCATCCTTTTCATTGATTCATGAATAGGTCTAGAAAATAAATCCAATATCAAGAGTCTATATGCTCATCACAGTAATATATTTACAGTCTTTTGAAGCTCAAAACAGTTTCAAATATCCAACGCTAAAAGAAATCCAACATACGGAAATCCAATCTATACTGTAAATGTTTACAGGTACTGCAGTAAGGTAATGCAGTTACTGCGGCCCAGCGTAAATTGCATGGCTTGAGCGCGCATTTGAAATCTTGTACGCTCTGTGTGTGTGCAAAAGTCGTGGAGGGGTTACATGTAGGAGTGCTATCACAGGGTTTGATAGTACTATCAAACCCTCTGACGCAATGATAGATCGAAATGCTCCTTGTCATGTGATATAGTTTTGACCAATCAGTGAATGACAATCTATGTACACCTCTGTATGAGGTATGTAACAACATTTTTAGACTACAAATGAGTTCAACCAGAAAATTTATTAAGAATTCTGACGATATCGCAATCTCAAAATTTGATGTCGGATCGGGATCATAATAACAACAGGTCCTTAATTCATGCATGAGAGTTTCAGGCCTTAAATTTCAATATTTTTAGGGCAAGGCCACTTTTCTGTAGGGCACATTCCTATATTACAGCACAAATGGGAAGAATTGGAAAGGGCACAAAAAATCTCCAAGGCCACTGAGAGGGGCATTGAGGCCAATCAAAAGGGCATCCACGGCCATGGCCTTGGTGGCCTTGGATTAATTTAAGCCCTGGAGTTTACAGCTGATAGATTTATCGATCCATCAAATTCAAAGGCAAGATAATTGCATAAATTTCAAGGCAAAATATTATCCAATCAGTTATCACTTTACAAGTTTGATGATATGAAATGCAGAATTCCAGACCCTTGTCATTGATGGTAAATTCAATTTTTTTTTCTGAATGGATGCAAAAGACTGCAAAATTTGCTGATCTTTTGTCAATATTTTCATAATTTCTCACCGAATTCAAAGAAAATTTTGGCCCTAGAATTTCACAATCTTATAGTTTTTTGGATATGGATCTGTGCGCAATCTTTGGTCATGGGCGGATTACGTGTACGGTCACACTACCATAATATTTTGGGGGCATAGACTTGTTCTAACTTACTAAAAGCTTCAGGCTCTTATTAAATGTTGATGGTTATTCTTCTGAGACCACCTCTATACTACGCCAGACTGAAGTAGCCTAACAGGCTTGGTGATTTTATGAAATATGATGTTGATATCACCAAGCCTTACTTGGCATCAATTTGCTATGTCTGTGAAGAGCCATATAGACAAACGCACAAATGTTGAGTCGTGAACGTAATCTAACAGATTTACACATTCCCGCTACATCGAAATCTCTCTTATTTTAATTATTAATCCACCTTTTCATTAACTTCCACCACTCTGTTCTTCAACTGATAATAATAATCACTATTTACAAGTAAACTTTAAAGCTTCTAATTCTTAAGATGAGTTGTTGATTTCATGAGGATAGTTTGAATAGAACTCTTGGAACTCTTCTGTAATCTAAAGCTACATACTTTTCTTTTTATGGGAATGGACATAAATGCAATGTAGAGAAAACCACGACTCTGTTTTAAAACGCACACACTACCAGCCTAAAACAGTTGCTGGTGTTTCTTTCAAACAAATTTTTTTATTTGAGGGTACCGGTACTCTCATAAGTAGACACACTACTTCTTACATGCTAAAAAAAGCTTCATAGCACGTTGGTTCATTGCCATAAAAGTCTGCATGGCCAATACTACCTCATACACATAGCTGAAGATTGGGAATATTACTTGTTGGTGAATACAGTTCAATCAAAGGTATAAAAGTTGTACATGTATGTACTGTTGTATTAATTGATGAATATTTGGACCGAGTGTTAGTAAAATTGTCACTCTTAATGCACTTGCACTTGCACATTAATTTATGTGTGTCATCACTGAAAATGTATATACAGGTGCTTTCTCATTATATCTGTGTATAGACAGTATTAGAAATAATGAAAAATCCTCACCAGTTATACACACTGGACACTGTTGAGGCAATGATTTAGTAGTATCCAAAGAATTAATTACCTGTATATAAATGTACACATTTCTAAGGTCTACTACAGTCATGTACAAGTAACATATTTAAAATATGACTGATTAGTGCTTCATCTAGTTGTAGAATGTTGGGTGGAAATAATCAGGTAGAGAAAGATTTGTCTACATTGTACCTGACTTTATCTGTACATGTAAACCCTAGCTCTTAGTCACGATTCCAAATAAACATGGGGAAGCTGTTAAAACCAGTATTTGGATTTACAGTTTTATGCTTTATTGTGCAGTTAATTAATTTCAATTTCTTTTTCCATTTCCAGTACCCTACTTTCTGTTCATTCTTGCAATTTACTCTGATGAATGCAAGATGAAAAGCTAATAATAATAATAATAATAATAATAATCAGCTTTTATATAGTGCGAATTACAATAAGTCTCTAAGCGCTTCCTAAGCTACAGTATGTCTGTATTCATTGCTATTACAATTTCACTATAAAGCTGCAGCAGAATTATTAAAAGGGTCCTTTCTCCTATTTTTCTTTGATATTTACAGATCAAGTCACATCCCTGTCTCAATCCTCTTGAAATCCATCTGTGAGTAACTCAACCCAACTCAGGATGTCAGCAAAAGCAATCCGTGAAGCAGGAGGTAAAGCCCTTCTGGGAAGGCATCTAAAATCAGCTTCGGTCGCACCGTATCGTGGCGCCACGGTAACGGAGGAGGTCAACTGGGAAGAACTCGCTAATGCAAACCCCTGGCTTCTGACAGAGGTGAGAACTCATACACAAAATTAAATTAGGGATGCTTGTTTGTGTGTTGTGATGTAAGTATGTGAATGAGGCATACATTATTTTTTTTGGGTGGTAAAAGAAGAGTTAACTCTGGAAAGTTCAAAAGGTACCCCCCCCCCCTCAAAAGAAAAGGAGAAATATGTAAAGTGAACAAAAGAAAACAAATCAAATTCAAAACCAAATTATAATTTTGACAATTTTTTAATAGCTGGGTTGTATAGATTTGTATAGTAGATCTGTACAGAAGTGACCAGAAGAGAAGAAAAAAATAGTGGATTTTTAAAAGAAATGATTTAGCCCACCAAATTATGAAAAGTAGAGATTTAAGGGAGCAACTTGATCTGGTCACAATGAGCAATAACACCCCCCATCTCTCTCTCTCTCTCTCTCTTTCCCTCTATTTCTCCTCTCTATATTTCTGTCTCTCTCCCTCCTCTCTCCTTTCTCCCTCCTCCTTTCTCCCTTCTTTCTCTCTCTACCTCACTCTCTCTCTCTCACTCTCTCTCTCTCTCTCTCTCTCTCTTTCCCTCCCACCTTTCTCTCCTTTCTCCTCTTGTAATTGTATCACTCTCACCCTTCCCTCTTTCTCTTCCCTCCCCTTCTGTCTATATCACTTTACCGCCTCTCTCTCTCTCTCTCTCTCTCTCTCTCTCTCCCTCCCTCTCCCACCCTCACCACACATTTATATTTCAAAAGTATGATAACATGTCTAACATTGACAAAAAGAGGATGAAAGGGTATGTAATATAGAAAACGAAAAATCACTTCCAAGCCATCCATGCTAGACATCTGACATGGGTTATTTATTTCCCTTGTGGTATGGTCTGTTACCACTAAGTTATATTGATAGGTGAGGTGTGATATCCAATCAAGGATATTACATGCTTGAAGGGATTGTTTATTTAATTCATCGTGCCTGTGCAGGTTTTACACATTTACCTTTATAAAGGGAAGGATCAGCTCATTCATGTAAAGAACTGCTAGAATATTGTTGTTAATATCATGCTGTTCCCTTCTTCAATGATGTCTGAGATTGTGATATATCCCATTGATATAGTTTTAAAGGTACATCTATAGTGAATGTACTCTATGCTTCATTTTGTTGCTGTTGGTGATAGTGTTTCTGCTTTTGGGTTGGTTAATTTAATTATTACTTATATGTTTTATGAGCTGGGCATTGCCCCCAAATTTTGAGCAAAATTTTTCCCAAACAACAAGACTGTTCTTTAACACATGTATGTATCACAAAGCAATCGTGCATGCTTAACAGGAACATGTAGGCCTACATCTACATGTGCATTACAATGTACATTTAATGTGGAAGTAGGAAAGTAGGACAGGGGGGTTGGGAAGAAGAAGCATGTAATGAGATGTACAAGTACATGTACATATTACAAGTAGGGTACTTAAATTTCAAGTGAGCAATGCATTGCCACTGGAAAGAAACCAAGAACACTTCTTATTTACAAAGGATCTTTTCTCAACATCTTACCAGTACACATACAGTGTACATTACATAGGGTGTCATGAGTAGTGCCTTTGAATTTGCCTTAATTAAGGACTGCTACACGAGATACCTCTCACTCTTGCACATTTAGCATTGCTTGGCTATTTTAGACCCCAAAACCCCCTTTAGTCTGATGTGCTTGGTTTATCACAAAGCACTCCTTCATCAGGGAAATTTTCTTTTCTGATCTGTATGTTTCTGTATTTTTGAGCCATTTTATGGCTTCTGTTATCATCAACTACATTGTAGATTATTAGAATATACTGTAAAGGATGCTAAGTCGCTACTTTGTATTTCTCTATTCAATGGCAAATTTATGTAAATTCTGTTAACATTGATTGATTTTAAGTTCATGTGACTGTCACTGTTTACGCAATATATTATGAAATGTGAAAAAATATTACATGAAAAAAAGGAAGCAAAAACAAAACAGAATATATTTGTAATCTGTATCTAGAAACTAGAAGCTACAGTACATATAGAGGCATGGACCTTCTTAGTAGGTCCATGCTAGAGCTCAGTGTTCTTTTCTCAATGCTGAGTGTATACATGTACATGTAATCAAAGAATAGTTTTTTCCAGAAAATCTCTTGACTTCTTTAACCCAAACTCGTACGTGCTTAGGTATGCGCATAGTACAACCCTCCCAAATTGTACTGATGAATTCAATTCCCCAGCAAGTCACGTTAGCCGCAGAGCCGGCAGTGGCAATCTCGTTAGAAAACCTAATTGATTTTGCCAAGTACTGTTTGACATTTTGGATGTTTATATTGGGAATGCGATACGAGGAAAGCAAGTGCAGTGTGGATAAGGTATCTGAAACTCTAAGTGCTCCTAGGTCCCAAACATAACAGGTTGTTTGCTCGAAGTTCTTTATGATAAATGCGTTAAAGGTAATGTCTGATAATGAAAAATGCATTTAGGGAGAAACTCTCAAAGGGCATAGGGTTCTGAATCCCATTAAATCAATAGATAGATAAATTGATAGATAATGTACATGTAGGACCAGCAAAATGTTTGACAAAGTTTGAGGTCACATTTTTCAAAAATGATTTGGATCACACACACATTGCACACATTTTTTAATCTGCAGTCGTATTCACACTTTTTAGATTTACCCAATATCCTGGAGGAATGCTGTTATTTCAGTATTCTACCGACCTGTTTGTTTGGACAGGTTGGTTATTCGAACAGATCATTCTCAAACGGTTAAAAACTTAAAATTAATGCAAATCAATCAGTTATGCATGCCAAATTTCATGAATTTCACTAAAGGACTAAAGGTTGCTCCTGAATGCGATGATTTCTCTGCATTAATTGCCTACACTATTAAACCAAATTCCTAACTTCAACCCAGAGAAATTTCAATGCATTCCAGCAAAAGCAAGGAGCACCATATTGACAATATGAGGACAACTATTCATTGGGTGGTATTCTCTTAAGTTAAGCCGACTAAAGTCCAGACTAAACAAGAATTTTAGTTCACACTTCTATGGAATGCTAGGTGTCATCTTCCTCCTTCAATATTCATGACAAAGATAATCTACCAAAGACTTTATTGAAAATCGGTTCATACTCATATTATCTTTTCTTCCCATTTCATTGCGAAATTAATATTTTGGACACTTTTCGTTGCAGGATTAAAATAATCTGTACAGGGTAAATGAGTTGGCAACAGGCACTCCATAAAAGTGTGAACTAGTTAAGCCAGGCTTAACTTAGTACGCTATCGGAATACCACCCATTGTAGTTAGTGTCACATGTACTTTATCCATTTCGAATTCGTAATAATCCATTGGCAAACTTGACAGCTTTTCTTCTGTCAATTGTCCAGATATACATGATGCAACCCTACTTATTATTTCAAAAATTACTGAAAGAAGATACAATATAGCCCTACAGTAGACAATTTTTAGAATGTTTACTGCCAAAGAAATGAATCCATTGCATTGCTCTGGGGTAAGATTACAGGGGGCCTGCAATTATGATGGGCCCTTCGAAGACAGGATGTGTGAATGCCATTCATAGAAATGCTGGTATCAAATCCGCAATGAAACAAAATACCATACTATAGCTTCCTTCCTGCCTGTGAAATGTCTGTAGATTACAGATGTATGTACTGGTATTTGACCGAGTCAGAGGGTGATTTCTAGAATTTGGGAATCTTTTACATTTAAGATAGGGGTACAGAAATGAGCAGGGTAGAATTATCAAATTAATATATCTAATATACAATTTTAATAGGGAGAGAGAATTGAGAGAAACTTAAAAGTTCAAAATTGCCTTGCAACCACATTGTTATCATTTATTTTCTTCAACTTTTGAGAATAAAAACATAAAACTGTAGCATACTATTCAGCACATAATGAATAATAGTATAGTATCATCTTCTAAGGACTGGGAATTTAAATTAAAATGTTATAAATCAACAAGTTGATTGGATTTAACCTTGCCAGTGCTCCCTTGATCACATCCTTGCTGTATTCATTATTACTTCATTAAGGCATCATTACTGTACGTAATAAAGTAAATGAACAGTACATGTATGCTCTGTTTATTAACATTGCATGCATAAATTGAAACAGCATTGACATTAAAACAAATTGATTAGAACTCATACCATGTAATCATGTACACTTTATTACACATTTCTAACAAGAAACCTTGAACAGAAAATATTGTGCTCTAGATGTACATGTACAATGTACATGTATATCTGTAATTATGATGTACAGTACATGTAGATAAATCTGGCATTGCTATAATGATGATTGCTACAAAATGTGACAATAGAAAATGATCAGTTTCACATGAGGAGAGTCATTTACTACTGTATCTAGTGAAGATGTTGAAGAATTAGCTGACATACATGTACATGTACACACACTACACACAGACAGACAAAGGCATTGTAGCAACAGTCTAGACATAATTCATGTCTGACATCCATGTGTACACACTGTGCAGTGTATATTCCCCAGACCAAGGTCCTACTAAGGTCCCACTGATAATGATATTGATTGGTGATGATTGATTTGCCACTGATAATCTAATTTAGAAGCTGTCATTCCCCATAGGAATGGCACTTTACCGCCATCCCTGAGCGAAAGGATCACTTTCCTTGCTGGTGCCGATGAGAGAATGCAAAAAAGAAAGAGAGAGAAGGGGAAGAGTGGGATGGAGAGAGGGAGAGAGAGAGAGAGAGGTGGAGAGATATAGAAAGAGAGAGATAGAGATAGAGTGATGTGCAGAAAACAAAGTGGACAAGAAATGTTGATAAATTGAAATGCAATTGAATGCTGCTGATGGATATTTGAGTGTTTTTGGTGTGATTATAATAAGCTCACCCACCTCCCCCTTCTCTCTCTCTCTCTCTCTCTCCTGCCCTTGTTCGTGGTTACAGGTTTTAAGGTTTTGTTACACCTTCCCCCTCCCTTTTTTTTTCTTCAAATGCACTTGTATCTTTGTAGATATCTAGTATCTGATCATCCTGATGTATAAGTACTGTAAGTCCCATTAAAATTGATAAAGGCTCCTAACACTAAATTGAGACTTGATGATTTCCTAAAGATATTTTCATGTGATATGCATTAACTTAAAAAAAAAGATTTTTTCATTAATATATTAACCCTTCTATCTCCTGACAGCGTCTGGTTGTGAAGCCTGATCAGCTCATCAAACGTCGTGGCAAACTTGGTCTCATTAAAGTCAATGCTGATCTACAAGGTGTCAAGGACTGGCTTTCTACCAGACTAGGACAGAATATTGAGGTAGGACTCAATATCATTCATCATTTTTGGCATATTTTTCTTGACCTCCATTATTTGTTAATGCTATTTTACTATTTGCACATCAAAGAGTATGTTGTTTCCATAGAAACTTCACAAAATCATACATTTGGAAATATAATGTCGATTATTAATACTTGTTCTAGTACTTTCAACAACTTCCACAGTACCACCAAACCACCAATCATCAACCCCTTGTTCTACATGTACTACATTGTATGTGGCACTACTATACCTGATGGGAGATTTAGTAACGTATCTCATATGACGTAGGTCTTTTACCCATTATTGTTTGTTAATGATAGCCAATTGTCATTCAATTGATTTTTTTTTTTTAATGAAAGAAATGGATAAACAACTTATAAATGTTTAATATGTATATTTACACTTCATTCATGTAGGATTGCTTTAGGATTGAGGAGATTTTTTATATAGAATTCATGATATATTTTTTTGATGATCTCTCCAGGTTGGAGCTGCTACAGGCAAACTGAAGAACTTCCTGATTGAGCCGTTCGTTCCCCACAAACCAGAGGATGAGTTCTATGTCTGTATCTACTGCCAACGAGCTAGTGATGTCATTCTCTTCCACCACGAGGGCGGTGTTGATGTCGGTGATGTCGACGCCAAGGTAGGAGCCACCATAGATCACTTTACCAAGTTTTATGTCAGGTCTAAATTTCATGTATTTTAAATAGGTACATGCATATTTGTTCAACAATTTTTTGTTTGGGTTGGAAAATCTAAAAAAGCTTGTCTGATGCTTATCAACATAGCAACATACAATGTATGCCAATGCAAGATCAACTCAATCCACAGCGATGTGACGAAACGTAGCTGATGAATTGAATAATTGGTGATTAGGGGTTAGTAAAGAGCTCTGTCTGAAATTGATTTGCAGACCAAGAGAAGTCCTGCAAATTTGTACGTCATTGGTACATGTATCCTAAGGTATTACTAAAATGAATCTTCAGACACTTCTTTATATAGACACTACAAACACAATTTATTAATTAGTTTTAAAATAGGCCTATTTAATGATAACATGATAAATATAGGAAATGGTTACATATAGTATTTCAATGTCCTGAAAATAGAACAATGATAAATGCATTTTGATATACATGTGTAAATAGCAATAACAGCAATTTTGATAACTTACTAGTAGACACCCTCACTTGTACTTCATGGGTATTACTAAAATTAATTTTCAGACCGTTCAAACAAGCTTTATTGAATAGGCATGGTTAATGATAACATGATAAATATAGGAAATGGTTAATACACATAGCACTTCAATGTCCTGAAAATAGAAGAATGATAAATGGATTATGATATAAATAGCAATAACAGCAATATTGATAACTTAATAATAGACACCCATTTGATTAGATCACCCTTTTGATCCTGTATTTAATCTAGAGTGCATAAGTTCAGTTGTCAGTTTTAATATACAATCTTATCTACTAATGATTACCAAGAATAAACATGTACATATACTTTATATGTTTACTTAGGTTATGATGTGCCATTACTGTATTGTTGCTTTTATGTTTTCATATCTTCTTCTTTACAGCCAGTGATCATGTGATCTTTAAATAGAACAAAATATAAAAAAATAGTACAAGAACAGATTTCCTTCCTGATATGTTTGATCTTTCTAGTTAAAGCCATGTTTTATTTCTAGTCGGCTTAGAAATTATCTGTGATGTAACATACATGTACATGTGTACATCTACAGTATGAAGGTTGGTTAGGATTTTAAAGAGATGCAAATTGAAGAAAATCTTAGTGTGTCTTTCTTCAAATCTATCCTGTGATACAGTCAAACTGTAATGGCCAACTACACGCATCTCTAATGATCACCCCCAATGGAATATTTGTTTTTCATTTAAACACGTACAAAAGAAAGTAAAGAATCTTGTACATACATGTAAAGACCACCTTTCTTGTCTCCCTTGAGCGGTCTTTATAGGTACATGTACAGTGTCTATGTCTCACTGTATTCATATGAAAGAAGGAGTATGATTGTGAAACTGTCTGAATGTTTACAGACTGTTCTTTGATATTATGAACATGAATGTTTACAGACTGTTCATTGATATTATGAATATGAGTATGATTGTTTAATATTTTGAATGTAGGCTGTAAAGATGGAGGTTGGCCTACAAGAAGAGATAACAGCTGAAGGAATCAAGACTGCACTTCTCTCCAATGTATCTGCTGGGAAGAAGGAGTAAGTTCATTTCCAATTTATATTTAAGGCCATAAACTTTTTTTCTTTCTTCCTACGGTCCTACACAAGGTGAAAAGATGTATTTGGCATTCCTTTTTATGATTGGTTATGGTATTTGCTCACTCCCTTTGAAAATGGGACTTTCCATCGGGCACCCTACTCTCATTATTCAAAGAATTAAGATAAATCAACCGACGGTAGAATATTCTTTATAGGTATGTATTTGAGGACAAAGAAAACAAATTGTTATGCATCAACAGAGATACATGAATCTACATACACCTGTACATGATCATTAATGTTCATTGGCATGCACAATTAAGGTGGATATGATTAATTTTGATTAGGTCAGCATTTATTTCATAATCAAAGTAGACAGTAGTACAAATAGAGCATCATTCAATAGCATACATGGCCCAGGACAATGGATTTGTGATAGAAATTGAGAGAGATTAAGAAATTACACAATGACAGGTGAGACATTGTCCTGAAATAGCCCTTGAAACGACCTTTGACCCATCGTGCAAGGAGACTAATGGCTGTCCCCTTTAGCCCATTATCGTGCCATTGGCAACGTGCCATTGCCTCAGTCAGCAAACAACCACAATCGCTGTGTAAATTTACCCTTCCAGATATGTATTTTTGCTTAGAGTGCAGTACGTTGGCTTGGTTAGGAAGGTGTGTGGTGCTGGGCAAACATGTGCTACCAGCATAGTGCTGTAATATTGCATTATGGCTGGAGTGCTCAGGAATGCATTTATTGCATTGTGATGCTCGTGCTAAACTGCTATGCATGTGTGCTTGTTTCGCCCTAACTTGTATCCTCTCTTCACCCCAACTGGTCTTTAATTTTTTTGTCCCATTCTATTTCAAATCATCTCAGTCTTATTTCTGCAGTGCTTATTCTGATTTCTCTTCTGCCTCTCTCCCATTTTGGTCTTTTCACCTTTTTACTTTTATCTTACAGTATATTTGCATAGATCTTCCTCTCCATTATTAATAGGTTAATTTATTCAACAAAAAAATAAATGGTTCAGCATTGTTATCATTATTGAATTATTAAAGATGGCTGAATGAAATAAACAGATAATTGTCCCAGTATTTGTTATTGATAACTGCTTGTGGTACTCGTAATAACATTAAAAAATGGATATCAAAACTTAAATGCATTGAAATCGTTGCCAAAAGAGAGTTCAAAGAAAAACAAGAATTTCCATTCAAATTAAAATCTGCACAGTTGCATCATAAATTGTTCTCCATCTCATACCAATCATTAATTATGGGCAATACCATATCAGAAAATATGGATAATTTGACAACACCATTTGTAGAACTTTACCCTGCCAGTAAAGGCAAACTTCTTCAATATTCTCAAAAGTGATAAGGTTCTGTTTAAAAAAAGAATCCTCTCTCAAGTACATATCACTTATACTCTATTTCAGCATGCTATGTAAATATCCTAGTTTAGCTCATTCTTTCATTGATATGATGTGAGAAGCACGTCGACTTTTGTCAATAAATGAAATCACGTATTTGAATTTGCACTTATGTTAGTGTGCCCAGATTTACACAGGTGCAATTGATTTTACAACATGATTTCTGACATGTAGATGCACAGCTGTAATGTAAAATTTGTCCATAAATTTAGTTTCTTACTCCATTAAATATTATTTTCTTATAGATTTATAAAATGTAGATTGAAAAACTTTTTCTCATTCTTTATATATGTATAGGAAGACATGTTTTCCAGCAAATTTAATTTTCTGAAATTATGCTCCCTTTTTCAGGATGGTGGCAGGTTTTGTCAAAGACCTGTATCAACAGTTCCGTGATTTGTACTTCACATACCTGGAGATCAATCCACTTGGTGAGTGTGACTGTATAGGTGTGACACCCCTACTTGGGCATTATGATGCCACTATATTCCCATATGTGTATTTAGTCCCAAACTTCTGCTCGCACACTTACAAATGATGAATATTCAAGATACTTGTAGGTTGAAATGCATACAGGAATTTGTTAGGTCTACAGGTTAAATAATTGCTTTGAAAGATATAAGTAGAGTTGTACCTAATAGTTTCTTATGATTTACACGTCGTGCTATCTATATAATGTTACGCCACATGCATGTAGTTTTTTATTCATGCATGGAAATGTTTGGTGTACTAACCAATCTATTGAACACGTTATGTAATGAGTGACTAGAAAATTGGTCAAAATCTCAGAATTGCTAACATTGGAAGAAAAAAATGTGGTTGTCAATATCAGGAAAACATATTATAGCTCAGATGCAAAAAACTTCGAACCTTTTCAAGCAATTATTAAATTGCCTTGTGACTTTCTTTCTTCTCTGTCATTATAGTCATACATGTCAATGTCATCTCTGTTCTTTCCTTCTCTAGTAGCAATGTACAAGGTCTATGTACTAAATATTTCATTCCACTTTTTGTTTTCTATCTTCTTTCTTCCCCTATCTAGTTGAAACTGACAAGGTCTACATTGTATATACTAAATATTTCATTCCACTCTTTATTTTCTATCTTCTTTCTACCCCTATCCAGTTGTGACCGATAAGGTCTATGTGTTGGATCTTGCTGCTAAGATTGATGCTACAGCTGAGTACCTGTGTAAGCTTCAATGGGGAGACCTGGAGTTCCCTCCTCCATTCGGTCGGGAAGCATTCCCTGAGGTGATTAATCAATTTCTGTTTTGGAAAGGAAGGCAGTTGGAGAGAACTCCAAAGCTGTTTCTTTTATCTAGTTGTAAATCATATAATGGACATGCAGTCATTTGAATTTTCATGTGCACTTAGCATGATATGTTTAGATGTCTGCATACTAGTTACAGTTAAGGCTTATCTACTCGAAAAAAGTG
The DNA here is from genome assembly GCA_037976565.1 of Mesocentrotus franciscanus. Classification (NCBI taxonomy): domain Eukaryota; kingdom Metazoa; phylum Echinodermata; class Echinoidea; order Camarodonta; family Strongylocentrotidae; genus Mesocentrotus; species Mesocentrotus franciscanus. The sequence continues at coordinate 29,073,570 of CP137683.1, read as the reverse complement.
GAAGCAAGTATCTTTCTTTCCTGGCAGCTCTTGTGAAAAACAGTTCATTGATATGATATGATATTAATATGATTGCAGGGCACCCGAGGAGAACAGTATTAATACTGATGAGGCTACCCTGGATAAACATTACATATTATTACTATTATTGTTATTATTGATACATGTATGAAGAATTGCTGTGAATAATTCCAATGACATAAGCTACAAGTTATGAACAAAGACTGACTGGAGAGCTGCTGCAATGTGAAATGATTTGTTATTTCATCTGTTAACTCTATTTCCACAAATGCTGTATGAATCTGTCGATCTCTTTATTTTTTCTTCAATTTGATTTTTTAATTATTTTGTTGGGGGTGTATGTAGGAAGCTTATATTGCAGACCTTGATGCTAAGAGTGGTGCATCCTTGAAGCTAACCATCTTGAATCCAGTCGGTCGTATCTGGACTATGGTGGCGGGAGGAGGTGCTTCAGTCATCTACAGGTTGGTTTGACTCGGTTCATACCGGTTGAATCTAGTTTTGACTCTTTTTATACCGGTTGAATCTAGTTTTGACCAGGGCCCCGTATTATAAAGACTTACGATCAAGCGTAAGTTCAATAAATCAAGCGTAAGTTTGACTAATCAAGCGGATCTTTTAAAATCAAGCGTAAGTTTGATAACCCGTATTATAAAGAAAGTTACGCTCGATATCAAGCGTAAAATCAAGCGTATCTTTTTTAATTGAGCGTAACTTTACGCTTGATATTTATCAAGCGTAAAGTTACGATCAATGATGTCAGCAATACTGCTACTCCTGCAGGAAGAGGTTGGTAGGCGACTATGGAGGGAAAGAATCTTCCGAGACCTGCTAGACCCATTGGATAGGCCCGATAATGAACTCTGGAGAAAATACAGATTCAAAAGGGATGGTCTACTCAGTCTCATGGATCAAATAATGAAATAATGGAAGTCATTATAAAAGTATGTTTTTCTCTCTTGTTATGATAATTGAAGAAAAAAAACCCTGTTAATTTTATTATATTTAACTTGTAGCTTCAACTGCTTACTGTTTTTTTCATAGACTCGGGTACAAATTTGTTCAAATAATGCTATTTTAAAAAATTTCCCAAAGGCTGATGTACAAATTTAATATAATTATAAGGAGCATTTTTTTTTGTTGTTCAACAGGGGAGATAGTGCTATTTTTTTTTAACTCAACATCCTTGAGCACCAGGAGGGGCCCGTCTTCTTTTAAATTTTTAAAGGTTGTTTTTACCTCTTTTTTGCCAGGGGGGGCCCGGGCCCCCCTCCCCTGAATCCGCCATTGCCATAAGGGCCATTGAGGTTCTTTTGGCACAAAGTTCCTTATAAAATTAACAAGCTGAAATCTACCCTAATATCAGTCACATAAATCAATGCTTCACCGAGTGTTTGTTGCAAATTGCTCAATCATGACTGGTTGAGTTTTGTGCAGAATTGCTACAGTTCATTCATTGAGTATTTATGTAATTGCGAGTAGTCCAAATCAGGAGGGTCACAAACTCCTTCTCTACATCGACTGTCACATCTAGATTCCTGAAGACCATTGTGGTTTGAGATGAATTTGGGAGAGGTACCAACGTTGTTTTGGAGTCACATGCTCCTTATGCTGACTGCTCCTCTTCAGCAACTACTACAGACGAGTCCACTTGCATCTTTGTTACCAATTCTGATAAGCCGGCTGTTTATGATTAAAAGAGTAAAAGATCTAATTAAACATTTAGACGATTTTTTAAAGAATAGCATTCATAGAAATGTCATAGAATTTAATCTAGATAAATATGACATTCTTCAACTTTACGCTCTAAAAACCTCATTTTGATTTGAGTTTTAACTTTTGAGTTATTAACAACCATAAGTGTCCAGTGCTTTTTTTTTTTTGGTACACAAACATATTTTTCTTTATCACACTTGCAGGTTCTTGGACAGCTATCTCCAAGACAACCAGAATATAGTCATATAAGATAATCAAATCTTGTACGACTAGGCTACCCCCAAAAAAAAAAACTATTGTTTAAAGAATATATTGTGAAAGAGAGATGGATTGCAGATGGCAAGGATGTGTTGGTTGACAATTGCAGGTGAAAATTAATGCTCTACTACGAAGCAACTCACTTCAGACACTGTCATCTTGCCTCTGAGTTTTAGACAGCAAAGTCCTTGTTGTGTCTGCCACATCATCATGAGCTTCTCACACTGCCCTTCCTTTTCATTACATGTACAGGCACCTGTATGTAAAGAGACATACAATCATTTACTTTTAAAACATGTTCATAAAAGCATTGTACAATAATAATTATAAAATGAACAGCAGGGTAAGGTTTTTGCAGAAATGTTAGAACTTGTAATTAGGGTGTTATGCCATATCGACTTTGGACAATACTTGTATGTAGAAAGGACTGTAGGGTAACCTGACTTTGGGTCTGCCAATGTTTAATATTATGTTTAGCTATGGATTAAGGTTAAGAATCAATTTTGTGTTACAACATAACACTAAAGTGACCTAAACAGTTGTCAATAGAGCATGTGGTAAAAATCACTTACTTCTTCTAACTGGTAAAACAGTGATACATGTACGCGTTTCACAAACTGCAGGTCAGCGTACTTTTATTTTACTAAAGCTATTGTAAATGATAGAAAGAAGTGGTTTAAACTATTCTACCTTCAAGTCTTCACCATGTTTAAGCTGCTATCACAATATAAAGGGAGATTTTTAAACTGACAATGATGAGCAACATACATGTATACAGCTCCACCAGCACCTAGAAAATCTGATGGTACGACAATTGCTCCTGAGACAATTGTTTCACATCAATTTCCTACACTATTAATTCAAATACTTAACTTCATCCCTGGTCCCAAGTACCCAACACTAAACCTAACCCTAACCCTACACCTAACCTCAATCTAAATTGCAACCCTCAGCTTAACCCTACACCTTTGACGAAATAAAGCCTGTACCAGTCATTGCTGGAGCAAATGTCGGGTCACACAAAATGCCATGACAGACTCACTTGCTATGAACTTATCTCTGTTTCTTTCTCGGATTTGTTAAAAACATTGTAATATTCACTATAAATTACCTGTCCATTGTGCTTTGCTCCTATATTGTTAGGCACAAGAGGCCATCGCCTTGAGGTAAGGGGAAGAACATCAAGACTGGAACCGCAAGGCACCCCATGATCTCTAAACAGGAAGCCCTCCTTCTCAATCCCTGAAGCAGAATTATAAACATTTTAATAAATATTAACCAAATATGTAAGAAAATACAAAAAAAATGGCATTATTTATTAATTTAGTTTTCTTTAATGTTTACTTTTTTAGCAAAATTTGAAGGTCAATTATGTATTCTTTTTGCTTGTCATTTCTTTCCATTTATTGGATTCCCCCTTCTACATGAGCTACAAATTTTAATTCTAAAAGATATATATTTGAAGTTAAAATACACTTTAAATAAACACTACAGCAACTTGTTAGTAGACAACTAGACATTTTGATGCATACCGGTACATAGACACCCCCTGAAAGGATACTTCTCAAACCAGCCCTTTGCATCCCCTCCAACTTGGCCTTGACCTCACTCATTTCAAAATTTCTTTTAATTGACAAAACTAAACAGATCAAGTTATAAGATCAAAGGTAAATATGTTTAGATGTTTACCTTCTCTTGTGGTGGTGTGTTCTCTCCAGACATTCTTGTTTCAAGCACATACTCAAAGAAGGCAAGCATTTGGTACTGCGACAAGTCTCACCGTACATTTTCCTGTAAAAATGAGGAGGGATTTAATTCTTAGAATTAAAAAAAATGAGCATGATCATAACATTGATGAGCATTTGCAGAATTAACTGTGCCCGACCCCGGCAAGCGAAAAGAAAATAAGTGCTCTTACCCCCCTCCGCCCCCTTATTCACCGGTTGGCTGAGTCGACGCTCAATATTTTCTCACGAATTAGGCCCCCCTCCCTCTTGCCGCCCCTGCACTATACTATACAGTAGTATAGACTGAATATTTTTGCAGATAGACCCTACATGTCATTGTGTCATAATTTGTTAAGATAGCTACGTATACGTGTATCACAGTTAGGCCTAGATCTATTCCAATTACTGTCTGATTTTGTATTGTGACTTTAAGTACTTGAGCATTGAGGGAGAAGGCGAATCACTTGAGATATTCAACTTCGAATCAAGGGCAGGCCGGTAGCAAAATAGCAAGGTTCAATTACTGACAACAAAAGTCACTGTTTCAGTGTTTGTAATTGTATAGGCTAGGCCTATTTGCATGCAAGACTACGCAAAAAATAAAGATCTAGACTAGACTCTAGTCTAGACCACTCCAGCAAAGCATAGTATTAGTCTAGACCTCTAGTAATAATCATTTAGAGGTCTCGAGTCTAGTCTAGATCATTATTTTTGCGTAGTCTAGATCTAGATTCTAGATCTAGATCTAGACTAGACCTAGGGAGTAGTCCTAGAATCTAGATCTAATTTAAATGAAAACATACGCCCGATACGGTGACTTTTGTTGATTTCTATTTATAATGTATTAGGGTCTATATAGATCTAGTCTAGATCTAGATCTAACTAGAGTCTAGACCTAGATCTAGAGTCTAGTAAAATCTAGACACTATTTTGGTTCTTGCAGTTTATTGCAGGAGTTGCTGTTTCGATAGTTTGGTTGCAATAAAACTGGATTTTCGGTTCTAAATTGATTAAACCCGACAGCCAACTCCGGATAATTACAGCACCGATGCACGATGACAGTAGTGACTGATGCCATAATGCCCGGCACTAGCCCAGGCGCTACACGCAGCTTCCGCTTTCGACTCTTGCCCACTGCAGTCGCACGAAACTGGTCAATCACTCGCACACGAGCTCTCATAATCAATCTTTGTTTAACCGCCGGAAAAGTATTCAAAAATCAAAAAGCACATAGATATATGTCGAGTTATGAATTTTATTCTTCGTATTAGGTAATAAATATGACTTGTACTTACGGGATTTCTACGAAAAACCATTTCTAGCACCGAAGTTTGATTGATTGTCGCAGATGATGGGAGATGATGGCAGACGACGGCGAAGCAAAATAGAGCTAATGCGCATGCGCCAACTCGTAGACTCGCCGCTAGTCGCCTCTTTAATCATAAAATATAGTTTTTTCACCGTGAATCAAGCGTAACTTACGCTTGATTTCCAAGGACGTTTATAATACGGAAATTGGCCAAAAGTTACAATTGATTGTAAGATACGATCGATTGAAAATGAATCAATCTTAAGATTGATCTTACGCTTGATCTTTATAATACGGGGCCCAGTGCACATTATGAAGAACTGATATCTTGTTGTCAGCAAACTTTCCTAATGAAATCATGGCATTCGGTGGAACCAGAATTCTTATTGTCGGAATTATCTTATTACTGTAGTAAAATTATTGGTATTTTGTAAAGCAATCTTTCTCTTTATTGGTATAAAAATACATTTTTATAAAAACTCATTATTGGTTAATCCATGACACTTCAAATTATTGTTTTCCTACTTCTTTTAGAAAACTCTCTCAAGCCTCTAATTATCTTTAAACACTTTTCTTAGTATCTTTACTTCCAATGCTATTTGTTTCTTAAACCCATGCTAGCAGCCCCTTTATCGTTTGGTGTAATACATGTATATCTCTCTCCATCTAGTGACACCATTTGTGACCTGGGTGGAGCATCAGAGCTGGCAAACTATGGCGAATACTCTGGCGCCCCCAGTGAGGGTCAGACGTACGAGTATGCCAAGACGATCCTAGGTCTGATGACTAGAGAACAGCACCCTAATGGCAAGGTGCTCATCATTGGAGGTGGCATTGCTAACTTTACCAATGTTGCATCTACATTCAAGGTGAGTTCTCCGTTGTACAGTCAAACCTGTCTATTAAGGCCACTCGAGGGAGACAGAACAGGTGGCCATTGTAGACAGGTGGCCTTACTAGACAGGTTCTACAACACACATTTCTTTCTGGAGGGAGACAAACTTTATGGCCACTATAGAGAGGGGGCCACTAAGACAGGTTTGACTGTATCATTATTCATTAGGCCCTCGGTCAAAAAGTTGAGGGTTCAAATCTCGTTAACAATGTGGCAAGCATCTAAATTCACAGTTCCAAGACCCTGTCAAGTTGTCGGTGACTGAGTGTGTAACTTCTCATCTGTGCCATATACATGTAATGATCTTCAAGTTGTCAAAGACAGGAATTTTACATCATTTTCTCACTACATAGTATTGTGAAATCATTTGGTAATGTCAAAATTTTAGTATCAGTCATAGCGGATTCCGATGTAAATTGATTTTATGGTATTCATGAATGTTTATCTTGTTGATTGATTCTTTAGGGCATTGTGAGAGCTCTGAAGCAATTCCGTGAGAAACTGATTGAGTTCAGGGTTTCTATCTATGTGAGACGAGGAGGTCCTAACTACCAAGAGGGTCTAAGAGTTATGAGAGAGCTAGGTAAGATATTACAAAGTCGGCTTACAGTTACAATCTGGAAAAAAAATCAATCTAAAGTGGTATGGAAAGCAAGATAACAGTTAAGAAATAATACTTTCAAGCTTGTTATTTACTGTTTGATTTCAAGGTTAAGTGGAATACTTGTTAATTTTAAACATTTATTTGAATTTGTCCATTTTACTTGTCTGTGATTGTGTAATTTAATTGCAGACGAAGACTTGAGCCGAAATTAAGTAATACACATGAAAGGATGGATTGATGGATTGTCTTGCTCTAAGTGGAATTGTGTTTTGATATCACAACCTCCATGAGCAGCCATTCCAGGTGTGGCTCTTTTGAAAGAGAGAAACGTCTGAACTGCCCCTTTTCTGCTTCATAAGATTCAAATTTATTGTTGTTGTTTTTTATCACAGATGGAGACTCACATGACAGCCATTTTTGGGTATGACTCAAGGAAGGCAGGAGGAAGGCTCTGAAACACCCCTACCAGATCCATGGTGTAAATTAATGTTTGAAATCTATATTGTGTTTCTTATCACAGGTGGAAATCTTGGTGTTCCCATGTATGTGTTTGGTACTGAGACCCACATGACAGCCATTGTAGGCATGGCTCTAGGAAAGAGGGAAGTCCCTGAAACACCTCCTACAGACTCTACCACAGCCAGCTTCCTGCTCTCCGGAAGTGCGGTAAGAAGAAACTTTATTGAGCTGTATTCTTTAGGTGATGTAGTGAGTTGTAGAAGTCAGGGCTCTAAATAAATGTTACCCAGGTGCAATTAATCACCTAAAATCCTTTCTAGGTAACCTAGATTGCTTGCCAGTTTGCCTTGATTGCAATTGAAGATCTTACAGATACTGATGAGATTTGACTGGATGTAATTTGTAAGCACAGCTTTAATCTGTGGCAAAGTTCAATTGTTTATAAAGTTTCTAAAACTTTCTTGATGATTAAAAGTTGGTGAAGTTTCTTTCAAAAGAGTTCTAGTACTCTAGAGTAATACTGGCCTATATGCTCTAACAAGCACTTGTTATTTGCAGCCTCATGGTTTTATGATACTTCTGCTTGTTAGACAGTAGTACCTTATTTTCTTAAAGCTTAGTAGAAATTTTAACTAGATATGGACAGGTGTTAGGTGTTGCAGTAAGAAGGTTGCATTAGATGACATAGCATAGAAGTTTTTTATATTAATTTATAAGGATAGATGCCCTATTCATTTACATAAATATAAAACATCAGTTTTGTAATTAATCCAGTGGCTTGGATTATGCATTAACATTTTCATGATGCATTACTTTAACAGCTTTATCATGAGGCTAAGCTAATTATTTTCATAAAAAAATAGGATGATACCATACAGATGATTAAAGAGATTCAAGAGATTGGTTTTAAACATTTTATGATTACAAACATTATGTCTACATAACTTCTGCTGAGTTAAATTTGCAGCTCATGATGCATGGCACATCGTGTGTAAAAAGAAAATAAAAACAGTGAAATGCTCTATTGAAGTTAAATCACTAAAGTGTCATTAAAAATATAATTTCCCATGCCTCATGTGTAAAAAGAAACATCATGTAATGTCCATATAAGGGTAATTAATTGATGGTCTGAACAGAGAGTTTACATCGTGTAGCTTTCATCCCTAAAGCATCTTTCCATTTCTTGGATCGCAATGACAATGTTCTTGTAAACATGTAGGCTGATCCTTTTGGGCAAATCCAAACTGATTAAAAAAAGAAAATTGCTGTAATACTCTTCAGAAATGATAAACCCCCATTGATTTCCTATTTAAACTACAGGTTTTTCCAGAGGTGAGACAAAGTGTTGTATATAATATTGAATAATCTATGATCGGAATACTTGGGTATATCGCACAAGTTGATGCACATCACATGAGATGTAGATGAGTGCAATATTGTCAAAGCGATATACCCTTGGATCACACAAAGGAAAAGCACTCAATATATCTATTCATTGTTTACAATGCATACAAATTCCTCACTTTTTCACAATTATATTCAAACATTTTGTACATTTGAACATATATATATATAATATATTGGGTAACTTTCACCTAAATTACATGAAAAAAGGAGTATTTAAAAGGGCATTATCAGTCATTGATTGTGCACTTTTTACTGTCTTACATGATTACACTTACATTGATTGCCTATGCATTGTTTGAGCTTTGCTCATTTGAATGCACATGTGCATAAGCCATGACATACCCCTGTGTTCTTCAAACTCATCTGGATATATTTATTGGATCACAAGATATTTTTGTGATGATAATGGTATCAGGTGAACACCACAGACAGAACAAAAATTCACTTCACAAACATTGAAAAACAATATATTAGAAAAAATATCTCGCCTTGTTTGATTTTTACCGTTGTGAGTCCCGTCTTTTCTCCCAACAGTTTTTACCCAAACCTGCAGAAACCCGGGGTGTAAGTAGATAGAAACACACGTACATATAGCTAGCTAGCACTGTGGTATACTGATCTCTAAACATTTTATATTCCTTTCTCTCTAAATTCTCAATTAATCCCTTGTATTACACATGTATAGGCTACTGAATGGCTCTTCTTATTTCCTAAATTTGTGTACATCTCCCTCTATCTTTCTGATTCTGATAGCTCTGCTTCCTATCTGTCGGTAATCCTAGCTTTTGATATATCTGCTTGGCAAAACTTATGAAATTAACAATTAACTTTTTCAACTTTTCAGCTTAACTTTGTGACTGAAGTGCTAAACCGATTACTCTAATTAATCAAAATACCTAAAATGATCGTCTCAGCAGTTTTATTTGCTCCCAGCTACTTTTATTAGAAAAGGAATCCAGTATCAAATAGCATAATTACATTTGTCATTTTCATTCGTCATGTACTGTAAATCCAGAAACGCTCATGACATGAAACCTTTGTGAATTGTATACGACTGTCATATTCTTGGCATGAAACCTTCAATCAGATGCAAAAAGTTGGTGTATTATTTGTCAGTTGTAATTGAATTATTTCGCCGCATGACATTTTGCGTGCTTGAAATTTCTGTGAAATTTGCCACGATATCATGCATGTGAAGTTTCTGGTTTATCAGTCCTGTATACACCATACATGTACGCTATGGCATGAGGCCTACTACGTGTACACAGTTACACACTATAGGTCATCACATTGTGTCTTCATATGTTTCTCCATTTTCACCTTGAAGAAGCATATGAAACATTTTTATCTTTATATTATAATTCACTAATTAGTAGTCATTCCTGTTAATTCGATATATATTATACATTAGATATGAAATTTGTGAGTCAAATTTTAATTTGTTTAAAGACCACCTATTCTAGGTCATTACATTGTACTGTTGAATTCACATGATAATTTATATGAACATTGCACAAAGTATTACTGTATATTCATCTTAGAAAAGTGACCTAGTATGAAACATTTTATATGCCCATGTTATTCACCAACTAGTTATCTTCTATTTTATGTGGTTATACATTAGATATCAATTCATCTACAGTCAAACCTGCTTTAGTGACCACCTGTCGACAAAGATCACATTTTTTGTTTCCGTTGAAAATGGTTTGTCATTCAAACATGTACTAAAGTAAGGCTGCGACGAGTACTCGAATACTCGCACTGTTGACAACTACTCGAGTACGATTTCTCGTACTCGAATACTCGGCCGCCAATTTTTTTTTTTTTCCCGATCACCTGGCACTGTCCAGGCCGACAGTCACCCGTGCCAGAAGAGCACCGGCAGGGTAAAAATGTTTCCCAGCTCAATCATACACAGGGTGTCACTTTCAACTCACCACTCAGAAACTGGGACCAAATCTCTGGATTTCTGTTTGGACTCGGAGGAATATTTGTCTGTCATCTTTAGTTTTAAAAATAACATTGTTTCAATTATTTGTCAAAAATTCAAAAGCACAAATAGGCGCTTTCAACAGCAACTTGAAGTAAAATCGCGGGGGTTTTCAGAGACGAACATTTGTACTGTTCGTAGTATGGTGTTGGCAAAAAAAAAAAAAAATTCAAAAAATTCAAAAAAAACAAAAACATGGCATCCGAGTATTCGAGTACTCACCTGTAAGCCTAGGAGTGTACTCGAGTACCTCATTACACGGTTATGCACAGCCCTATACTAAAGGAACCTGTCTACGAGGACCACCTGTCTACAAAGACCACTTTTTGTGTTTCCCTTGGGCGGTCGCTATAGACAGCTTTGACTACTTTGTAAAGAAGATTCAAATTCTTTTAAAGAGTACACATTGTTTTAAATATCTTTGAAACAGTTTTAATGATTATGCGTTACTCACACATGAAACATACCTGTAGTGTATTGATACTTGCATCCGTCTGTTTAGAATACCAGTAGTGCTTTATAGTTGATTATGTCAGTCATGTCATTTAGTTGAGCCTATCTAGTACTGAAATCATCCTGTAGTATCCTACTTTTATTGTAGCTACAAAATGTATCAAGTATGATATTAATGAAATCAAATCATGCAAGTAGAGGTGCAGTCAATCACATATTACATTCCACACAGTAGAACATGTTAGCAAATTATTGTGATGAATGTCGTATAGTAATTCGTAAATGTACATGTAAGGTATAAAGAATTCAGTATATCAGGGCTCCACACTTACCTTTAGAAGGGTCGGACTTAATGTTTTTAGTCTATAGACATACATATATATGCTGACATTTTGGGGGTTCAGACTTAAAGTTTGGATGCCCGTGTGTCTTTGCCGCCTGTTAGTGTCGAGCCCAGACTATATGATAATTCTTTCTGACTTTTGCTCACCAACTTCTAAAGGACATGTGTATTGAGAACTATTAATCCTGCTAATATGAATGTGAAGAAAATGTATTTTTAGTGATGTATGCAACAAGGTATGCACCTACCAAACATGGACCTGGACGTGCACCTGTACATGTTTGGGCCTGTAACCCCACATGTATGAGGTGATAATACTAAGAAAAAGAAGTCTGCAAAACAAAAATTAAAAAGAAATACACTGAGAAATGGACCAGTCCCTGTTTTTTACTGTATGCAATCATCGAAGCAGTAGGAAATTGACTTTTCAAGCCCTCAGCTACATTGTAAGAGGTTTAATTGGCTTCAATCTTTGCTCGTGTCTCGCTCCACCCAGGTATATTACGTGGGTACTATGCAATGCTGGGGTAATAATGAGTTCTGCACCTGCATGTACATGAAGAACACTACTTGGTTAATGAGACCAAATTATTATGAATACTTTATGTTGTTCACTGAATAAGTTTGTAGAATTATTGATTTTTGAATGACAGGTTCCTGTTGGTGCCAGCAAGAGTGCTCCAGAGCTGGGAGCTACCGCCAAAGTCAGTATTGTACTTCATCTAGAGAATGAAAGCATTTTGATTTCCACGCCTGCACACCTACCCTAGCTTACAGGCAGAATGAGCCCCTCCCCTCTCCCCTCTCCCTCCTCCCTCCCTCCTCTCTCTCTCTCTCTCTCTCTCTATCTCTCTCTCTCTCTCTCTTTCTCTCTCTCTCTCTCTCTTTCTCTAAGAATGTATTTAATATCACTTCTCACTCCCTCCTCTATTTGTCAGTATGGTTCCATGGATGAAGCCACATAATATTTGGGGGAAAAAGGAATAACCAAAGCTTGAGACCAAGTTGGTGTGCTAATACATGTATATTTGGGTGATGTATATCCTGGTCCACTGGATAAGATGAAAACCATAGGTCCCCTAAAACTTACTTCAAGCATATACTTTACAACCTTTGCACTTTGCAAATTAACAAACTATCAGACATAATGTATATCTATGAAAATGAGGGAGATGGAGAAGGGAGAGGATTCATTCTGTCTATAGTCTTCCATCAAGTCGTTGCTTTTATATTCCTTGTTGTGACCTTATTGCATATTGTTTTTCATGTAGAGCTATTTGAAAACCTAAATTGTAGATATTTATTTTACATCACTTTAATAGCTGTTTCATTATTGTGTTGTCACATATTCAGTTCCCACTTGTTACACCAATGTTATATTTATATACTGTATCCCTTATGCTACTGCTTTTGCCCCCCCCCCCCATCTCTAAAGCAAGAGCTACAAATAGAACATCTCAACAAACACTAATTCGAAGGAAAGGTGCAAAGATGCCATCCTGAATTTTCATGGAAAATCTTAAATTTTAATTTGTCATGAAATCAATTAAAAGAAAATGGAAATCTTATCTGTCTTTTTGCTAAATAGTTCTTCCTTAAAACATACTCATATTAGACATATGTAAGTATTCAATTCTTGTAATAAAAAAATGGGTTTAATTGTTTATTTCATCATCTTTAAAGAAGGTTATTCTTTACTATTCTAGATACAAATTTTGAAAGTCCATCTTCTTTAAGGGTCGATGGCTTGACAAATTGACATATCCTGGCACCCTTTCAATTCTGGTTTACACACAAACTATTTGATACAAAAGATATATGACTGTCTCTCTCTCTCTCTCTCTCTCTCTCTCTCTCTCTCCTAGCTTAGCGTTTTGCCTTATCAATTTGTGTATTTGTAGTTTCAGAATTGTTTATTTGCTCTTTTTTTTCAGTACCATTTCTCATAAGAATTCATTTTAGTCAAATCATTGCTGTGTTCCTGTAATGAAATTTGTACAATCTATGTATTACTTTGTTTTTTTGTAGAATATTTTCTGTTCTTTTGATTTTTTTTTTAGTTTCTTCTTTTACCCAAGGATGAAAATTTGTGAAACTTCCAGCAATATTGTGTTAAATTTTCTTGAGACATAAGAAGATGCATACAAGTTATATGCCTACTTAAAGAGAAGGTTGAGTTCTGGGGAGAGGTGAAAAATAATTTGTCAGTGTTTTTATTGTTATTATTGTTATAGAGAAAAAATGTTCCCTGAAAAGCATGGCTCTTCAAATGCATTCATATTCTAAATATGACATGTAACAGCTTAAAAAAGTGGGCCTCATTTTTATGCCACGTGTTTGTGTAGTCCAATATACATCTTTCTGTGTACAGTGCTTGTTACTTTTTACCAAGACTGGGCCAAGTTTCTTATAATTTTGATGATTCCAGAACCTTGCAGTACACACCAATACTTATGCTACTTGATCGATTCCACACCATTTCTTTCACAATGCAATGGCATGACCAGAACTCAACTTTATCTTTAAGTAGGTTAATTTGTGAATTTTATATGCCATTTTGTAGAAAATAAAGTAGTGTATTATTTTTTTCAAATTCTCTGGATTTTGATAATTGTAATATATTTAGTATGCTTTTCCATAACAGAATTTTCTTTCAGTCACTTTGTTTATACCCGTTTAACTTTTAACTCACCTTTTTGTGTATTTTGTATGTAAAGCCCCTCTAAAGTGTTGGGAGCCCCCCAAAATTTGATGGCAGAATTTCACTTAAATTGTATCATAATGTGAAAGAGGATGTCATTTAAAACACATTTCTGCAAGGATTTTCAAAACAAATGTGTTTGAAGTCAAATATTGATGAATGAATACAAAATTTAGGTTTTCCGCATACAACACAAAAACCCAAATTATGTATTCTTTTATAAATATTTGTCTTCAAACACATTTTGGGGTGGGGGAATATTTGCAGAAGTGTGTCTTCAATGACATCTTCTTTCACATTATGATATAATTTAAGTGAAATTCTGCCATCAAACTTTTGGCGAATTTGGGGCTCCCAACACTTTAGAGGGCTTTAACACTCTTCTTGTTCCAATCCTATTCACCCTTGCCTCTTTGCATTATTTACCCACCATTTGCTTGATTTATTTAACTCTAACATTTTGTTCTTTGTTCTTATTTCTATTACTATTTGCATGATAGATATGTAAACAATTTTTCGTCACTTTGCATATTTAACTTTGATTGATTGCTTTTGTGATGTGGATTATGTGAAATATTTTTCTAAATCATGAGTATTAGTTTGGTACCTTAGTTGCTATGTGAACTGTTAGTCATAGTTGATGGTACATGTATATCAAATCGATAGTATCCTGTGTGGCCTCTACTGAGTTCATCCAACAACCTCATACGAGGAAGAAGAAAAAAGTGACGAATTGTGCATAATTTTCAGTTTAACCGTGGAATATTAACCTTACATACATGTAAATGTAGCTTGCCATCTCTTCCTGTCTGCATTTATTTATTCACTTTTCTACACTTTTTTTTTAACACAAGTAACCTGGACATTTGTTGTATTTCCCTTGAAATTTTTACGAGTCCGGTTAATGTTGAAAATAGATCAATATAGCATCCTTTATACTACATGAATTGGAAAGGCAACTTTGACATTTGCCCGTTAGTGTTTGAAAAAGTTCAAAATTATGTGTACAGGTATACTTCTATACTGTGTTATGGTTTCAAGTACATCTAGTACAAAGATTGATGATGAAGAAAGACGAGGAAAAATTGTCCCATTACTTACACTTAACTGGAAGTCCGCAAAAGGACATGATTGCAGGGCCCTAAGGAGAACAGTATTGATTACTGATGAGGCTAAACTTGCTAAACAAGACAAAATTTATTATCATTATATAATGACTGATTGGTCTCATATTGTCTTTCTGTCTTGAAGGCATCACCAGTACCTGCTCGTAAGGAGAAGTCGGCCTCTGATGCTGATGGTGTCAAGATCAGTCGACCATTCACAGGAGTAAGTGGATCAGGAGCTGCCTCTGGCTTCAGGACACTCTTCACTAAGAGCACCAAGGTAAGAACTTTCTTCCTGCAAATGGAACTGTTGACAAATGGTCTTTTCTTCAGCCATGTCTTATATGCTGTGGTTAGCTGCTGGGGCAAAATAAGCATATTTCGCCTCACTTTCTTTATCTTATAACACACACAATTGTAAGTTAGTATGTGTGACACAATAGTTGCACAATGATATATTTGTTTATACATGTAAATCTCCACTTACCGTTCAATTGCAACAACCAAAAAACTGCTGCCATGAACTGCTTTGGTTTACTTGTCTTGGTTTACTGGCTGCAGTCTGCTGGGTCAAATGTGAACAGGCCTTTGGACTTTGAGTTTATAGCCTAGGAATTCTGGGTTATTATTTTTTTTTTTTGAAATCATCCTTATCAAAAGTTATTGTTTTTATTGTGTAGATTTTCTTGTGCAGTGAATATGTTACATTTAAAAGAAAGATTCTAGTTTGCTTTGAATAATAATAATAATCATTTATTGTATAGTGCATAACACATCATGATATAACGTCCCTACGCGCTTCCAAAGAGCTTAAGAAATTATTACCCTAGCTTTATCTCCGGCAGCCGTTATCAGCGCGCAGTGCACATCAAGGAATTATCCTACCAGTTACCCATTTACCTCACCTGGGTAGAGTGTGGCAAATGTAGATTAACGCTTCCTATTGTTTTAATGATCTTTGCTGGGGTATTAAAATTTGCCAATCTTCATACAAAGCTATTGAATACATTCACTCTGGAGTTATTTGAATTCTTGCATGCCTTTAGTAGCTATAGATGTGGTCATAGTAGCATTCAGTGCCCTGCATCGTTTATGAAAAGGCTCTTCTTTTATCCAATTCTTATAATTGATGATTATTATTAGTATTCCTATCTTTATATCCCTTTAGTCATTCATCTTTGGAATGCAGCCTAGAGCTGTTCAAGGTATGTTGGACTTTGATCACTCCTGCAGACGAGATGAACCTTCTGTTGTTGGCATGATCTATCCATTCAGGTGAGCTCACAAACCAAAAAACAAACAAAAATGATGCATAAGACTACATTCCAATTACTCTAAGTCATATAAAAGGATGTTTATATCCAGTTCATGTCCTGTAAATTTGTTAAAGAATTACCCATTGGACTAATGGTTTAGGATAGAACAGTTATTGACAAATCAGACGTATATATTTTGTATGCTCAACATAAACAATTTCATCACCATGTTTACATATTCAAATTATGGAATTAAATTTATAGAGTACATGTTTATTATTTTAAATTGAGATTTCATATGAAAGGTTACCACTAGCAATTGAACAAAGAGAATATGTCTTGAATGGGTCTATGAATTTTGCTGATATTTTTTCTATTCTTTGGCTGATGGCTGAGTAAACTAGCAGTCATCAGCTTTGCAACAGGTCAGAAATGGTCAATGATAGAGTACAAATGGTGATATGTAATATTGAAAACACTGCATCCCTCAAATAGGGTGTTAAATGCAAGTCATGTGTGTTGGAGAGTCACCATCTATGGTATGCACATTAAGAACCCACTGCTCTATTGGATTGAGACTCAGGGGTAAACCCTGGTGTAGTGGTACACCTGCTCACCCCTAATCAGTTATACTGGGAGGAGAGACCATAAGGTTACCATGATTAATCTTTTATTTCCCCCTCTCAGGTGATGCCAAGTAATTAATAATGATTATAATATGATTTATGGTCTTTGCATATGTAAACATTTACCCATTGATTTCTTTTGAAGAATTGCTTTATTAAAATGCCTGACACTCATTGCCTGTTAACATTTTTTTTTTCAGTGGTGACCACAAGCAGAAGTTTTACTGGGGTCACAAAGAGATCCTGGTCCCAGTCTACAAATCAATGGCTAAAGCTATGAAGACACACCCTGATGTGGATGTTGTCATCAACTTTGCTTCTCTCAGATCAGCTTACGATAGCACTGTAGAGATCTTGACATATCCACAGGTCTGTCAATTCTCTCTTTTTTCTTACTCTTTACCACCCTCATATTATCCCATCGGAAACAAAATGTAGATTCTAGTTGAATGATTGACAAAAACTAAGTCACCTCTACATGAATACAGCTAGAAGTTAGTTGCATGGAACTGATAATAATGCATCATTCTGTGCCTGGCAAAAGGGCATTAGCAGAACAACTTCAAAAGTTAATTGCACCAGCAAATGTAGGGAACATCTTGACAGAATCCACCAGTTCTTTAAGCTTCTTAAAGGCATGGCCTGATATGTTGTTGCCCTTTTCTGTAATTGAATTTAAAGCCCCACTGCACTACTTGTAGCTACTTGCTCCTTCTATATAGAAAACAATGCCTAAGCGGTGCCTGTTGGTCCCCCATGATCCCCTTTTTCTCATGTTAATGGAGAGCTGAGTTCATGAGATAACCACCTGTCAGTGACCATGCTGGGAGGTCTAATCCCTCCTGGCCAAACTAGTGCAGATGGGCTTTAAGTGACTAAATTTATTGACAACAAAACAAAAAATCTTCAGTGAGTTCTACTAATTGAGTACTTGTAGATTGCATGGATACCTGAACCAGTGGAGGTAATGTAATGTCTTTGTATCCCTTATAAAGATCCAAACCATCGCTATCATTGCTGAGGGTATCCCTGAGAACAAGACTCGTATCCTCATCGACATGGCCAACAAGAAGAATGTCACTATCATCGGACCTGCAACGGTAAGATCAACTTCTTCTCTGTAGTTCAGATACGAGGTAGTCCTCTTTAATTTAGTGCCATTGGCTTGCCCCCAAGAATGGTAGGGAATATTGCCATGGTTTGGAGAGATATCAACCCAGTCTTGAAAGAGAACCAGTCTGTTGATTATCAAACCTACCAGAAAATATAGGACCTGATGTGAGATAATGTATAGTCGAATGTCAAAACGTGTTAATATTGCTTTATATCTTACTGTCTTATCATCGGTCTACAAGTTTATATACATTATTTTATGATAACTGTTTTTTGATTATCGTAGGTCGGTGGTATCACGCCTGGTTGTTTTAAGATCAGTAACACCAGTGGAATGTTGGATAACATCCTCTCGTCTAAGCTTTATCGTCCAGGCAGTGTGTCCAAGCTTACTTCTTTCTAATAATTGTACTATGTGTCTTTATTTCCTATCTTTGTCCTGTCAGTTTTAACATGTCCATAAATCTTTGTCTATCCTAGGTTGGAGGCATCAAACCTGGTTGCTTCAAGATCGGTAACACCGGTGGAATGTTGGATAACATCCTCTCATCCAAGCTGTACCGTCCAGGCAGTGTGTCCTACGTCTCTAGATCAGGAGGAATGTCCAACGAACTAAACAACATCATCTCCAGGAATGCTGATGGTGTCTATGAAGGTGTTGCCATTGGAGGAGACAGGTTAGGAAACAACCTATTTCTTTCAGTGTTATTCATGATAAAGATGTTTCATTTACACTTAAAGACAACTCAGGTATGTTATGGGTCAGGTATGGAAACAGTTCTACCTTACTTTTAACTCCATTTACAAACCCACCCTAACAGCTTTGCATTGTATATCTATAAAAAATTGGCAAGCAAACTGAACAAAATATTGTGTGGAGAAACAGCATAATATTCATTTGATTTGTTGAATATTATTCAGAACTAACAATAAATATAGAGGGTGACAATGTACAACTTGGAGACTGTTTTATATTTTCAGTTGCTTCAGTTTTTGCTGTTGCAGGTCAAACTGCTTTCCTTGTGGAAGAAATTTATTTAGCTTAATAATCTTCATTGTGGAAAGATCTGATAATGCACTCTTTTTTCCTGTTAATCCTTTAACTCTAGATACCCAGGAACAACCTTCCTTGATCACATCCTCCGTTACCATGACGATCCAGAGGTTAAGATGCTGGTCATGCTGGGAGAGGTCAGTTTACCATCTTGAATGGATCTACATTTATGTTTATGTTCTGCACTGAAAAGAGATGCAAATGGGGATGAACTGAAGTATGTTTTGAATTTGATTTGTGTAACATGCAAGGTCTTTAAGCACAATTTTAAAAATCAGTAGGTAAAAGAAGTCGATTGCCTGCAAGATCCTGCCAAATTTTGAAATATCAGAAATATCAGAAATTATCAGAAAAAGTGAAACACATTCTAAAACTCTCCAATACTATTAGACATTCCTTCCCATGTCAATACACCATGTTAGATTATTCATGTATTTCTTTCTACTCTATAGGTTGGTGGTACAGAGGAGTATGAAGTATGTTCAGCGATTGAGTCTGGACGCATCGCTAAACCCATGGTGGCATGGTGTATCGGAACATGCTCAACCATGTTCACATCAGAGGTAAGATACTCATTTTGAGATTATTACATTTGTGAATCCATTCTCTGTGCATGTTCTCTTGAATTGTGATGATAAGAAGTTTTATGAATAACAGTTTAATAGATCCTGACAAAGAAGTTGTTTAAGTCTGCTTTATTGGTAAAATATGATATGATTGTGTTGAAGAAAGTTGTTTGAAAGAGCACAATGCCATCAAAATACTGGAAAATACTGGAATGATCTACCACTTAAAATTAGACATCAGTCTTCATCAGTATTACCTTCAGAAATGCCCTGAAAACACATCTTTTTGCAGTTTGTAGTTGTAAGATTGTTTTTCTTATTACATGTATTTATGTAATTGTCATTTACTGTAAGCGCTTTGGGCCTTATGGGGAAAGCGTGGTATAAGTAATAATAATAATAAAAATAATGCCAGCAGAATTTCATAATCATATTTAATACATACAGGTTTGACTCTTGCCTGCATATGTCTGGTGATTCAGACTTGTGGCTATTGAATATACATGTCAAGATGTACTATACATGTACATAGGAAAATACATGAACAGGTGAGGGGTCTGGCTAATTTACTAAAGCAAGTTTCTTTATATTTGTTTTGAATCCAATACAGGTTCAGTTTGGTCATGCAGGAGCATGTGCTAATGGTGAGAGGGAGACGTCTAGTGCTAAGAACCAAGCTCTCAGGGTAGCTGGAGCATATGTACCAAACAGCTTTGATGACCTCGGAGATAAGATTGCGTAAGGACAGTATTTGTATAAAATGTTACAATCAAGAAGAAATGAAAGAAATATGATGCAGTAGATAAAGAAACATAGAGAAGAAGAGCTTATTGGTTAGCTGCCCTGTGGATAGAGTAGGAACATTGTATTGTTCAAAACATCCCTTAAAGATAAATGTAGTAGCCCCTAGACCAACCACACCTCTGGTTTAAATACCTTCTTGGCGTCTTCTAGAGGATAGCAATCAAATACCGAAGGATTGTGTTCATAAATGTCTATAAAGTATTTTCTTTGAGAAGTTGATAGCTACCTTGTCAGAAGAAAATCATTTGAATGCATTGGTAAATGTCAGTATCAAAATAAAATGTGTTAATCTTTTCAGTATTTTCAGTGTTCCTGGTGTATCGTTATTCGTGCTTTATTATTTCCTTATTCCCTTCGCAGGGAGATATACGAGCGTCTTCTATCAGTGATTTGATGAGGGATTCCATCATTTTATTATGTTATATCATTATTCCTTCTTTTGTTTTTCCGTATGACCATCGCAGGGAGATCTACGAGCGTCTTGTATCTCAAGGTGCCATCACGCCCAAGGAAGAGCAACCTCCACCAACCGTCCCTATGGATTACAACTGGGCTAGGTAAGTGCATTTTTTTCCCCAATTTATTTTTCCATTAAAAACATAATACAGTCAAACCTGCTTTAGTGACCACCTGTATAGAAAGACCTCCTGTCTACAAAGACCACATTTTTTGTTTCCCTTGAAAATGGTTTCTCATTGAAACATGTACTAACGGAACCTGTACATAAAGACCAACCTTATAGACAGGTTTCACTGTAATTACATAATAAATACATGCAAAAAAATATATAGGGGCCCTGTACAAATATAAAGAAATTAATGAATACAAATGAATTTGAATAAAATGAATCAACAGGCAATAGCAATAAAGTAAAAACATACACCCTCATACACCCATTCATTCCAATACATGTATGTTATATAATGATGTGTTATATATATATATAAATATATATGTTGGTAAGGATGAGCATCTATTACCTGGAATTATAAGAAAGAACATAATGGTTCTACAATTAGAGATGAGTTGTTGGTGAACCTTTTCAAGGGCAACAGGTGAAAAAACAGAGGTTGGTTTGATCCACAAACTAGCCTCATTTATGGTAAATAATAAGATGTTCTTCCAAGTGAATGTATTTACACTTTCTATCTAAACCATTTAGCAGCTATCACTAATTTCTAGACTTTTTTTTCCTGCATGATAGAAATTTAAGAATTAAGAAATTTCATTACGTATTCCTTATTAATATTCAAAATTTTGACTGAGACTTGGGCATTCAGTATAAGTTTTATTTAATTCTGAATGAATTTACTTGCTATCATTATGCGTTACCAATGCTCTCATTGCTAATTCAAGGATTCATTAACCTGTTACCCTTTTTGTCATATGACCTCGACATCTTGATTCTCGATCTTTAGGAGCTTGGTTTGATCCGTAAACCTGCATCATTCATGACTAGTATCGTAGACGAGAGAGGAACGGAGCTGATCTACGCTGGGATGCCTATCACTGAGATCTTTGAGCAAAACATCGGTATGGGTGGTGTGCTTTCACTTCTATGGTTCCAGAGAAGGTAAGTGTGATATACAAAGAGTGACCGTTGTATGTCAGTCGTTTTTAGTCAGAGTATGCCTATCACTGAGATCTTTGTTTCCTGCTTAAGTTGGTGATTTGCTATGTTTGTTTTTTATAATTGAGAGAGATTTTTTTTGTCTGTTCCAGATTACCAACCTACGCAACCAAGTTCATTGAGATGTGTTTGATCGTAACAGCTGATCATGGTCCTGCGGTATCAGGAGCTCATAATACCATCGTCACTGCTAGGGCAGGCAAGGATCTCATCTCATCACTTACATCAGGTCTCCTTACAATTGTAAGTGATTTATACACTCAAGAGAATTGCCAAGAAATCTGTAAATACATGTATAAGATTTAGAATTCATGCCGACAACTGTACCTCATCAGTATTGTTTACTCGACGTCCTCCCACTTCATTAGCTGATCTATCTGCAACAAGTTTAAAGAACTTTTTTTCTACAGATTGTATGGACTTGTAGAACCATCTGGAAGATG
Source organism: Mesocentrotus franciscanus (assembly GCA_037976565.1). Taxonomy (NCBI): domain Eukaryota; kingdom Metazoa; phylum Echinodermata; class Echinoidea; order Camarodonta; family Strongylocentrotidae; genus Mesocentrotus; species Mesocentrotus franciscanus. Next base: position 29,051,089 of record CP137683.1, on the reverse strand, counting down.
GTAAGTGATCGGGAGCATTAAGGTTCAATAACATTTCAAGATAGAAAGGAAAAAAAAGCACTTGAGGAAACCTGAATTTGTTTCATAGAAATACACCGCACAACTTACTCCCAACAAACTCTTCTTTTATTCAGATGATATTGAAGCATTCTAGACTAGTAATAAGTCACAATAAATTGATTTTTAATCATCTGTTTAATTTTGTCATTGTTATGATCCAATAATAATTTGGTGGATAAAATGTTGTGACTTGAAATGAACTTGCATGTCACTGCCCAGTCAGTCAGCCGTAATGTAGGATAACTCAACAGGGAGAAGCAATCAATTCTCTGCATGTAGAGAACAGGTACCAATTGGCAATGACTGTCTATTGTGATTGGGAGTATGTCTCCAGAATTGACCAATACTGAATTGTCATTATGATTCTCCATCATAATTAAACAACCTTCTCAAAACCTATTGTTCCATCACGTCCATTACGGTCAACAGCACATGCTAATTTCTAATACGCCCCTGTCCTGAACCAATACCCCCTACGGTGATCGTGCTTTTGCTGTTGCAGCCCCTAAATTATAGAATAGTTTACCAATTAGTATCTGGCAATCCCCATCCGTTTAAAGTGACTCGGTAACATTGTTGAAGGTTGATGAAAAAATTGCGTAATTTTTGTATGAAATGTTACTTATTATATTCCTTCTACTGTACTAACCCTCTAACATGCAAAAAAAACCTTTAAAAATTCTCAAACCACAAAGATATCTATGGTTTTCTTTGAAGGCGTCACTGGTCAACACCCCTCTAACAGTAAATTCTCCCAACCATTTTTGAATTTTCCCAACCGTTTTTCCATGAAAATAAAACATTTAAGACAGGCTTTTAAAAATCTTTCAACACTTAAATGTCTGGAATGGTATATAGAGCCAATTCATAGCTATGTTACGATTCACATTCACCTAAAATGTAATTGAATTGTAATAATATAGTTGGGAGAATTAAGGAATCGATCAGATCGGTTTTTCCCAATTTTTATCATTAATAATGGTCTGTTTTCACTCAAACTTTCAGATTATCTTTAATTTTACATATAGCATTGAAGTCACTACCTTAGCACCATTTTCTCTCATCTGAACAATGTTACCAAGTCCCTTTAAGTAAAGTTTGAAGTATTTCTTGTTTAATAGTAATTTATAGGGCAGTTTTGTTTAAAGTAAGTTCCTAATTATCTGTAATTGTTATTATTAGAATTATGTATTATTATTGCTGTATGTTTACTATACGTTGTACCTTGTTTTCTTTAGCGCTTAAAAACGTTGTATTAAGCGCTTTATAAATGTAATTTATTATTATTATTATTATTATTTGTGTAGGGAGATCGGTTTGGAGGTGCATTAGATGCTGCAGCCAAGCAGTTCAGTGAGGCATACGATAGCTCTCTCATTCCAATGGAGTTTGTCAACAAGATGCGTACAGACCACAAACTCATCATGGGAATCGGCCATCGGGTCAAATCAGTGAGTGTGTAGCTTCCTTTACCTTTATAGCCTCGTTCACAAACATGTATGCTACAGTAAACCACAGTGTGTTTGTGTGTGTGTTTAAAGGTAAAGACCAGTTTTGGAAACACCCCCCTCTCAAAAAATGAAATGGAAGCTCTCATTACCAATCATGTGAAAGAATATGTTTTGACTAATATGTGATGATACAAATTTTGCCGGGAAAGTGCCTACTTATTGATTCATTTGGTAAATTATTATATCTATTGGGACCAAATAGATATCGCGCACGTGAGCGCACGTTTCGGGTGGTCCCATATACATCTTCCTGTGTACAGTGCTTGTAACTTTACCAAGACTGGGCCAAGTTTCTTATCATTTTGATGATTCCAGAACCTTGCAGTACACACCAATACTTATATGCTAGATGATCAACATTTTCTGATCGATTCCACAACGTTTCTTTCACAATGCAATCGTATGACCAGAACTGGTCTTTATCTTTAACTCTTTCAGGACAGGATTTATTTTTAGGCTAAATTGATCACATATTATACAGTAGGCTTGCGGTTGCACCATGTGAGAGAGAGGGAGGATTGGGGAGTCCTGAAATGACTCTCGGTACCGGGGTAATCTATTCTTTCTTGAGTGTGTGTAGTCCTGAAAAGGACTGTTGGTGTAGTCTTGAAAAAGACTGTTGGTTATCTTTTTTAGCTTATAGTTCTAAGGAGAACTATAGCGCCAATCCTCCCTCTCCCCAAGCCTCCCTCTCTCTCACATGGTAAAAGCCTACTGTATATCTACATCATCATGCAAGCCGATACTTATAAGCAGCATCTGATCACATATTGTTCTTTAAATTAGCTTCTTTTTTTTCTTCCTTTTTTTTTTACTGCTACATAGTGAAAATAAAATGTTATGTCTCTGAAAAAAATATATACGTAGGCGAGGGTCTTGTCAAAAAGATTTTTAAAAATTGCCAAATTTGATCGAAAAACAAGGATTTTGGATCTCTCAACATATTGCCAATTTAACGATTTTAAAGCTTATTTTCCTTTTTAAAATTCCTGCCATCAAACACAATATATTCATGAAACAAAGATGGATGCAGTGAGTGTGTGCAGAAGCTTTTACTCAGGATTCAGGCTCTGAATCAAAAGTTCAAGCTAATCTTGAGCTCTGGTATGGGAATCATATTTTGAGAGAAAATTGCTATCATTTATTCCTGATTGTTTATTCTGCAGTAGATTGGTTGTTCGAACCAGTGAAATAAAAAACAAACGCACAAAAATTTAACAGGCATCATCTTCGATAAAAACCACAACTCCCATTTGCACATAGGGACCTGAGTTAATCACATGGTGTCGGGCCTACTTACCCAGATTTGCTTATCTTTCTATGCTCATTACTCAGCCACTACATTTTCTACCAAAAGTGTTTGGCACATGTCATTTATTTGTAATCTTGAACATTCAGTGTAAGTTTTTTAGATTCTGTGAGAATTTATTTTCTATATTTACCAGGGGAGTGTTTCACAAAGACTAAGATCGACTTTAAGTTGGACTTAACTATGGCAGGCCGTTCATGCAACTGTTTTCTCTCACCATTTACTGGCATCGGTGTCTCTCAAGGGACATATTAATCATGGTTACAAATCTACAGAATTTGCATTTTCTGATTATCTAAAGATCATAATGGTGAGAGCAACCAGTGGCATGAATGGCCTGCCATAGTTAAGTCCAACTAAAAGTCAATCTTAGTCTTTGTGAAACACCCCCAGAACTCAAGCTTATCTTTAATGAAACAAACCACATAATGTGGAATGATTGTCAAGAAAGGGTTTAAATGATTGGCATGCGGAATAACAAAAAGCTGCACGTAACAAAGGTCTTATGCATCTTACTCACTTATCAGTGTGTAATATGATATGAAATATAACCTATAAAATTGTGAAGTGCAGTAGGCTTAATTACACTTGAAACAACCCTAAACCACTTAAAGTAACAATCATTGGGAATTTTAATGGTGTATGACACGAGTTGCCATTATTAAATACAAAAGTTGAGCACCATGTCTTAAAGCCCCTCTTAAAGTGTTGGAGCCTTTCACATAAGTTGTATAATGATGTGAAAGAGGATGTCATTTAATAACACACACTTCTGCAATGATTTATAAAAGAAATATATGTCTGAAGACGAATATTGATGAAGGAATGTCCAATTTAGGTTTGGTGTTGTACAGTACGCAGAAAACCCAAATTTTGTATTCTTTCATCACTATTCGTCTTCAAACACATTTGTTTTGAAAATCCTTGCAGAAGTGTGTCTTAAATGACATCCTCTTTCACATAATTACCCAATTTAAGTGAAATAAAACCATCAAATTATTGGGCCTCCCAACAATTTAGAGAGGATTTAATACAATGAGAGACTGCCATGCTGCTATGTTTTCACCATGATAGTGATGTAAAACAGCTTTTGCTTTTAATGATTTATCAAGAATAAATACGTTTTAACAAAAGACTAATAATAGTAATAATGATATTCACATTTGTATGGCAATTAATACTATATTTCTAAGCGCTTTACATTGTACTTATTATTACTCCGGTCATTGGATTAAATTTCTACTCATTATAGTGCACATGCTCCGCTCCCTTAGGAGTATTCCGGCCAGGCGCCATATTTAAATATTTTTTTTTTTTTTGTCCGTCCTTTTCTTCTTTCAGCTGAACAACCCTGACCAGAGAGTAGAGATATTAAAGGACTATGTAACAAAGAACTTCCCAGTCTGTCCTCTTCTTACCTATGCTCTGGAGGTGGAGAAGATCACTACAGCTAAGGTTAGCAAATTAGCAATCTATCGTTCAATATATGGTTCAGAAATTTGGAATGTGAAGACAGTAGAAGAAGATATCTTGAGGAGAACAGAAAGAGCCATGATACGGAAGATGTGTGGTGTGAAACTGTCCGATAGACAGAATTCAAGTGAGCTCTTTGAAATGTGAGGTTTGGTAGAAACTGTGGTAGGAGTGGTAAAGAGAACTGGATTTAGATGGATGGGTCATGTGTTGAGGAGGGAAGTTGATTACGTTCTGAAAAGAGCGTGGGACCTGGAAGTAGATGGCACAAGAGAGGGAAAGGAAAACCAAAGATTTCATAGAAAGATATGGTGAAGAAAGAAAGCAGTGAGGTTATCTAAATGAGGAGGATGCCTGAGACAAGAAGAAGTGGAGGGAGGGAGTGTCATGGTAGTGTGAAAGTGGACTTAAATAAATGATGATGATGATGAAAAAAATAGCATATATATGTATATATATATATATATGTTTATCTTATTGTATTGTTTGTAAGTTGTTCTGAATCAGACGATTTCAAAATTCAAATTAGGCAAACCAAATAAACAAGCAAGTAATACTTGGAAGAGCAGGATGTGAGGATCAACATACATCAATGTGTGGGGGTGATTTCTGTTAAGCTTTATTTTAACTCTTTTAAAAAATAGGGTGGAGTTTTAGGATTTTCCCACACATACTCTGGTGACGATTGCTCTGCAATCAATATTTAACACTGTTTTGCATTCCCGGGCCCCGTTGCATAAAACTTACCAGTGATGGTAACGTTGACATTAAAGGTAATACAACGTTTTGTCATGGGGTCATGAATTTGGTTCAAATGAACATATTGGAAGCATATGTGATTTTACAATATTCAACTATCGTTGTCGCAGTTGAAATCGAGTCTGAAGTGATGAAATTGTAAATAATAATCTCTTTATGTTGTATAGCTCCCTCTCAAGCCTGATATTACTTAAACTTAAAAACAATGTTTCTTGACTACAATCGACCCATTGCTTTTCCTGTTTGGAAATAATAAGAACTACATATTCTGAGATATTCATGGTCGCAGCTACCATGGAATGGCCTTAGGCGCTATTTGAAATATTTGAAATTTACCGGGAGCACCGGCAAATTTTGATTATTCAATTTTCTCAAAAGCTGAAGTGTTTTAGGGGCTAAACTTTCTAGTGCTTATAATACATCCACAGGGGCATCCAAATATATCAACATTTTAAGAATTACTATCCATCCAATTTTCAAAATTTCCCCAAACTTTACATTACCTTTAATGGTAACTTCCATGGAAACCTTGATTTGATTGGCTGGTGAGTGATGTCGACATGGTAGTTAATATTGATGGCAAAGTTACCATCAGTGGTAAATTTCATGAACAGGGCCCAGAACCCAATAAGTAACCGTCACTAAAAACAACCCTTAGGCCAAAAAAAAATAATAATTTGGTTGTCCTCGATCGCCCGCTCGTCATTTTCGGCCCGCTCGTATTTTTTTTTTTTTTTGGAGCAATTTTTAAAGTTTTTTTGAGCAATTTTAACCATTTTATGCATGTTGCAAGGATCAAAATGTGTCCCGTCGCCAATTTGGTCTTTCAGTACGCAATTCTGTCTTTATATTATAATATAGAGGAGGGATTTTCGGCCAGATGGCAATTTTCGGCAGGTCCGTTGTACGCATGGTGAAATCACTTTAACATACATAGATAATAGCATATCACATAATTATCACACACATACAATACATTTCAGAGTCACAGGAGATCCACATTTGCAATGGAAAATGTATCCTTAAATATCACATTTTAGCAATGTAATCGGCGGTCTTGCTACCTAAATCTGAAAAATCAAATATCTTACGCGTGTCTGTAAGGAAGATGGGTACCAAAACCTGAGCTGTATGAAGAGGGAAAAAAAATGAAATGGAAAAAAAAAAAAAAATCCGCCTGCCCGCCCGCCCCTACTTCAGAAAAGCAATCGAGGACAACCAAATTATTTTTTTTTTTGGCCTTATCTTATCATATCTTATTTCATCAACTCCATCACAACCCGAACCCTTTAAGTTTGACAAAATAAAGCCAAGAAAACATAATGCAAGAATATGCGTCGGATCACCTGTTTTAGATATCTGAGAAAAGTTCTGCTCCTTTAAAGATACTATGTCCCTTATGCAGCCAACATCAAATTCTGTAGAACTTTGCAGGAATTATGAATATGTCATGTATGTCCTATCTGTGAAATTTAAACGTTAGCAGTGTCCTAATATTCAAATTATGCAAGGAAACCCGTTTACTTGCTAGACTTCACTGTTAGACACTATTGAGTGAATGACTGGCTTTTTTCATCTTTGGTAATAACATACATAAAATGAGCTGTAAAGGGTACATGATCATTTGTCTACATCAATAACCCACTTCTTGTAATGGCCAAAATTAAACTGATTGAATCTTTGCGCAGCATAAAACGTACGACCATTCGGTTTAATGGTCTGAAAAATCAGACTATTACTTACTGGCTCTATAGCTCCTAAGTCGATTCGACAACTAATAGACATTTTCAAGCCCCCTTTTTTAAAAGGAAGTTCTAAATTAGTATTGTCTTTCAAATGCCGTTGGAATTTAACCTTTTCATTTTTGGCCTGCAAATGGGACAAAGTACCTTTAAGTCTAAAAATAGAACGTGTGAAAATGGATTATGTTTTGTCTTCTTTCTCAGATGAAAGGGAGAGCAAGAAAGAATAATTCTTACTCATTTCATTGTAGCTTGATTCTAGTTGGGATATTGCTTTCAGATGAAATTCAAGGATCTATTATTAAGTGATTAAGCATGTTTAGTTAACCTGACAGTAGAGAGACATCTTAAGTGTATTAAGTGATAATTATGTAGCTCTCGATTCATACCTGAATTAACCCGGGAGAGCGCATGCTTCCCTCCCCATCAAAAGATCACAAGAGGAGAGAAGGGGATACGGAGGAAAGGAAGGGAGAGAGAGGAAGGCAATGTGAAAAGAAGACGATGTGTCCCGTCTCACACTCTCCCCCTTAATATCCTTTCAAGTCATCCTCCCAGTCAATCCATTGCCCCCCCCCCCTTCCTCCTCTATACCAGTAACCTCTTCCTCCCCATACCAGTACCCCCTTCCTCCCCATACCAGTACCCCTTCAGTGGCTGGACCCTTACTATGCCACTGGTGAAACTGAATGCCTGTGATGGAGGCTTATAAAAAAAAAATTAATAGCCATTGGTTGTCACGTACGCTTTCATGGACACTTAGGTGTTTTCCTTATCAAGTTTCAATTATTTCATTGTTCTTCATGTTTTAAATATAGACTCTTACATGTATACACTTTGTATCAGGATTTGTTCTTTGTTTCTTTTTAGAGACATCTCTAAGGGGTTTGAGATGGTACTGATTGTCAAGAATTATGAAAATACTGTTTCCTTTATTGGGTTTTCCCCAGTGTAGTACAGTCTATATTTATTACATTTATGATAACTTGTATTTGTGTACCATTCTGTGTACTACATAGGATTTATGAAAGGCTGTCCTATCCAACAGAAAAGGATGTGATGCAATTTACGTAATATAAACAAACCATCTTAAGAAAGAGCATTTTATAGTTGTAATGTATTTTGTTCCGGGGATGTCCAGAGATACACTGTAGTTGTTTCTTAGCAGGTATCTGCCAGGCAGTAGGATTGGGGTTGGTAATCCAGGGGGTCGTTGTCATAGAATCAAGAAAAAAACAAGTGAAAATGAGAAATAGATTCCAAATTAGGTTTTAGTGAAAAGAGAGTTTGTTATTAAAAAGTAAAAGAAACGAATATAGGACTACTACATGAAACATTATTGTAATGAGCTAAAATGCAGATAAAATATTTAATACAGAGTCTTCAAAGAAAAGCTGTTATTCCAGATATTTATTGACCCCTCCTTCTCCCCATCCCCACAACCACCACTACCACTAACACCAACACCTCAACCATCACTACCAACATCAATAACAGCAACAGCAACAACACTACAACAACCACCACTGCCATTACCATCACTAACACCGACACCACCATCACCACCACCTCAACTACCACTAACACCGACACCACCATCACCGCCTGAAGTTGTTTTGATATTTCTTCTTGTTTGTATAGAAACCCAACCTGATCCTGAATGTGGACGGTGTGATTGGTGTGGCCATGGTAGATCTCTTCAGGAACTGCGGAGCTTTCACAGCGTAAGTAATAACATTGTGACAGTAGTGTGTGTAGTGTGCAAATTGGCAACATTAAAATTGGTTCGACTAGCAAATCGAAATCGCCTAGACTTGTGATGATAAATTGATTTATGTTTTATTGGTTTTCATAATATCCCTAAAACTTGATATTTTGTCATGAGGGTCCCCCCCCCCCCAAAAAAAAAGAAGAAAATAATAATAAATAAATGGATGGCTGGATGGATGGATGGATGGTTTGATGTATGGATGGATGGATGAATGTAAAAATTTTAAAAAAGACAGTATGTATTAAGTGTAGTTCTGATCATTGTTTTAGACAAGTGTTATAATGTGGTATATATGTTTGGCCAATAAGAAATTATTCTACCATAAATTGCTTATTTTCTTTTAATATAAATCATCAACAAATTCAATCTACATCATAGGATTAATGACTCGTAGAAAGTGATCATGTCATTCCCTGAGAGTATGAATAGTGAATAGTATACAAATATACACTGTCTTGAGAGGTTCTGGTTAAAACTATGGGCAAGAGGTGACTCCAATAGTACTATTGGAGTCACCGAGACCCATAGTTTTAACCAGTACTGAAAAGCAGGGTATATTTGTTTTATATCCTGCATCAAAAAATTATTTTCAAAAAAATAACAAATAACAAAAATATTAAAATTCTAAATTTAAAAGTTTAATTTTTTTAATGTAATTTATCAATTTTCTTTTTCAACTCTCAAAGTGTACTCCCAAATAGTAATTTTTCAGAGCAACCTTAAAATGGTTGAAATATTTCTGGTCATGTGAAGAGCTCTCAACCAATTAAAAACCAATAGATTTTTGATGCAGGATATAATACTATTTGTATATAATTTGAATAGGGGATGTGTACATGTATTAAAACTGTATGGGCATGTTTCAGTTGCTGTTGTACTTACACTCAATATATAATGAAGCATGGTACATGGTAGTATGAGCTGCTTTGTTTGGGATCATACTTGCAGTTATATCCTAGACAGTTACATCCTTGACAGTTACATCCTTGACAGTGATACTAAATAAGCATCTCGCACTTTCATTACTTAGATCGAAAGAAAAAAAATATAATGTCATGCTGAAGACTGAACACCTTAATGTCAATAGCAATACTGGCTCAATGCCATCCAGTTACATGTAGACTCACTTTTCATTATTATAGTTTCATTTTTATTTTGATCTAAGAGTTGCCCTCATTTGTGATTGAAGCTAATTTTGAGCTCTGGATGGGAATCGTATTTTGAGAGCTTTATCCTGATTGTTTATCCTGCAGTAGATTGGTTGTTTGAACCAGTGAAATAAAAACAAACTGCACAAAAACTTACTGGGCATCATCTTTGATAAAAACCACAACTCCCACTTGCACATGATGACCTGTGTTATTGAAGCACATGGTGTCGGGTCTACTTACCTTGATTTCCTTATCTTTCTATGCTCATTACTCAACCACTATAAATTTTCTACCAGAATTGTTTGGCACATGTCATTTATTCGTAATCTTGAACATTCAGTGTAAGTTTTGTTGGATTCTGTGAGAGTTTATTTTCTATATTTACCAGAACTCAAGTTTTTCTTTAAGCCCAATAACTTTTGATCCAGAGCTCTCAACATATACACATACCAGATGCTTGAGCAGAGAGAGCAATATTTCTGCACACGCCATGTCCATTTTTTTGCTTTACCGTATGGTATTGAATGACAGGAAAATGAGCAGAGAAATATTCAAAATGTCAACTCTTAGAAAAAACTCAAATTTGCTGTTCTCCCCACAAATGAGAAATGTTTCATCTGTGATAGTCTAGTTTCTTTTTAAACATCTTAAAATATTGAGCCATTAATGTGTTGGCAGTGCTTTTTTATTGATAGTACAAGCATTACATTCAGATGTGAAATTAAGTTGGTCATGTGTGAGACAAATGAAACGGGTGGCATCTCATTAAAAAAATAATTTAGTTATTTAGAAAAGATATTTTGTAGGAAATAGACATCAACATTTTAGGTCATCCCACAATCATTCCCATTATCTAGCAAAAGTACATGTAAAAGCGGAATCGTTAACCACCGCTAGGTCCCTCCAGTAAGAGTCCTTTTCATGGGATAAAGCCAACAACGTGGATGACAAGATAAAGATAAACTTGAGTTCTGGTAAATATAGAAAATAAATGACATGTGCCGAACAATTTTGGTAGAGTATGTCGAGTGGCTGAGTAATGAGCATAGAAAGATAAGGAAATCCGGGTAAGTAGGCCCGTCATTATGTGCAAATGGGAGTTGTGGTTTTTATCGAGATGATGCCCAGTAAGTTTTTGTGCGTTTGTTTTTATTTCACTGATACAAACGACCAATCTACTTCAGGATAAACAATCCAGAATGAATCATAGCAATTTTCTCTCAAAATACGATTCCCATACCTGGGCCCCGTCTTACAAAGAGTTGCGATTGATCCAAATCAATCGCAAGTTTGCAGTCTCCTATCTCTTATGTACATAGTTGCGATTGATATCAACTCTTTGTTAGACGGGGCCCAGAGCTCAAGATTAGCTTTAAACTGTGCTATGTTTCATCCATCAATAACAAATAACCATCTGTATAAAAAACAATTTGGATTTAGATCAAAACATTGTGCATCACATGCCTTGATAGATTCATTAAATGATATAATAAATGCATATGAAAGTAATGAAATAACTATTGGAGTATTTATCGACCTTAAAAGGGCATTTAATTGTACATGTATCAACCATAATATGTTACTTAGTAAATTGTCTTTTTATGGAATATGAGGCTTTGCCCTTAGTTTAATGAGCAGTTATTTAAACAATCCAAAGCAGTGTATTATATTATATTCATGCAAATCTGAGTGTGAAACATGGTTCTGTGGAGTGCCTCAGGGATCATTGTACACTTGGCCCCCTTCTCTTTTTCAATATATATTAATGATCTCCATCTATGTTCAAATATTTTAAAATTTGTTCCTCCTTATCTTGAAAATCACTATCTCACAATGGCCCTGTTTCCTGGAATAATTTACCCGAAAATATTTAAAATTCTCAATCCCTGAATATATTCAAATCCAAAATTAAAAGTACCTTCTAAACAATCTTTAATACCTCAACTGAATTGTAATTATTATTTATTTATTTGTTTTATTTTGTCTTCTTTTCCAATATAAATTACACATTTATTAATACAAACATGGGGTTATGTTATAGGTTAATCACTTTTTATAATCCCCACATTGACATTAATTTGTTTGTGGTCACCGTCTAATGTTATTCTGTATTTCTGCTTTTGTTCTTGTTCATTTTTTTCTTCCTAATTTTTGTTATGTCATGAATGTGTTGGATAATTATTATGTATTCAAATAACAAAACAATATACACATATTGTTTTGTTATTTTTAAGGAAATGTGGAAAATAAATCAATTCAATTCAATTCAATGAAAAATCTTGTGATGTGACTATTGGAGGTGATACAAGAAAGCACTGTTATTGAATGGTCATATCAAGAGATTCTTCATTTTTGGATGAAATATGTGAAAAAAGACATCTGGGGGGTGTTTCACAAAGACTAAGATCGACTTAAGTTGGTCTTGAACTATGGCAGGCCATTCATGCCACTGGTTGCTCTCACCATTGGTCTCTCAAGGGACGTCACAAATCTACAGAATTTACATTTTTTTATAGTTCATTGTTGAAGAAAAAAAATGTGGATTCGTAACCAGGATTTGTACGTCCCTTAAGAGACCAATGCCAGGAATGGTGAGAGCATCCAGTGGCATTGACGGCCTGCCATAGTTCAACTTAAGTCGATCTTAGTCTTTATGAAACACTCCCCAGTTGTATGGGACACATTGTGAGTTTGAATGTTGTAGGGTGTGGTATGCTCTAAACAGTGCGGCTCTTTTATCAATGTTCACAATATGCAAGCCTGAAAATTTCCTGATTTCTTTGGGGGGTATGGGGGAATTTTTTTTTAATCATGATTTTTTTTCCCTCCAAAAATGGATAGTCCCAGAGATCGATGTAAATCCGGTTTAAAATTAGGGGGGGTGATGTGCTGTTTTTTCATGACTTGCTTTTTTTTTAAAACTCATTAAAACCTTTTTCTTTTTTAACTCTCACTATCACTTTTATTATGTCATTTTATAAAGGGAGTGTAGCATGGCAAATACTGGTTAACACCATCTACGTCTTCTTTTGGACAACTGCACGTAAATGAATGGACTTGATTAACGGTAGTCAGCGACTTAATCTCTACATGCTCAGCGCACGCTAGCGTTCGCGAAACAGACCGAAGTTCTCCTCATGCTTCGGTTTCGCGTATGTTGCACGCACGCGAATGCTGCGGTCGCGTCGTCCGTAGTCGTATTATACCCGGAAAGACACAGTCTTGTCATGCTACACTCCCTTTAAAAGGATAACATTCAGCCCTGAATATGCCATATGCTTTGTTTTCTTTACAGTGAGGAAGCCAATGAATACGTTGAGATAGGAGTCCTGAATGGTCTCTTTGTCCTTGGGCGTAGCATGGGCTTCATTGGTGAGTTATAGGAGTCAAATTTATGTTTCATATTTTATTGAAATGTTCAAAAAATACAGACATATAGGATTATCATAAAAACAAACAAACAAAAACAAGTAGAAGCATACTAAATTAAAACAAAACCACTATTAAACAGGGCAAATCGTATCAAAACAAAACTGTACATATTGCTTCAAAGTAGACAAACAATGATATCCCTATTATCACATTTTTCCTTTTTTTTGGGGGGGGGGGATGTAGGGGAGGGGCAGAAAGAGAATGAAAGATTGTGAACAAGGAGGGAGGAGGAGGGAGGAAGCTAGAGGCAGTGTAAAAAAGAAATGTGTTCATAAAATGGGATGTGTAATGGTTTGGGGAAGTATGATGGAAATAAATCAAATTGTATTGTCCTCTTGATGTATATGAGCAAGATAAGAAAATAATATCAATCTATGACTTTTCTAATATTGATCATCAAATTTAAAAGAATAACATTGGGTGATACTTATGAAGACTCATCAGTGTCTTGATTGAACACCTGGGGGGTGTTTCACAAAGACTAAGATCGACTTTAAGTTGGACTTAAGTATAACAGGCAGTTCATGCCATTGGTTGCTTTCCCAATTGGTCTCTAAATTATAATCTTTAGATAAATTTTTTTCCTTCAATAATGAATTATCAAAAAATGGAAGTTTTGTAGATTTTTTACCATGATTTGTACATCCCTTGAGAGACCAATGCCAGTAAATAATGATAGCAAACAATGGCATGAACGGCCTGTTGTACTTAAGTCCAACTTAAAGTCGATCTTAGTCTTTGTGAAACACCCCCCTGGTGCCCTTTTCATAAAACTTGTTATCTATACCAACTGCTAAATTTCTATGACAAATTTGCTCTCAGCCAATCAGATGCCAGGATTTGAGTAGCTTATAACAGTAGCTTGTAACTTGTTATGAGGACCCTGATGAGTCTTTAAGATTCTATTTCACAGCAGATATAGAGCCACTTCTCTTTCACGCAAATACATTCATGTCGTGAAAAGAGACGGGAAACCATGATTTAGTGTTCCAAGTGGCAAGTGCACATCGTCATTTAATAATAGTTATAATAATTAAACTTTGTTGTATAGCGCATAACACATAGGCATAATTGCTTGTCTCTATGCGCTTTACAGAAAAGAATACAGAAGGAGTGGAAATGGTGCACTTGCTTCATAATTGTGAGATTTTACAATAAATGAATATGGAATGCTTTAAAATTGTTGTGGTGTTTCTATATTTCTTGGGTAATCTTGCAAGTTATTCTATAAAACAGTGGTTGCATATGGAAATGATCTTTCCCCGTAAGATTTTGTCATAGTTTGCGGGACATATTATAAAGACTTTTTTTATACTGGAAGGACATTTATACTGGGATGAGAGTAAGTTTGTTTTTCCCTTCCCAGGCACAGGTGACACCTAAAACTTGAAAAACAGTGAAAATTCACTGTAACCTGACAGACATGATCGTACATGTGTGGGTCTCACTAGTGATTCATTCACTGATTCTGTTTGTTTTATAACAGGTCATTATCTGGATCAGAAGCGACTGAAGCAAGGACTCTACCGCCACCCATGGGACGACATCTCTTACGTACTCCCAGAGGCACACCCTCCTGTTTGAGAGAGACCCACTGAGTCAATGTCATCCAATGTCTTAGACCAAAGCTACATGTATATCCCTTTGATCACTCCTACATCCTTGAGATATGAGTCTTTGTCCTTACCAGTCTTACTACTAGCACCTACTGTTTGAGAGAGACCCACTGAGTCAATGTCATGCAGCATTTTAGACCAAAGTTTATTCCCTTTAATCAGCGATGCATGCACAAGATTGTATGTCCTACAAACTGCCAAAGTCATGTCTTGTATGAATGTACCAGATAGGGGAGTCTTATTTTTGTGTAATAAGTTTATTAATGAAAAATAGTATTGACTAAAATTTGTCTTAGACCTGAGCTATTTGTACATGAGGATGTAAGATTAATCATTCACTTTTCCATGTTTGTAAGTTTTGTTTGTGAAACCTTTTTTTTTTTTTTTTAGTACCCGGTACATTTGCCAGATATAAATTGAATTGTACTATTGAAATGTATGAAAGTTATGAGGAATACGATATTATTCAACCAAAGTTATTTTATCAAGTAATGGCAGTGGTGTTAATTACTAATGATGTAGAAATATTGAATCTTCGTTTGAAGCTCTGTGAACCGGCTTCATGGACCACAATTGTGATAATTTTTTTGGTTTTTTGTAGGTCTAGCAAAAAGTATCCCCAAACTTTCCTGTAATGTAATGAGCCCTAATTAGATTCATTGTCGTTATAGCGATGTAAACATGAAAGGGATTTAGATAAGAAAGATTCCTGCACTAAAGTGGTAATAAAAAGAACATTTGATATCACTAAATCTGCTTAAAAGCTTTCAATAGTGATGTGTTTTGAACTGTATGATGACAGTCGTTTTTTTGTAGTAAGGAGGTTTTTTCTGGGTCCAAGGTTTAGGTTTCGTGTCGTAAAATATTCTCGTTATTATTTAAATTGGACGTGTACGGATGTTTTGAATGTCAATGTTGGATCGTTAATTGGTATTTAATATGGATATAATATTTGTTTTGCTTTTTGGGTACAAGACATCATACATGTAATGTAACAAAAAAGAAATCACAGTTTGTGAGAATTGATCTTGTCAACTCAGCTGTGATTAATTTTATATGATTTGATTTTACATTAGGTAATGTAATTTTATGTACATGAGTAATATTTTTTATTGATTGATTATGCCATTGAATTATATTTGGTAGAGGGGAATTTTATTTGCAACAAGCAAAGGGTGGATGACTAATTGACTATACATGATGTGCATGATGTATTAAGTTTGTATTGCAATAACTGAGTGTGTTATACCTCATGTAATGTTGAGACTACTTTCATTATGGTAAATTAATGTTACTTTCAAGTATCCTGCCAAATTGAGATGTTAAAATACCTGTGACATAGTAGTACATTAAAATACCCGAGCATAGTAGTACATTTGACATGTGAACATATGATTTAAGGGACATGTAGCAAGTAGATTATTAGATTGTGTTATACATGTTGTTGGCATTTAATTATGAATCAACAAATTTGTACAGTAATATATATGACCGATTCATTGGTTCATAATAAGAAGGGCATAAAAGCTCTGCAAAACAATGAGTTAGCGTCTTTATGGCTCTCAGCAGATAATGTACATCAAATATTTACATAGTTCTCTGACCCTTTTCTGTCTATGAAATACAGAATTTCATTGTACAATTAACCCAGTTCTTTTATTTATTTATGATGAATTTTAGCTTTCACAACCTTTGTTGACCTTCATGTGCAATGAAACAACGACGATTTGTGTTTCTAAAAATGTTTTGAAAATGTTTGTTTTTATCACTGTTGTTCTAAACATTAGAGCTCAAGGCTAGAAGTAGTCCAGATTAAATGCTTTCGTATTGAGTCATAAAATGCAGGTACTGAATAGACATTGAAACCTTTAATATTGTAATATGAGTGTAATAAATAAAGTGGACTCCATTTTTGTCATAAAGAATTGAAAGGGTATTTACATTTCAGGGTCAATGTATACATAAAGCGCTTATAACTTGTCAATTCAACTTAACTACTTTCAGTAGATTGTCATAGGAAACAAGACAAGATTGCACATTTCAAGTGCATACATCGTCTGGTCAGCGTCAAAAAGACATTGATTATATGTTATTGGTTATGAGTTAACCCCCTTGTTGCTCCATAGAGACTAATATGTTTATTGTCCTAATGAATTCCCAATGAATAGGATGGACATTATGTGTGAAACCAGTCATTCTGTGGTAATTCTCTAGGGACCTGTTTCACAAAGCCTTTTTTCATTGACAAATGACAAAAATCAGTAACAAATCTGCTGATAACCAATCAGAAGCATGGGTTTCACTAGCTTATAACAAAAATTGTAATATTTGTCACTGATGACAAGTTTTGTGAAATGGGGCCCAGGACTGTATTCCCTATATTCATTGTATTAACAGTTGTTTGCTGTCGGTTTACATGGTGTTAGATACTGGTATGATATAGACCTAGATGTCTTTCTTGAGAACCAGCATGTAGATGGTCAAAATAGAAATGAAGATGGCTGGAAAATATGTATTCAATGTTGCAAGGAGTTTCTGGTACTGTACTCATAGTTGTATTGTAATACATTGCAGATGAAAATAGCTTCAACAATGTTTGTTGAATGGTTATCATGAATTCCGGATAAGACCCAAAACTGCAGATGTCAAGTAGATCTTTGAGAACACTAATGTTTAACGGAAGAGGATTATAGGTTTTATTCTGGTATTTTGAAGAAGGACAAATTTGTTAAGAATTGGCAGAACTAGATTTCAGTCAGAAAGTGTTATATTTATTCTTGGTATTCTGTTTTGTCATTGAAGTGAAAACGATGGATGTATTATGAGTTCTAATTGTGGCATATTTAAGACTATCCCACCTCTAATTTCAACTATGTATTCTTTTTTGCAGAATACCTTTATTAAATTCCAATTAGCCATGATGATTCAGTCATAGGTTGTCAAACTAAAATATAATTGCAGATGTAAATCACTAACTTTAATTGTGTCTTTGTTTTTGAAAGTAGGAATTAAATTGAATTTTTAGGGGAAGAAGTAATTTAGATTGATGTACTGTGTCTGATGAACTTATCTAAGTCTAATATATTTTTATTGAAGAAAAATGCCAACCCTGTGTAGTCCTCATTAATGAATATCAGGCTTTAAAAGTCAATCAGAAATTAAAGTGGCTGATGGTTATTATTTTTATTAATATCTGATCAGATATTTCATTTGTTGAAAATCAGTATTGAAAATCGTTTTCAATATTACATCAACTGATGATATACATGCAGTAGCGTACGCAGGATTTTTTCAACGAGGGGGTTTTAAAATTTAAAAATCATGCTGAAAATTTTGCAATGACTCAGCCAGCCGCTGAATAAGCGAGGGGAGAGCAATTTTTTTGTCTCGGAAACTGGAAAATTATACCGGTCGATATTTTGTTCAGTGGGGTAAGGTCAGTTTTTTCATCCTTAAGCACGGAAAAGAAAAACTGAGGGGTTTGCTCGAAACACACACATAAAAAATTTGAGGGAGGTTTAACCCCAACCCCCGCTGCGCGCCTGTATACATGTATGATATATGACTCGACTAATTTCGTTTTACAGCTGTCTTGTGTGGTTTATTGGTAGAAGAATCATAATAAATCAATAACATTCCCTTGCTATTACTGGCAGCAATCATAATATATATGTGTGCTTGAATATTTGTATATGTAGTTGTCTGGGTATTATGACTCTGCCAAAATAACTTGAAGATATACTCTATTTTACGCAGTGTCATTCTTTCTCTGACCTTTGGAAGAGCAACATACAACACGTGCGTAGACGATAATATTAAAGACTGTGATTGCCTGTACAAGATTTCAAGATTTAAGATTTCAATGCTTGAGTGCTGTAATGGCAGGATAATAATAATGGAGCATCAGGAGTGGCAATGTGCCATACATGAGCACTATACAAGACTCCACTATTCTCATTATTATTATAAAAACATATCTTTGCAGCTAGTTGGCCGAGTGGTGACAGTTTTACAACTAAAAAATAGTTACAGCATTGAAATGTATAATAATGATAAATATATATATATAGAAGTACAAAATAGAAATACATTTTTAAATTTCAGTTATGCCTAGTAGAATATGTTTCTGTAATTTCAGTTGGCGAATAATCTCAAAAGCAGGGGCGGCGGAGCGACTTCCAAAGTGGGGGGGGGGCACCAACAAAAGGGGCACTTTGTGGAAAAAAGGGGCACCTACAAAGGGAAACCTCAAAGCGAAAATATACGATTTTTTTAGACATTGGTATATACATGTACCCCTAAATTGTGATTACATTATCAGGGATGATTTCATACTTGTTTCTCTTTATACATCATACAAGATATTACTTAAGCATCATACTTTGTTGTTGGGTGTGATGGTCTGAATATTCATTTGCGAGCGAGGAAAAATGTTTAGATTTGTGAGGTCACAGTGCTAAAATTACATCGTATAA
This sequence comes from Mesocentrotus franciscanus, assembly GCA_037976565.1. NCBI lineage: Eukaryota > Metazoa > Echinodermata > Echinoidea > Camarodonta > Strongylocentrotidae > Mesocentrotus > Mesocentrotus franciscanus. The sequence goes on along the minus strand of CP137683.1, from coordinate 29,031,790 downwards.
CGAGGAAAAAACCCAATCATGATGGGGTTATAAGCACATTCTCATAACGGAAGACTGAAAAGACCTTTGATAAGCAACATGATTATATCATCTATAAATGTGATCGAGCATAGCAAGCAAGCCTTGGGGAAAATTGCTCTTAGTCGCTTTAAATTAGGGGCACGTTTAATCATGAGGAAAAGGGGACACTTATCGAAAGGGATAAGACACTTATTAGAAAAGAAAAGGAGCACGTGTCAAAGTACAAAGGGTTATTATCAGATGTGAAAAAGGCACACTCACCAGGGATGAGAATGGGAAAGGGGCACCCATCAGATTTTGATAGGGGCATTTATAAGAGGTGAAAAGGGGCATTCATGAAAAGGGGATAGGTTCCTTATTAGAAAGGAAAAGGGGGCAAGTATCATTGTTAAAGGGGAAATTATCAGAGGTGAAAATTGGCACTTCTCATTCCTAAAAAGGGGCACTTACTAGAAGATTAAAAAGGGTACTTATGAGAATGGAAAATGGACACTTATTGCAAAGGAAAATGGAAAATTGTCAAAGGAAAAGGGGCAGGTGTCAAAATAAAGGGGCACTTATCAGAGGTGAAAAGGGGAAGGGCACTATTACAAAGTAATAGGGACACTTTTCCTATGTAAAAAGGAGCACTTTTGGGGTTCTTGAAAGTGGGGCACTGTGCTGCCCTGCCCCCCGGGAGCGCCGCCTCTGCTCGAAAGTGAGAGTAAAGACGGACGTCAGAAATATAAAACCTCCCCTTGACAGGATATTGAAGATTTTATTCCGCAATTTGCTGTTCATGAATACACACAATTCACTTCTGTTCTTTTTGTCTCAATGTGATCATATTTTGAAATACAGGAAACTACTGTCCTTATTGAAACCAGTTTCTTTCCCGAACAATCAGTTGAAATTTATTTACAATTCTCTCTCTCTCTCTCTCTCTCTCTCCCTCTCCCTCTCCCTCTCTCTCTCTCTCTCTGTCTGTCTGTCTGTATGTATGTCTATCTCTCTCTCTCTCTCTTTCTCTCTCTTTCTCTCTCACTCTCTCTCTCTCTCTGCCTATGCCTGTCTGTCTGTCTCTCTCTGTCTCTCTCACTCTCTCACTCTCTCTCTGCCCCTCTCTCTCTCTCTCTCTCTCTCTATGCCATTCGATAGTTACGCCACTGCACAGAATACACTTGATCATAGAATAACTAAACTAGCTCTGCATCTACAACAAGAAAGTGCATCTACAAAACCTGCCGTAGATATAATTAAAAGTGATATTTTTATTTCCGTCACCAGCACCTTCACTAACATATATATGTACATCCAAAGAAACGTATTAAGATTCAAAGAGGTAAAGACTTAGTTCCAAAAGCACACCATACAGTGGGTATGCTTAAAACTCAAATGTACATTCACGGTAAAAACTGTTATATATAACAAATTTAAAAATTAAAAAAAAAACATGGGAATAATGCAAAACTACTATTAATAGTATCAGTCGCGGATGAAGGCGCACAACCGGCCCATGACTCCCAAACCCATAACGCATTTCTTTAGTACACAACACTACAAATGAGTTTTTAGTTTTTCTGAATTAAGTGTTCCCCTCCCTTTACAAAATCCTGAATCTGCCCCTGAGTGGCAAGACTAAATGGTATTAAAGTACAAGGACAACTTTGGAAAGACAAGTATATTATGATGTATTATGACATAGCGGTCACGTTCAAAAAAGTGTTATTCCTAATGGTTGCAGAATTAAAGCGTCTCATTATTTTATAACCCTTTTATCAAGCCTGCATTCGTTCCAAGAAATATATAGTTTACCACGAATATAGTGTTTACTATTATACCTATACACGCTAAAATCAAAGTGTTAAATCACCATTTAAAATATTTATTCTAAAATATTTATTCTAAGCCTTGTATTTTTTATAAGTGAGGACCGAATGGAATGCAAGGTTCTGGAATCATCAAAATGATAAGAAATTTGGCCCAGTCTCGGTAAGGTAAGAAGCACTGTACAATGAAAGATGCATATGGGACTACACAAACATGTGGCATAAAAATCCGTCCCGATTTGTATGCTGTTACATGCCATATTTAGAATATTAAGGCATTTAAAGAGCCATGCTTTTCAGGGAACATTTTTTATCTGATGTTCTTCCACACTTGCATAATAACAATGATAACGCTCAAAAATTATTTTTCACCTCTTCCCAGAAATCAACCTTCTCTTTAAATTCTGTTATGTATGTTGGTCATGTTTTAATTATCACGGAAATGAAGACAAACTAACAAACATTTACACATTGGGTTCAACCTTTACATTGCCGGATCCAGCACTGAGAAAGTGGTCACTCCACGGCGCTTTTTAAATGATAATTTTTAGATTTTAGTATTTAGAGTGTATGCCTTTTCTTTATAAATAAAAAATCTGTACTTGGGAAGTTGAAATTATGTTTTCAGGTAAGTCTATTGTAAACGAAACTACACGTACACTCCATAATCTTTGAATATGACATTTGAATGTATTCATCTATCAAACGCGAATACTATTTTTAGGCTGCAGAGTAGGCCTACATGATACAAAGTCATGTTGTTCAGGCCTATATTAAACAAAATATGAAATATGAATAATTTCAAGGTCAAGATCATATACATGAGTTAATAACAATTAAGTCTGTGGCTCATAACAATATGCTTTTTAAAAATTCTGAAAATTCAGGTTATCAAGTAAAAGATGCTATTTATTTTTACAAGTAATTCTTGAGTGAATGAATAAACATTAAACAAAACATAGAACCTCATCGTAAACTGTTGTGAAATATTCAGTACATCCAACTTCATAACAAGTTATATTATGGCATATCAACTACATTGGTGTCACAAAGATTTTAGCGGTTTTGGATCCATAAAGCAACAAGATTAAGAATACCACGTTTATCATAAAATCAGGAGGGGGAGGGGGCCGGGACACAAATTCAGTTGCCAAATTTCGATTTGACCGGCCCAGTCAACCTATATGAAACAGGCCCTCAGATTGCAATTCGACCGGCCCTCAAGCCAAAATATCAAGCGGCCCACGAGGGTAAAACTCTCACACAGGATGAAAAAAAGAAGGAATTAACAACAACAACAACATTGTTTACTACCCTGAGATATAATTACGTCATTTAAGAAATCCAGTTCTTTTCAAGACTTTTTTTTCCTGGATGTACTCTGAATTATATCGCTTCACAAGAGAAGGACGAATACAAGCCATCTGCCTTTTGCACTTGGAACAAGTTTATTTTTCCTTTCTATTATCTCCAGTGATTCCATGAAAAGACTCATCAACTTGCACTTTCAAAGTATTGTATGCTAACCTTAGAAAGAAAACCTAAACCAGCTAAATATATCTTGTTATAAGCATACATGGTTTTGAAAACATTAGTAGACAATGGTCAGACCAGACAAGGCCCGCTTTATTGAACATCCGGAAATACACGATAAAATAAACATTATACAGTTTTATAAATTTCCCAATCCAGGATTTCGGCACAGAGTGGGTGCATACCCTCTATACCCCCTAGTGGGGTGCCGGTTGTGAAGTCATTCACTTCCTGGGCCCCATTTCACAAAACTATGACATTTTTTGTTATAAGCTACTGAAATCCTTGCTTCTGATTGGTTATCAGCAGATTTGTCACTGATTTTTGTCATAATGTCACTGAAAAAGGCTTTGTGAAACGGGTCCCTGGTCTCTCAATCAAGAGGTTGGTGGTTCGAATCCTACCCCGGAATTAACGTCCTTAAGCAATACATTTATTCACATTTGCCACTTTCCACCCAGGTGTAAATGGGTATCCGATATGCTAAAACGCTACGTAGCCATGATATTTATGTTGGCCGCTCGGCTATGACCACGGTAATGATGTTTATTATTGTTAGCATAAGGATACCATAATGATGTCCAAAAAATACACGTATAATTATTGTTAAAAAACATCCACCATGTAAACTTCTGACAGGTGATTTGTCTACGATATGAAATGATGGCGTAGTGTCTTTTTTAGCTTGAGAGGCAGCTTTTGAATGCTCTTTGGAATCTTTGCCTCCCTCTCAGGCTTTGGTGCCGATAGTCAACTGCTCAAGTCTATTTTCGTCTTCTTCTCGTCTTGGCGAAGAGTATCCTGAAGCCTGTACCAATCATCCAGTACGAACTGACCCCGGTTACACTTGATGTGGGTTAGGTTCTCTACTTCTCGGGGCAGTTTACACGTACGCAGCATAACAGGTACGATGCATCGCCGCTTCAAGCTTTCCATATGGGCTCGCTGGAGCTCATAACGACACCAGTGGTCCCTGAGTGAATCTGGCGTCAAGATCAAGATGGTCCGATACGACTCGTCGATGTTTTCCGCAATGTTCTCTGCGATGGTCGCACCGTACGCGTAATCACGGTAGCGAATACAACCTCGGACGTTGAAATCCTTCTCCAGCTTCTTCACGAACGAGACAGTCCATTTGTGGTCGATGTGAGAGAAACTGACAAAGAAATCGAATTTGTAAGTGCTAGGCTGACGAAGGAATACAGGTGATATAGGACTGACGTAAGCACACTGGTTCTCGGATAAGATGTTCACGAATCCTGGTCGTTCGGAAGAGCAGTAGTCAAATCGTGACAGGTCGCATTCAAAACCGCAGCAATTGATGCCGTGATTGTGGGTGAAGATATTTTGTAGGATCGAGACCTGCTTTTGCAGTCTCCCTTGAGCTTTCTTAACTTCTGCAAACTGCACTAGGGCGCCCTCTTCTTCGCCCATTTTCCGGAGGCACTGTGCCCATCGAGAATGTGTTTGGGCGATGTCGAAGTTGTCATCATGGTTGGACCGTACTGCGAGACTGAACTCCTGCACGGCCTTGTCGTAGTCACCTCTGAGAAAAGAGATGTAGCCTAGGTCAGAGTGATCTGCGTGCACTTGTTTGAATTTCAAGGCTGTCTCAAATTGTTCTTGAGCCTTTGCGAGTAGGCCAAGTTGTCGATCCGAAGTTACCTTCTGTTCCTTAACATAGTTATCCTCGTACATTGCTAGGTACAACAATCCTAGATGGCGATGTCCGAACCAGGAAGGTTCCTTTTCAATCGACTTGTGGAACATTTTCTCTGCGCGGTCGTACTGTTTCATCAGGGTCAGTTCAGAGGCAACTCTCCTTAAGACGATGTGGTGGTCTGGTTGCAGTGATAACGCCTGCTCGTAACAATCCATCGAGGTATATGAATGGAGATGAACAGTATCAAGCAAGGCTTGGCCAAGGGATCTTGATGGCTTAGTCCGCAGAAGGATTCCCATGAACACCCAAGAGAGGGCGCGGTAGGCTCGTGGGGCATCTGCCATTTCTGTTACCGAAGCGAGGCACACGGTGGCCTCCTTGAAGCTGGGTTCTGTAACAGCCATAGCTGCTTGTCCTGCAACCAGCTGACTGTCTCGACGGTAGAGAGCAAGGCCGTAGTCGAAAATCCATTCGGCCTTTTCCGGGACGTCGGTCTCGGCTCCGATCTCTACTGCCTTCTTGATAAAAGCCGTGTAACTGAAGGGTCGTACGTCCTGTTCAAAGTGGCGAATCGCGTGGGCACGATCAGCATACGCACGAGCTAGATGCACGGGCTCTCGATTGGACACCAGTGTCTGCAACTTCTGAATGAATTCGTGGAAGTATTTCAATTTAGACTGGCGTTTATAGAGAACTGCCAAGTTACCAGTTGCAACGATGTTTTTAGAGTCCAGCTTCAAGACTTCATCGAACTTTTCCTCCGCTTTCTTCTGATCATTAAGTGAATACAATATGAATCCCTGCAGATTTTTGATAGAGCAAAAATAGGTCGGCAGCTCGGAGAACTCTACTTTCCGCGTTTCGAGTGACATCCAGGACTTTTCAAGTTGTTCTTGAGTGATTTTAAGAAGTTCTGGCCATGTTAGATGGCACCCAACCTCTCCTATCACATCATTTTCTAAATCCATCTTGATGAGTCTTGAGTTCTTATATCCAAATTTATCAGCGTGTGACAAAGTCGACTCTCCGGGCACAAAATAATGTATCAGATCCCTCGCTTATTATCCATTACAAGGCCATTCCTGTAAAACAAAAGAAAAAGTAATTTTGGTCAACTCGCTCTAGATTCGATCTTAGTAACATAATCAATACAAAAAAATAATCAATCAATATAGGTGCGGTAAGGGTGGAGGTATTTTCTTTCAACAGACTGGTCCTTACCCCTTGTAAGTAATTTAAGTGTTTCTGGATGTAATGCAAAGGCGTTAATGTACAAATTTATTTTAATTCTATATTAAAAACTTGCAAACATTACACAAGTTCAGTCGATCTTTACAGCTAGGAATTAATCTGTTTTTGTCATCGGACCGTTTTTTTTTCCTTTTTAGTTATCATAAGGTCACCAAAAGCCGTCCAATGGGGTGTATAAGATAAAAAGATGAAGAACCATTATCTAACTGCAAGTATTATGTCTGCTATACCATGTTCTATCATCATTCTTTGATCACTGAAATGAAATTTAAATTGTTAAAAAAGGAAGCTCTTTTAATAGCCTATTGAATATCTTTAAAAAATTAAATTTAGCTAGCAAACATGATTTTAATATTGTTCAGAAGATCAACATTTAAAAATCGGGGGTTATTAACGACATTTTATAATTGTGACCCCTCCCTCCCCCCCTCCACGCCACCATTACCGCCTCCGCCTCTACCACCACCACAACCACTACCACCATCACCACCAATACCACCACTATCACTATGTCATATCCTTCCTTCTAGTTCTACTTACTATGGGTGGTATTCTCTTAAGTTAAGCCGGGACTAAGTCCAGACTAAACAAGAATTTTAGTTCACACTTCTATGGAATGCTAGGTTTCATCTTCCTCCTTCAATATTCATGACAAAAATAATCTACCAAAGACTTTATTGAAATTCAGTTCATACTCATATTATCTTTTTCTTCCCATTTCATTGCAAAATTAATTTTTTCGACACTTTTCATTGCAGGATTAAAATAATCTGTACATGGAAAATGAGTTGGCAACAGGCACTCCATAAATGTGTGAACTAGTTAAGCCGAGCTTAACTTAGTTCGCGCTATCGGAATACCACCCTATATCAATACCCATGTATTGAGCAACCAATAATATTGATGAATTATAATTTCCCGCATTACACATGTTTTAGTCATGCAAGGAAGGGGGATGGCGCTAAATAATCGTAACATGTTTTACATAATTATGTTGTTAATATTGCTGATAGTTTGTCGTTTATTTTGATCGGTTACATAGAGGGCGCAATTTTATCGGGTGCACTGGGGGGTGGGGGCACATTTTCAAGTTTATAATTTGTCATTCAAATATACGAGATAAGAGATAAAATAACAGTTGCCCGAATAACATGCCCGTGTACGAAGTTGCACAAAATGATATCTAAATTTTCAAACACTTTCGGGTGGAGAGACGGCAGCCCTCTACATGTAACTTCCCTCTATTACTCCTATAATCTGAAATGTAGGAGTTCTTAAAATAAAACGATATTTTGAAATACTCATACTTAAAACTATATATATATATATATATACCAATTGTTTCAAGCTAACTCATTCAAAGATTGGTAGGCCTACTAATAGACTAGCTAGTAGCTTACCAATTTACTCAAAACAGCACCCCCCCCAGCAGCAGCACCATCATCAGAACCAAATACATTGCCAAATTTCTATTCGAACATTCAGGATTCTCAATCAAATTGACAACTATTATGCATTGATGTTATGCTTGTTCAGTTCATGGGTTTGTGAACAAAGTCAGACATAATGATCACAGACAATTGACATATTCAGAGATATTAGTACAGTGCTCTGGAACCTTGAAAACTATTCAGAAAGATCTGAAAAATGGGAGGACTTCCACTATAATAATAATTCACTCAATCATATTATTTTGGGGGACACATCAGAATGTAATATGTTTTCATATTATTCAGTGCCGGAGTCGGGGGGGGGGGCGAACTGGGAGACATCCAATCTGGTATATATCAAGACACAATGAGTACAAATAGGAATTGTGCCCCTAATTGTGCCGTTCTTTCGGACCCCAAAAGGCATAGATTTTTCCTCTCTCTCTCTCTCTGTCTCTCCCTCTGTCTGTCTCTCTTTCTTTCTGTCTCTGTTTCCCTCTGTATCTGCCTCTCTCTGTCTCTTATGTCTCTCTCTCTCTCTCTCTCTCTTTCTCTCTCTCTATCTTTCTTTCCTTCTGTCTCTGTCTCCCTCTGTATATGTCTCTCTCTGTCTCTCATGTCTCTCTCTCTTTCTCTCTCTCTCTCTCTGTCTCTCTCTCTTTCTGTCTCTGTCTCCCTCTGTATCTGTCTCTCTCTGTCTCTCATGTCTCTCTGTCTCTCATGTCTCTCTCTCTCTCTCTCTCTCTGTCTCTCTCTCTTTCTGTCTCTGTCTCCCTCTGTATCTGTCTCTCTCTCTGTCTCTCATGTCTCTCTGTCTCTCTCCCTGTCTATCTCTGCATGTCTCTCTCTGTCTCTGTCTCTCTCTCTCTGTCTCTATTTCTGACTCCCTCCCTTCCACGCTCTCACCACCCCTCCCTCTCTTTTGTTATACTGTCTGCTTGCCATGAGAGAGAACCATCCATTCGCCCCCTCCCCTTCCGGGCCATCATCAGTCACGGATCTTCAATACTGCTATTTGCATTACGGACTACGCCTTCATTTGCCGTGCATGTACATGGTATATAGATTGTAATATTTTATAATCACTATTGGTGAGTATAAAAATTATTTGAATCCAGATAGCCGAAAAAATTGTGACATGAGAAAGGAATTAGTGCAATTTTGCTTCAAAAAGTTCAAATATATAGGTTTGCCAAGATTTCCATTTAAAAATTTTCAAGATGAGCTTCTGAGTGATGGTTGTGGTATACAATTCACACTGAAAACAGCGGCCTGTATTCGACCCTTGGTCTACATAAGGTCACGTTTAGCAAAGGAAAACTTAGACCTCAATGTATAACTTCCCGATTTGTGACAAAAACTGAAACTCGGATTTTCGTAGAATACCTAACGTCATGCAGGGGCGGCGATGTCTTTTCATGACCGGGGGGGGGGTCGAAATGCGAGAGACGAGGGAGCATGGTGAACGAGAGGGCCGAAGGTGACGGAAGTGACTACCCCCTCACAGGTTTTTAAAGTTTTGTTGTATTAAAAAATAACATTCCTTAGCAATACTATAGTATAAAAACGGAATACACAGTTTCTACAATATTATCTTGTACATTTTGAAGGATATTATGCAAGGGAGTGTAGCGACCGAGCGAGAAGATTTTTGCATTTTTATTAGTCTAAACGCTGCACTCTTGGGCCCTCCAGAGCCTAAAAGTGTGTTGCAGTCTTTAGTCAGTTTTTGCTATACATTTTTTGTTGCACTTTTTCAAATTTTCCGGGGAACGATCCCCTTAAAAATTGAGGGGAGGGGGTGTCCCCGTCCCCCTTCCCGGGATCTCCGCCCCTGACGTCATGGTATTTTAATTCGCATGTATGATTGTACAAAAAGCTTGGTCCATGGGGCTGTTTCAAAATCTTACGTACATACCCTCAGAATCATACCGAAATGAAATATTAAACATGACTTCTATACTCACTTCTTGGTTGCGAGGTTGCGTTTCTTAAATTCCGATTTTACTGAAAAAATATTATGAAGGTGTGTCCAGCATAACCAGAGCATGAATAGAGTTCTGAATGAAGCATAACATACACCAGCTTCAAGTCCATAAACTCAAAATGATTATAAAATGATATTTGTCAGTACCGTCAGAGAAATATGGTTCGTATGCTATATTGAGCTGTAGCTAGGATACATTCAATGAAGGCAAGTCGAAGGAATGTTTTCTATAGTAGGCCTAAATGCACGAGCAATCATCGAATGCCGGTATATAAACAAACTGTCTAGGGTCACGCTTGGCTAGGATCTGATATGCATAATAATGAAAGAGTGTATGGTGTCTTGATTTTGTTCCAATAAATATATCCGCATTAACTTCCTTCTAACTCATCGTTATTGAACGGAGATTCTAAAAATAACCGGATGGGGATTGGCGCATACTGAACGTTGGGTACCAGAGGAGGGCATTCCCCGCACGCGTTTGATCTGCCCTTCTATATTAATTGGGCATACAGTTTCCTAAAGTGAGGGATTTTTTTCTTCGTGGAATTAGGAAGTTTAAAAAAGAGAGAAGAAAAATAGGGAGATATTAAAAGTTAAGAAAACAATAGCCGGATACAAGGGGATTTCATATTTCGTTTGATACATCCGATATTATATCGCAGTAAATCCGTAATGGTGTAGTGTGCGTGGGTGGGGAGGGTTTAAAGCCCGGGGAGGGGGGCGGCGGCCATACTCCCCTACGGTTTACGGGGATGTGCCGCTCTTATGGGTTACTTTTTTTGCAAAAAATCCCTAAACATTGGGATATGATTTTGTGTTGCAAAATCCCTAAAAGTGCCCCCACTTTTCAGATCTGGGCCTTAAACTTGGGTTATTTCTTCAGGATAATATCTTACCCACAAAGTGAAAAAGTGAAAAAGTGAAAAATTCCAGATGCAAATACCCGCAAAAATAATTGAAATCATTTCGCTTTTTCATCCAAAGTCCTTGCCGATGGTCGCACAGATTTATTAATATCATTAATTTGAGCTCTGCTTCTGACTAATAAACAGGACTGTAATCCACCCCCACTCCTCGAGCGTACGCAAAACAAAATTCTGTGTAAGCAGGAAACGAACGATCACAACTTAGCCTATGCCACTACAACTTCCGGATACTGCGTTTTGAATGGAAGTCCCAAATAATGGATACCATTTTCAGCCGCACACCCGGCCCGTCCAAACCAAATCTGAGTACCCCCCCCAGTAAGGAAGGGTGGAGATCGAGGGGTGGGTGAAGGGAGAAGGGGAGATAATGGGGATGGGTAGAAGATAAGGGAGTATAGTGGGGAGAGGATGGGAGAGATACATCGGAGGGGTGGACATAGGGAGGAGACGGAATGAGGGAGAGGAGATGAGAGGGGATAGGAAAAGAATGATTATAATAGGCTACTAATTTCATCTTCAATCGTTTTTCGATTGAAACGGAGAGTTTCTAGTCATAGTTAGATACAAATCATTTTTTAATAATCTCTTTGCCTAAATTCCATAAAAAGATAAGGTGATTAAATTTAAAGAATATATGAAAAAACATGGATCGGAGATATTGTATTATGATAGCTCCTCCATAGTTTCGAATTTAAAAAAGGGGAATAGGTAGGGGCGGAACCCTCGCGCAGGACCCGTGAAGGAGGGAGGGGGAGGGGCGCGATGAATATCTGGATACCCCACGCACGTGCAAGTTGTATTTACTTTGTTCTTGGCCTTCAAGCAGGGGACGGGGTGTGGGGGTGTTATAACACTGCATTCTACAAAAGCCGGATACACCATGCTGCGCAATGCCTCGAAAATCATATCTTTGTCACCCATAGGTTATTGAAACCGTCGAGTCATACTTTGATGGGGAAATGAATCAGGATTTTCGATCGAACGAACTTGTTCGATCGAACCAAGAATAAGGTCAAACACAGGAGTACCCATACATAATGCCTCAACTTTACAAACATGCTTATTGACATAAATCGTGAACTGCATGGGTGTGCATTCTAGCAAAACTAGAATAGTTGAAATAGAGGTCGCTATTATCATATTTGAATAGACTGGATGTGCATGATTTTAGCACATAATTAGAATGAGTGACCGGGGCGATCTTCATGTGGAAGTACACGTATCAGGACAACCACCCCCGAGGACAATTACCCCACCCCTGAAAATTACCCCCGCAAGGACAATTACCCCACCTCCCGAAAATTACCCCCTGTTCATTAAAGGGGAAGTCTACTCTGATAACAAGTTGGTTTTAATAAAAGCAGATGTTTGTCCTAGGGGGTAATTTTCTGGGGGTTAATTGTCCTCAGGGGCACTGGCGTACTGATGGGGGGGGGGCAGTTGTTTAGGTACTCCTAAAGTGCCCCTTTTACATAGGACAAGTGCCCCTTTTCTTTTCTAATAACTGTCCTTTTCCTCTCTTTTCATCTCTAATCGTGAGTACCTCTTTTCAGGTGCGAGAAATTCTCCTTTTCACCTCTGATAAATTTCCCTTTTTACTTTGACTCGTGCCCCTTTCCCATTTTAATAAGTGCACTTTTTCCTTCGTAATAAGAACCCACTTCCCTTTCTCTTATATGCCACTTTTCACCTCTGATAAGTGCCCCTTTTATTTTGACACGTGCCTCTTTTCCTCTTAATAAGTAGGCCTACCATATTTCCTTCGGATAAGTTCCCCTTTTCCTTTTTTTATATGAGCCCCTCCCCCTTTTCAAAATGCGCCTTTTAACATCTGATAAATGGCCCTATTAAAATCTGATAGGTGCCCTTTTCCTTCAACAGATTCCCCATTCCCCATTTCCATTCTCACAAGCGCCTTTTTCATCTCTGTTAATTGTCCTTTTTTACTTTGACACGAGCACCTTTTCTTTTCTAATAACTGTCCTTTTCCTTCTGATAAGTGCCTCCTTTTCCTTTCTCCATAACATGCACCCGTACTTCAAGGCGACTTAGAGCCCCTTTTTCTTTCATTTTCCCTAGAGCTCGCTCGCTACGCTTGCTCGCATTTATAGATGTTATAATTATGTTACTCATATAAGAACTTTTCAGTCTTTCGTCATTAGATTGTGCTTAATACTCATCAGGGTTTGTTTTTTGTCTTCTTTATAAGATGTAATTTTTCGCACGGGGACCTTACAAATCTTAAAATTTTTGCTCGCTCGAAAATTAATATTCAGACCATCACACCCAACGGCAAAGTATGTTGCTTAAGCAGTATCTTGTACCACGTAAAGAAAGAAATATTGATGTCTCCCCTGGTATAGTGTAATCACAATCATGACGATGTAGGGGTATACCAATGTTAAAAAAATGATATATGTTTATTTGATGTTTCCCTTTGTAGCTAGGTGCCCCTTTTTCCAGAAAGTGCCCTTTTTTGTTGGTGCCCCCCTCCTACTTTGGAAGACGACCCGCCGCCCCTGCATTATACTTGGTGGTGATGCGAAATTTGTTCTGACCCCACAAAAGTTTTTGCTCATTACGCCACTGCTCGGGGGTTGTCTTCGGGGGTAATTGTCCCGCTGGTAATAGGCCAGGGGGTGATTGTCCAGGGGGTGTATAGGTATAGTCCCATGATATTTTGGGATAACAAAATGTATAATGAGTAAAGACTGAAACACATATTTAGGCTCTATCAAGAGTTCGAGAATGCAACGATCACACTATTAAAAAATGGGAAATTTCGCCTGGTCGCTAGCTCGATCGCATGATTATAGTAAATAACATCAAAAGATTTTTATACTGGAAGTATATGTAGTGGGCCTAATATATCGCCCCCATCCCACCTAAACAAGAACTCGTCGCCATATATAGCCTACTTAAAATAATTAATGTAGACCTAGATCTATTTCCTTTTTGCTATGTTTTTCTTTCTTTTTGTTGTGTTTGATTCCGCAGCACACAGATGTATGAGACCTAAGCCCTGTTTCATAAGACTTGTTATCAATAACAAGTTACAATAACTGTTAAAAGCTACTGAAATCGTGGCATTTGATTGGCTGAGAGCAAATTTGTCATAGAATTATAGCATTTGTTTATTATTCAGGGGTGTCGATTTGTATCCGTGGTTGGGGGGGGGGGATGATAGGTGCCAAAATATTTTCGGCAATGGATCAAAGCAACCAAGAGGTAGAAGCGTGTGGCAGGTTGCACCCTCCCTTCCAAGTTATTAACTTTTTCAAGTCACCCTCAATAAAGATAACATTTCAGAGAATATAAGAGTGCATGGTAATAAAATGAATAACATGCTAAATGTTAGTCCTGACTCTTGCCTGCAGTGTAGGCCTACCAGACTGATATCATCTATTTTTAAACGAAATTTAGACATTACCAAAAAAAAAACCAATGGTGAGGGATATCAACTTGTGAAAGTATTATGTTACCAGTGGGCAAATGCATTAATAAGCAACCAGGAAAGGTTCATGTAGACAGAAAATTCTTTATTTCCTGGTGATAGAAACATACATTTTATGAATATTGATGTCTCCAAACAACATTCATCGTGAAAAACCCATTCCAATATTCTGTGTAAGGAGATCTCAAAAAAACATAGTTCTCATTAGTAAATGAAAAACATATTGCTTTTGGTTCTTCATTTGACTCTCTTCCTTCTTTAATTAAACCAACTGAATCCTCTCTGCGGGAAACTCAATTCAATGAAACAGAATATCACTGATGCAAAATTTGGTTCTCAAAATGACAGAAAATTTCCACTCCTGATCTCATACAAACTGTCTGTTTCTTAAAAACATAATATAAAACTTACGTTCCAACTACCAAACAACAAACTTCCATTATCTCCTTCTTCACCCAGATATACTTATCATACCAGATACGCTCTAAAATATAAGCATAATATTCCCTAAGGCCCTGACCAGAGCACTGTTTTTTTTCTCAGAAACTATAACCAGTCTTAGAAGGTGCATTATTATTGGAAGGGTGTTATAAACAAAACTTCAAACTTAATAACATTCTAACCTTCAAAAACACCTTAACTATCTTATGCCTGTTACGTTTGAATACAATACATAGGCCTACATCAGCTTTTCAATAAAACAAAAATAAGTTGTGACATAATAATCTTTCTCCAAAATATCGAACTGGAGTATTCTGTTGTATTGCTTGTTTATGTACATACAAAGAGCTTATTTTCAAGAGGCACTAGATCCATGTGTGTAACTTAAGAAAGAACTCTTTGTTTACCCGATTTTGTTCAGGTGTCTATGGAAAATTGTTATTAAAAGATGCATGTGTTCAGGCTGCATGTGTTCATAATTTCTCTCGTAATTTAGGTTAATAATTTTGTTCAAGGTAAATAGAGGAAAATGTATATCATTATCTCCATTTGCTATCAAAAGATTTTGCTCCTTTCGGAAAATAGCTTTTCTATTGTTTTACATGTAGAGATATAAATAAACAAAGAAATGGATGAAATCAATAAAACAAAATAGATACTGAGTATGAATCAGGGAACAAACTGAAAGTTTCGTCTCCTACATGCTGCCATTTGGACAAAACCGTCTTTCTCTTCAATGATACAATATTTTATTACTTTACTGGCATTATGAAAAAAACGCATCATCAACCCCACATAGTCATAGCTTTAAAAATCACTTCAGATTGAACTGGCCAAAAGTCATGTGATATTTTTGCTCAGATGCTTTCCTTTACCTTTAAGAGTTCTTTATATTGAGGAATTGGTTGATAATTTTTTCTTGGCAATAATGCTCAAATTAATAGAGTTAAACAAATACACGACTGTAACTCCTAGCGCGTTTTGAAAAATATTTTAGGAATTATCAGGAAAAAAAATGAGTGAACAAAAAACAAATAAAGATACAATGACGTGAATTTTAAAAAGAGTGAACGGAAACAACATTACAACTAGTGAACTATCTTATAACTCTCCCACACTCTACTTCTTTTGTTGCACTAGTCGCGCTTAACATTTAGCTCGTTGCTTTTTAACGCTGCGGCTTTGCATTTGGCGCACTGCATTTCTATGATGCTGTTGATTGAATAAATTGAATAAATTCATCAATTCCTGATGAAGCCGTATGAGCGAGAATTCAATTTATTCTTGTCTCATATACGGTTGTCTCATTTACTTCGTTTTCTATTTATATATGTATGTATTATGAAAATGAGATAGCAAAATGTGTATATTGATGGTCATCTTGCGAGTAATAAACATTAACTACTCTCATCGGGCTCTCATCATTAATCTTCATTTTTTTTTTTTGATGGTGAATTAATTTGGGGGATATATTCCCCCGTGATCGACACCCCTGTTATGAACAATTTTTTTTTCTTTTCTTTTTAAGAAACAGGGTCCAGTGCCCATCTTTCATTGCGCATGCGCGAGCTAGAAAAGTACTAATTAATTAAGCTGCAAATAAAAGTGGAGACGGTGGGTTTCTTTTGTTTTGGTGAGCTGAGACATTCTTAATTTCTTTAACGAAACGTGAAATGTTTTTTTTTGTTTTGTTCCGTTCCACTTTTTGTCGATGATATTTGGTCAAGCGGAACAATTTGATGATACCTAACATGCTTAAGTCATGACAGATATAATGAATAATGTTAGGCCTGAAGAAATAAGTCAACTTTGCTTTTTATTGCAGGAAGTAGGAACACTTCGGCCTACCGGCGCAGTGCTGCGGGAATAAGTGGCTGCCACACCGGCGGCATGCCTTGCACTTCCACTAGCCTGCCCTAGTTTGACCTTTGAGCTTGCCAGTGATAATCTATGTTATCGCAAAACTAACTATATAGATATACAGCTAACATTAACTTAACCCTAATAAATTATCATCCTGCATTTTTAGAATCAAGTCTAGACCAAATCAAAATGGATCAAGCTGTCCTTCCAACTCGAGATCGAGGTGGAGCCTCCCAAGCAGATGGACCTAGAATTAGATCTACATGTTCCACATTTGAAGACCCATTTGCAGCCTCTGCTAGTAGTAGTACCAGTTTTACAGACCATACTGCTCTTTCAGACGATGTTACGAAGGCATATGTGGGACAGAGAGAAAGAAGTCCACATCTTGATGAGATAGTCCAGAAAGATGTACTCAGACCTGGTCCTGTAGGTGATGCATTAGAGTGCTCAGAAAGCAAGATGACTTTAAGTCTTGAACCCATTGATGCTGTGATGACAGGTACAGAATACAAAGATTTTATTTTATTGTCCATGTACCCTGTCTAAACAGTTTATCTTTTTCCAACTTTTTTTTAGATCTTTACAAAATATATTTGTTCAGCCCCTTTAAAAAATCATATCAAGACTTTAATAGCAAGGTTTTTACTTATATGAAAGATAATTGTGACAGTCCACAAGTCCGGGGAACGCAATTTGCTAATTTCATGAGTTAAATTTCCATTCTTCATTTAATTATCAGACTATGTTCCATGAAAGTCAATATTCACAATTTTGGAACACATTTCACTTGGTCAAGCAGATGATTAAGCTTACATTTGTCAAAACAATATTCAATTATATTTGAGCAGTATATATTTAAATAAGATATTAAACTTAAAGCAAAACACCAATCAAATTTTGTGCTCTCCTTTTCTGCTTTTTTAATTTGTTATAATGGTCTCTTTTTCTTCTTCTACTTTACAGAAATCGAGAGAGCAGTTAAGATGGAATGCATGCAGTGGACTCAAGTCTTCATGTAAGTGGACTAACAGTATTTAAGTCTTTTGTTTCAGGATAACTTTCAATTAAATTTGCTTCAGCAAGTAATACGGCTAAATCTGTTCCAGTGCCATTAGTTGAGTAATCTTATTTGTGTACTTGTTTCCCCCTTGTCAGTTACATTCTCCTATTACTCCTCATTTCCTCTCTTATTTCCTGAACTACTTGTGACGACTTACGAGTCAATTTAATAATGTTGCAGTTGTTTTCCCCATCCGCCTGCTTCTTCTTTCTTAGTCATAATCTTTTTAAAAATCCTTCTCATTGCTTATTTGTAACTATCAAATTAATTATTTTTATCATTACCCAAACATTGTTCCTTTCAATATGTTTATTCCACTTTTTCCCCCTTTTAGAATCATATATCCCCTCTCCCCCCTCTCTCTCTCCCCCACCTCCTTTTCCTTAGCTCTCTTCCTATTGTTTCTTGCTCTTTCTGGGTTTTTTTTTCTTCTCTGTCACCCTCCTTTTTTTCTTCTTGCTTTCTGCTTTCTCCCTTTCTCTGTCTGTCTCTCTCTCTTTCCATTTTCTCTTTCTCCCTCTCTCTTCATCTCCCTCCATCTTTTCTTTTCTTTCTCCTGTCTCCATTTTGATATGCTTCTCTCGTCCTACATCTTACCTCATTCTTCCTGAAATAGTTTAGTTGTGTCTCCTATTCTATTTATTAAATTATTATATTCAATTATTTTTATACCATCATCAAATTTGTCCATCTTTCTCTTAGGGAAAGTGAGCAGTTTGAGGTGTTGAGCTCTGATCACGTTGACAGGCTACTAGAAGATGCCAAGGCCCTGGAAGAGAACCTGATTGAGAAGAAAGAAAGATTGTTGTCCCATCTCAAGCACCTTTCCCAAACACTCAAACTACCCTAGCTGTGTGAGATGGGAGAAATCTCTTCATATGTGCTTCCCAAAGTGAGATCGAGCATGCTCAATCACAAAATAATGGACTTTTAAATTGTTTTAAAATTTTGTTTCCCATTTTTGGGGTGGCTACATGGTACATACATATATACTATAGGGTTGAAATGTATTTACATTGTTTGAAACTTTACTATTATACATGTACATACTTATGATACATTTGTTTAATGTTTTCCACTCAATGTATTCTTGTTATGTATGTGTCTAATAAGATGTAAAGGAAATCAGGACATAGTACCAGTGACCATAGGAGCCCCCCTCCCCATCCAATGAAACTTGACTTAACCCTATCCTAAACCTTAACTAACCTAACCCTGACCCTTGAAAAAAATCTTACTTCAGGAAGTATGACCAAAACCTGAAACAGAATGTATCCAATAGGTCCTATGGTCGCCTGCTTAGATGAAAAAATTGTCCCTATGTCATGTATGCCCTCACTGTACATAATATCATCTGCTTAGAGCCAGAAGGGCATTAACTCATAGGGTGGTATTCTCTTAAGTTAAGCCGGGACTAAGTCCAGACTAAACAAGAATTTTAGTTCACACTTCTATGGAATGCTAGGTTTCATCTTCCTCAATATTCGTGACAAAGATAATTTACCATTTCATTGTAAAATTAATTTTTTTTGACACTTTTCATTGCAGGATTAAAATAATCTGTACAGGGAAAATGAGTTGGCAACAGGCACTCCATAAAAGTGTGAACTAGTTAAGCCGAGCTTAACTTAGTTCGCGCTATCGGAATACCACCCATATACTTTAACACAGAGCTAGCACTCTTCTGGCTTTGTACAGACAATGAGATATAGGCCTGTATGCACTGAATCTACTATGTCCACACTTTTGTCAGTAAGATCTTATTCTGTAAACCAATCCTGAAACTCCATTTGTATTGATCCGATTCTGATCTATTTCATTACCTATGTATACAGCTGGTTAAATAATACTGATTGGCATAGTTTGTCTGCTTGGATGCGGAAGGACATTAACTCATCATTTCATACAAATTTAATGCCCTTTTGGCTCCAACATAACAATTTACACTTGTTTAAACTTCAAATAAAAAATTTTTGATACCAGTTTTAAAGTTGACCCTAGTTGACCATGCACAAAGTACATGTCTCTGAGGTTCCAGTTGGGACCATTAGATAAGCAATGAGTTTCAGTTAGATGAGCAATCAATGTTAGCAGAGATAAAAGACATCAGGGAAATTGTGTAATATTTCCTTAATAAGTTACACAATGTCTAGACACTTATGTCACTGTTTAAGTAAGAGGAGATCTCCATTTATAAGTTTCTGGTTCTTTCCACTTTTTGTACGGTTTAAAAGTATCAGTACTTGTACATATTTCATGATTCATTCTAAGCCTTTGTTTTATATTCTTTGTGCTTGAAATATTGTGACAATTCAAATGGTATCATACCTTGTGATCTTACATTTAAAAGTCATTTTCACCGTAGCGTTCAGTTTAATACACACTGTCATTTATCTCTCTCTTTCTCTCGTTTCATTCTTTATCTCTGTCATTCGTTTCTGCCACTCCCTTCACATGTCTTTATTTCTCATAATCTCTCTCTCTCTCTCACACATTCTGTACCCATGTCTTCCTACATCTGTCTTGCTTTCCCCCTCTCTCTCTCTCTCTCTCTTGTATCATTCTTTATCTCCATCTTTCTTCTCTGCCCCTCTCTCAACCATACCCTATTCGTCTCTGTATCTGTACCATATCTCTTTTATCTCTCCCCCTCTCTCTGTCTCCCTCCTTTTTCTGTTTGTCTCTCTCTCTTTCTCTTCCTATTTCTATTTAATCTCTTTCCTCCCTCTTTGTCTAAATCGATCTACAGTGATTTCAGGGTCCCGTTTCCTGTTCTTCATTTCCTTGCTAAATTCACGAAGATCACTTAATGCTTCCTTTATCCTATATGTGAAATCCACACATTTGAGGTAATATAATGAGTTCACTTAAAAATCTACATTGTGTATTATACAATTGAGATGTCATTATCCAAATATACATGTACAATGTGTCAATGATTCTAATTATGGCTTAATTTGTATACAAATAAGCATTGTAATGATTGAATCCTGCTTGTTTTTGTAACTTAGAGTGATTTCAATAATTGCACAATTTCACACTCATCATATGACTTCAAGGTGTGGGTGTTTACATTGTTTGGATAAGAATAAACCAAGAAATGTCTTGAATGCTTGTTCTAAAATCTCTTACAACCCTAGTCCTGAAATTATTATTTTCATGTTTTTCACAGGAGTACCATATGTCTTTCAAACTTTACACAATAAGCCTAGTTAATGCCATTTGGAAAAGCCCCCAAATACCTGCAAATGTATTATTGAATGGTCCTCTGTTGCACACACTCTCATGCTCACACAAGTGAAAGCTCAATTCTATATGATGGACAGAGGATGATCAAAATTAAGATTATATCACATACATTTATTATCTCAAATCTATATATTACGTGTTTTTCATCACGAATGCCTTTCCGCATTAATATTTCCATAGTACATATACATATACAGGGAAGGAGGAAAGAAAAGTTAGGCTGAGAGGGGGAAATAGGAGTGAGGGAAACATAGGAGTGGGGAGAGCAGAAGGAGCTTGAGAGAAGTAAGGAAAGAAGTAGAGAGAGAGAAGGGGGTGGGGGAGGGGGAGATAAAGAGGGAGGAAAGACTGAATAAATTGTAAAGTTTCACACCATGGCCCGCTGCATAAAACTTACCATTGATGGAAACTTTGCCATTAATGGTAACTTCAATGGAAACCTTGATTTGACTGGCTGTTGAGTGATGTTACCATGGTAGCTACCATTGATGGCAAACTTACCATCAATGGTATATTTTTATGCAACGGGCCCATATGGATGTGTAATATTCAGATTACAATCATGACATTAAATTCAAAGACTGAATCGGCTATGACTAAAATATAACATTTAGCAATATGAGTGCAAACATCTATAATATCCTGATGTAATCAGAATCTGCATAGCTACAATAGCTTTATTAAATTGCTTCCTATTGCTGCAGGTACTTAATACACACACTTCATATAGATTGGTCCAATCTATTTATAATGTAGAGTACTTATAATGCGCCGACTCCAAATGAATAATGTTCTCAAGGCGCATTGGAAATTGGACAAGGAAAACTTGGCAATCTTCCAATGTTGAGGTAGTATTTTTTATACACCATGCAGTTATACTTTAAATATTGATTTTAATTAATATCTTTAGAACTTTAGATATTGATTTTACATGTTAATTCTGACATTCATGAAGCAATCAACAGAGAATGGAATGTCAGGAAAAATCACTTTGACCTGGGGGGTGTTTCACAAACACTAAGAAATTTGCCAGGAATGGTGAGGGAAACCAGTGGCATGAACGGCTTGCCTTAGTTCAAGTCCAACTTAAGTCAATCTTAGTCTTTGTGAAACACTCCCCAACAGGTATAAAGGGCTTGAAATTAATTATTTCTTCACAATCGGTACTGCATCAGCAACAGTACCAGCTACGACATGGGTCTGAAGAAGCTTGCAGCACAGCAAGTGAAAGCTTACCAAGACAGGTAATTTTTCTACTGATCGTGAAGAAAGAACTAATTTTCAAATTACATCACCAATCCGATTAACCTCTTCATTGTTTAATATGTAGGGCTTGAATGCAGTAAAATTGTCAGTATACTCATTTATAGATTGTATATAAATAGCGAATTGCAAATTTTGACTGGTACATTTGGATATATTTCATAGCAATTCTTGACTTCAAATAATGCTTGTCTAAATCTACAAGACGGTGAAATGGAGCAGGGATGTATTCAAAAAAACCTCTGTAACCAAATGATTACACAAACATTGAAATACCTTGGCAAGAATGAAAGAGACATGATAATGATTAATATTATTCTCTCTCAGTACAAAATAAAGCGATACCAATAACAAGCCCAAAGTGATATAATGGCTTCTATTCAAGCTGACATCTGATTGCATTACATGACTGTGTGTTACATGGTTACATAATGATAACATCTAGTGTCATTAAACTGTCCTTAAATTTAAAAAAAATATATATAAAAAATTGCTTCTTGCTTGTTTTTATATATATATTTTTTAACAACTACATGTAAATATACTACATTTCTCAGACGGTCAAATTTGGATACGCCAAAAGCTAATAAGTCCAATGACAGGTCCTTTTCAATACAGTTATGTTTTATATTCAACTTTCACAGAAAATTTGTAAACGAAAATAGAGTACTTAGAATAAAAAATAATGTACTATGTCACAATCTCGTCTGCATTTTATAAGAATTAGCGATTGTGGTCTAGCATCGACGAAGCACATTTCAGCTTTGCTATTAAAGAGCGTTGAATTTGTGAGACATTCTAGAGCATGTGACATGAGCGCCCAGCAGAGGCAGATACCGGCACTATAAAAGAAGTCATCATCAACATCATCACTCAATGCAGAACATTCCAAGAGACTTTAAAAGTTCTGTAAAAACTTTTTTTAGTAAATGCCCCATCTATCAATTTCTTTTTGAAATGTGGTTCAGTAGCTGAATATAATGTACTGAGTACATAGCCTGAAATGAAGTCCATCACTCTCATGACCATTCCAATCAATGCATCGATAATCAACTCCCATTACCACCATTTCTCACAGAAGACATCTGATGCAGGGATACCCACGTTGCTTAGCAACCCCTCCATGTCAGCTATCATAGTAGGAGGACCACATACAAAGCATCTCAGAGGACCGCCTCCTCCTAACCTCTCTATAGATGACTTGATGTCACTAGCGTCTATCCTCCGAGCTGTATGAGAACATGAAATGGGAAGGAATATAATGATTGAGTTTAATTCTTTTTCCCAAACCCATTAACACACTGTGAATACTGTAAAAGCTGTGAAAACATGAACCTTTACATTTTACAACCTACAAATTTCAACATCTGTATTCTAGTTAAGTTTGAGCGGGTGCATTTTCAAAGTTTTATCTTATTTCAAGGGTACTGTAGCTGGGACACATCTTGTAAAAAATCAGAGAGAGAGAGAGAAAGAGAAAGGAGGGGTAGGAGTGAAGGACCAGGAATACTTATTTTGAGAGATTAACGAGATAAAACATCCAATTTCGCTTCAATCCCAATTAATTACATTAGGATACAGTCGTAAATCAAGGATTTGAAAGAGAGCCTGAATAAAACATGTCACATGCCTGCAATGGTGGTTGAAAGAAACAGGGCTGTCACTTAATTAAAGAAAGTATACATCCAATGTTCCCTTCTAGATATGCCACTGTACCACACAATTCTACAAAATTAATAATGATTATATTTCAACTTTCTTCTAACAACTTTCTTAAATGTATGATAATAGAACTGTTTACTAACTATTGAATTCAACTGCCGTAAATAATGGCATCTCTATGCATGAAACGTAACTGTTGCTATGTCTGGAAATTCTCTGGCAAGATTTTGAGTTGTCAAGGGAAACCTTTGTTCAAGAAGTATGCATAAAATTAGTCAAGAGGTCTATTTTGCGTGATGTAGAACCAGAAACTTTTGCAAATTGCAAATGTTCTGTGTTGTATAAGCTTCTGTGTTTCTTTCTCATTATCTCTCTTCTCTCACACATTCTGTACCCATGTCTTCCTACATCTGTCTTGCTCTCCCTCCCTCTCTCTCTCTCTTGTATCATTCTTTATCTCCATCTTTCTTCTCTCTCTCTCTCCTTTCACCTCTCTCTCAACAATACCCTATCTGTCTCTGTACCATATCCCTTTTATCTCTCCCCCTCTCTCTGTCTCCCTACTTTTTCTGTTTGTCTGTTTGTCTCTCTCTCTTTCTCTTCCTATTTCTATTTAGTCTCTTTCCTCCCTCTTTGTTTAAATTGATCTACAGTGATTTCAAGGTCCCGTTTCCTGTTCTTCATTTCCTTGCTAAATTCACAAAGATCACATAATGCTTCCTTTATCCTATACATGAAATCCACACATTTGAGGTAATATAATGAGTTCACTTAAAAATCTACATTGTGTATTATGCAATTGAGATGTCATTATCCAAATATACAGGTACATTGTGTCAATGATTCTAATTATGGCTTAATTTGTATGCAAATAAGCATTGTAAGATTGAATCCTGCTTGCTTGTGTAACTTAGAGTTACATGATTTCAATAATTGCACAATTTCACACTCATCATTTGACTTCAAAGTGTGGGTGTTTTCATTGTTTGGATAAGAATAAACAAAGAAATGTCTTGAATACTTGTTCTAAAATCTCTTTCAATCCTATTCCTTCATGCTTTTCACTAGAGTACCATATGTCTTTCAAACTTTACACAATAAGCCTAGTCAATGCCATTTGGAAAAGCCCCCAAATACCTGCAAATGTATTATTGAATGTTTCACACACACTCATGCTCACACAAGTGAAAGCTCAATTCTATATGATGGACAGAGGATGATCAAAATTAAGATTATATAACATACATTTATTATCTCAAATGTAACTTTTACAACATGTTTTCATCACAAATGCCTTTCTACATTAATATTTCTATAGTACATAATTATACAATATCTGATGTAATCAGAATCTGCATAGCTACAACAGCTTCATCAAATTGCTTCTTCTCTCTCTCTCTCTCTCCTTTCACCCATCTTTTCTTTCTCATGTCTCTTTCTCTCTTGCATTCTTTACCCATGTCTTCCTACATCTGTCTGTCTCCCCCTCTCTCTCTCTCTCTCTTGTATCATTCTTTATCTCCATCTTTCTTCTCCTTTCACCTCTCTCTCTCTCAACCAAACCCTATCCGTCCCTGTATCTGTATCATTTCCATGAATAAAACTTTTTCAAATCTGAATCACTCTGAAATTAACAAACATTGCATCTCGGGTTTTTGCAAAAGTTTCTGATCTTACAGCATACAGTACATGCATTACATGCATATAAGAATACTCCTATTGGTTACAGACTTGTGCTTACTTGATATTGCTGATTCTTCAACCGAGTCTTTGGTCACAAAAAACCTTGCAGCGATGTTTGGAGAATGCTTCGATGTCAAGCCATCAATGGTGTCCTATAAACAAATAAAAGAATTTGTCAAAGCAATTATTGATAACAAGCTTACAACACTAAAATTATAACTACCATTAAAGAAAGAACACCCATTGGGGTTACATATATGGGTCTTTATAATACACAAGGGATCTCTGAATAGAAGTTTTCAAAACACATGAGAAGCATCGTTCAAGAGAAAACATAAAAAGTGGTCTTTATGAACAGGCATTCTTTCTAAACAGGTGGTCAACAAAGGAGGTTTAGTTTAGTCAATCAACAAATTAAGAAGAATCGTAGAGGTATGGTTTCAGATGATTTTTTAAATAAGTCAAGTGAAATACTATTTCTTAGAAATGCAGGGAGTTTATTCCATAGGCGTGGGGCAACTGATTGAAAGGATTTGAAGCCAGCCCATTTTTTTGCGATTTGGGATAGCCCAGATTCTGTCCGTTTTTATATATTTTTCATCCAACACACAGCGTGGTGTCTCCACTGATCGCGCGATCCCAAAAACAACCGTTATCGGGGTACAGAATGAGAGGAATGGCAAGGTCTACCGTCGACTTTGATGGTGTGTTATTTTATCAGCTGATTCGGCGCACGACACGGAAACGGTCCACAGACTGGACTAGATTTAGGATTGATAAGGGAAGGAGCCGATGTAGATCTAGTGAATATGGTGTTCTAGCTCTGCTGCTGAAAAAGTGAGGAGATGTATTGAGGAAGAGTGGTTGACATGGCTTTATAAGTTGGTGCAGTACCATTACTTTCACCATCATTATTATTTTCATTTCTTTTTTCATATCATCCATGGAGCTAATTAACATTGACAACTGAACTCTACCATTCCCATAACCTTAATACAGGCCGGTATCATTCGGTACCCGTAGGTAATGTGTTAAAGCCCCTCTAAATTGTTGGGAGCCCTAAAAATATGATGGCAAAATTTCACTTGAATTGTATCATAATGTGAAAGAGGATGTCATTTAAGACATATTTCTTGCAAGGATTTTCAAAACAAATATGTTGAAGTCGAATATTGATGAAAGAATACAAAATTTAGGTTTTCTGCGTGCAACAGAAAACCCAAGTTATGTATTCTCTTATCAATATTTGTCTTCAAACACATTTTTTTTTTGGGGGGGGAATGTTTGCAGAAGTGTGTCTTAAATGACATCCTCTTTCACATTATGATACAATTTAAGTGAAATTTTGCCATCAAATTTTTGGCGAATTTGGGGCTCCCAACACTTTAGAGGGGCTTTAATACAGGTACCATTCAGTTTCCATAGGCAATGGATTAACAATAAAATATATGTAATACAAACCTTGAATATGAGCTCACTCTTGGATGAAGCACTGAAGAGCAGTTCCATTTTACCAGGGGTGTATCCCCCAGGGTTATCTTTCTTCTGATCACGCAGGTCTGCTGCATGATGCATTAATGACATGAGGGGATTGATACCGATCCCCCCTGAGATGAGTAGAACATTCCATGAGGGGTCACCAGGATGAGGATCAAAGACGAGTTTGTCGCCTCCTACTCTGACCTTGACCTTTGACCCCACAGCACACTGGAACAAAAACAATTGGATGAGGATAATGTATCATGAACTGAATCATGAGCAAAATTACACATGTGCAATAGAAAATGTTGTAATGTACCGATAACCAAATTTCCGTACATCTTTGTGAAGTCCCTCGATACAAATCATTTCATTGACCCCTTACAAATGATTGTTATTCAAAAGTCAGAATGCGAATGGCATATAGTAGATTAGTTATTGCTTCAGATATTCCTTTTCTAACAAGATAATTCTATGTTTAAAGCTGAAAATATACTCTAAATATAAATATGACTTTGTGGCTGATCTCTTTGCACGCATGCAGCTGAAGCATGAGCAAGCCTATATTTGCAGAATGTGTTTAGTTTGTTAGTGTATTTGCTGGGTTCCCATTTTTACACCACGTACAATGAAATATGAACAAAATAAAATAGTAAGAAAACTTAGAAAAGCAAAATGAGGTGCATTCATTTGATTGAATTTTATTTTTTCTAAATTCCCTTCAGGACACATGCAAATGGCCAATGTTCCTTTCAAGTTACTGGAAAATGTTGCATGAAATAGAAAAAAAAGGAAAAGAAAGAGATATTAGATGGCCTATAAATATATCCCTTACTAATTAAAAATGTGTCCTTTCACCGATTTCTTTCTGATGCGGAATGATTTACTTTCTTATGTTCAGTATTAGCAGGCATTTTGAACTTATAAGTGCAACAGAACATTATTCAACATATAAAAAGTCTTCTCCAGTGGTTGACATGTGCATCTAAATTCTAATCTAAATTGTTGGGAAATTTACCTGTTTATGGACCCAGTGGGCAGGGGGATGTGCACTGTATTTCACCGCTAGTCCCACATGGCCCTTTTCACGTAAGGGTTTTGGTGCTGAGCTTATTGAAAACCCACCCACTGTAGATACCCCTGGCATGAAAATATCAACCCTGGTAGATTTTAAAAGAAAGATGAACGAAAGTAAGATGTCATCATGAGTTAGTGATTTAAAATATGCTTTATAAATGTCTGTTACTATAGATTGCTCTGCACATTTTCAAATGGAAATAGCAAAAGCAGATAAAATTTGTTGCAAATGAGCAAAATCAAAGTCAATGGCAAGTTGATGGCAAATGATATGGTCGTACCCACCTTAGAAAAACAACAGAGATGAAAACAAGGATTAATTATGCATTATTAGAGAATAGTTTGGGAAAAATGAAAAGGTTTTAATATGTTAGCAACTGGTGAAGTTTACTTAAATTATAAATATGTAAATTAATCAATATTTATTTACTAAAATGATATTGTATAAGCTGGACAAATATCTAATTTTGTTTTCATGTTTATATCATGGTATAAAAAAATAAAAAAATAAAAAATCTTGATTTTTTTTGGTATTTCATCTTTGTTTGATTTTCTCTGTATTTGTAATCTTTAATTTGTACAGGGCCTCTCAGGAAAACAGTTTTAATACTGAGAGAGCTACCCTGTTTAAATAAAACAGATAAATACATATATACATAACAAAATATGAATTTCGGGTTATGACACAAAAAGGAAAACAAAATGGAGTATAATAATGGTACAGTATTCATCTATTAATTAAACACAAATAACGAGTATAATGCTGCTTAACAAAATAAATTGATAAGAAAAATGAAAACAGAAGGTTATTTAGGAAAGAGAAATGCGATTTTAAAGCATGTTTTTGTATCATTTACATGTACATGTATTCTTTGCAATAAAGAAGCAACGTTTATGCAGATCATTTTAGATTTTCAAGTACAGAGTAGCTTGCATTTCAATAAATACATGTATATCAAAGAAATCGAAGCAATACATTTTGGTTACTTTAAAAAAAGGCTTTAGAACACCTCCTTGATCTAAACAGGAAAATTGGAAGTGGAAAGGGAAGACCAACATGTATTTATTTATATTGATTCATTTATACATGTATGTAAGTCCTTTGGTGCTTGGTCCAAGCAAAAGGAGCTGTATCTCCCAAATTGGCAATATGGAACCTAAAAAGCATTATTTGTAAGAATACACATTCAATAATGCAGCCTCTAAAATAATAAAACAAAATGAACATGGTCAACTGGTTTATGGTTATTACAACAAATTAATTTTGTGTCAAACTTAATGGCTGCTTTAATATATACCGGTATGTACATGAAGTGAGAACCTTGTTAATGCAGTGAACTGATTTTGATTGTAAGAATGAAGACAAGGTTGGTTTAGTAAACAGTCTGTTGTGAGTGTGAAAAAAAAAGCAAATTAAAATAATATGATGCCTTTTGCCACTGATGTCGTACCGAATGGTAAAGCCCTAACCTGACTAAGGAAACCAGTGCATACATGTACATGTACATCTCATAGAGCTCTATCAGTACTAATAACATGCAATCCCTTTCGCCATTTTAAATGTTCTAAGTGTTTTCTTCTTCTGCCAACTGTTAAAGCACCTCTAAAGTGTTGGGAGCCCCAAATTCTCCAAAAATTTAATGGCAAAATTTAACTTATATTGTATCATACCGTAATGTGAAAGAGGATGTCATTTAAGACACACTTCTGCAAAGATTTCCCCCCCCCAAAAAAAAAAAGAAAAATGTGTTTGAAGACAAATATTGATAAAAGAATACATAATTTGGGTTTCTGTTGTACGCAGACAAACTTAATTTTGTATTCTTTCATCAATCGACTTCAAACACATTGTTTTGAAAATTCTTAAATGACATCCCCTTTCACATTATGATACAATTTAAGTGAAATTTTGCCATCGGATTGTTGGGGTTCCTAACACTTCAGAGGGGCTTTTAAAGGTAAAGACCAGTTTTGGAAACGCCCCTCTCTCAAAAAAATGAAATGGAAGCTCTCATTACCAATCATGTGAAAGAATATGTTTTGACTAATACGTGATGATACAAATCTTGCCGGGAAAGTCGGGAAACCGCCTACTAATTGATATATTTGGTAAATTATTATATCTATTGGGATCAAATAGATATTGCGCACGTGGTCGCATAGTCCCATATACATCTTTCTGTGTACAGTGCTTGTAACTTTACCAAGACTGGGCCAATTTCTTATAATTTTGATGATTCCAGAACCTTGCAGTACACACCAATACTTATATGCTAGATGATCAACCTTTTCTGATCGATTCCACAACGTTTCTTTCACAATGCAATCACATGACCAGAACTGGCCTTTATCTTTAAAGGTAATACATAATTTGGGTTTCTGTTGTACGCAGACAAACTAAATTTTGTATTCTTTCATCAATCGACTTCAAACACATTGTTTTGAAAATTCTTGCAGAAATGTGTCTTAAATGACATCCCCTTTCACATTATGATACAATTGAAGTGAAATTTTGCCATCAAATTGTTGGGGTTCCTAACACTTTAGAGGGGCTTCTAAAGGTAATACATGTACAAAGTTTTGGTATGGGGTCATGAATTTGGTTCAAATTAACATATTGGAAGCATATGCGATTTTACAATATTCAATGTCGGGGTTGAAATCAAGGATGATATTGTAAATAATAAACTCTTTATGTTGTATAGCGCCCTCTCATATTACTTTAGCTTTAAAACAATGTTTCTTGACTACAATCGACCGATTTGCTATTCCCGTTTGGAAATTAAATATCAGAACTGCATATTCTGAGATTTTCATGGTCGCAGCTACCATGGAATGGCCTTAGGCACTATTTTTAATATTCAAAATTTACCGAAAGCAGAAGTGTTTTAGGGGCTAAATTTTTTAGTGCTTATAATACATCCACAGGGGCATCCAAATATATCAACATGTTAAAGAATTAGTATCCATCCAATTTTCAAAATTTCCCAAAACTTTGCATTACCTTTAATACATAATAAGAACATGTGCTGAGAATCAGAAGGGTTTTAACTCATAAAAGTCAACATGGAGTTAAGGCCCTTTGAGCTCACAGCAGATAAATATTCATCTCCCCCACACGCATGATCTTATATTAACTGTAGGCCTATTATCATATAAACTTCTTAGTTGCAAAACAGCGTCTGAATTCTCTCTGGGCCAGAATATAATATAAAATATAATATAATATAGTGTAATATAAAATAAAATATTGAAGGAAAGAATTGTCATGCAAGTTTAAACAAAAAAACAATTTAAAAGCTGATTTTGTCTTGGCTCAACCACCTTGACTGTTGTTCAGTGCCAAAATAGAGTCTGTGTTGCAGACTAATAATCATTCGCTGTTGCCTTAATAGCACAAAAAAACCCTGGCTTTAAATCATATCGGGGTTTTGATTTACCTGATTATGCACCCATATTGTGGGAGAGTAGTCACTGAGTTTAACAGCCAAGTCTATTGTGTGTGCATCTTTGAGCTGGGTCGGACCAGAGTACATGGAATACCCAGTGAAGATATCTATACCCTCAATGAAAAAGTCAACCCTAAATGCAGGAATTTTAAAAAGAAAATAAGCTTTAAGATCCTTAAATTGGCAACATGATGAGAGGTTCAAATTCAGTTCTCTTCCACTAAAAATTGGCATTTGTATCCAATTACAAAATTTAGACCATTTTAAACAGAAATACAGAGACATGTGAATGCTGTGATCATGAAGATTTTAAATAAGATTTTGCGGTAAGACCATGAGGGGGTAGTTCATATGAGCACAGCAAAGAACAGGGGGGTGTTTCACAAAGACTAAGATCGACTTTAAGTTGGACTTAAGTATAACAGGCCGTTCATGCCTTTGGTTGCTTTCCCAATTGGTCTCTAAATCATAATCTTTAGATAATATTTTTTCCTTCAATAATGAATTATCAAAAAATGTAAGTTTTGTAGATTTTGTACCATGATTTGTACATCCCTTGAGAGACCAATGCCAGTAAATAATGATAGCAAACAATGGCATGAACGGCCTGTTATACTTAAGTCCAACTTAAAGTCGATCTTAGTCTTTGTGAAACACCCCCCAGAATATACAAACAAGGAACAGACTATACTTTTCGAAAATCAAGCACCTCTTCTTTCTTTAGAAAATAACTTAAAAGTTCCTTTCAGAACTATTCCAATAAAATACTGAACCCTCAAATCAAAAAGAAAAAATATCAGGCAAATTCCATGAAAAATAGGGTACTATTTGTGAAGTTGTACTTGATAAGCCCAAAATAGGGTAACACTTAAAGCCTATTTCTAGTTGTACTTGTTTTTAGGCCAAAAAAGTGTAATATTTAGTGGGAAATGTTCTTGAAAGGCTGCATATAGGGGTCATTTTCGACCTCGCTATTTAGTGACACCATTGAGCATTATGACTACCCTTTTGGTGTTACAGCTCTAGAAATCTTACAATCTTTTCACAATGAAAACTAATACAAAGAGCACATCATCAATAATCATTTCTTACCATTGGCCAGCCTTGAAAGTGAATGTGGGGTCATCGACCTTGAGTGTTAGTACTTTGACAGTCTCAGATGCCTGACTGATGGATGCTACTTCTGCTTCACATATACCCTGAAAAAGAAGTAAATAACATGATTCAGTTAGCAAAACACAATTAATAATAATATCAATAATAATGGAAGAGCTTAGTTTAAAAAGCTCGGTTAGTAAGGCGCCAAATCCACTTGAAATTAAATGCTCAAGGTGCACTAGTGCAAAAGATGAAACAAAATACATGTACTGTAAATAAATTGAATAAGATAAAACACATGAAATAGGATAATAAAATAAGTGCTATCAATGATAGGCCAAATCAAACCGATTCTTCTTTAGATTGTTTTTGAACACTTCGACTGACCTGCTATTTCTATTTTAATCAAATCCAAATAGATAAAATGTGGCAAGAACAGAAATGTTGGGGGGTAAATCATAAATTCAGTATCACTAGATATTGGGGCATGGGGAAGGGAACAAAATAATAAAACAACTCGGTTTCTTTTTGGCGGCAAAATGCAAGTGACAGGAGTGTTGGTAGGGAGGGAGGAGGGCAGATCTTTTCATTCAGAATCAACAATGATTGGGAGGAGGGGGGTGGGGGTGGGGAGGGTTAGAGAAAATTTATTAATTTGAATTGTTTCATACTAAAATCATTCTCATCTCCATTGAATGACGTCACATTTCACAGAACAGCTCACAGAGAGAGAGAGAGAGAGAAAGAGCTTATCTCTGTCCAAACACAGCACGTAGAACTATTCGTATTCAGCGCTGTGCAGCGAGTTTACGCGCTCTAATTGGCCGATACGCTCCAGCTGTTCCTAATTAGAGTGAGAGAGGGCCCCCACTTACGTAAGCTTACGTAAGTCCAAGTGCAATGTCAATACGACTTTTTACGTAATATTACATAACACACTGACATGTCATGCTTTAAACAGGTGACGCATTTCACACATAGGTGACGCACACTCAGCATAGGTACAGTACACACATAAAATAGAAAAATCAACGAACATTTCAGTACAACTTGCAAGTTTGTACCTTAAAGATACTATGTCCCTTTTGCAGCCAACATCAAATTCTGTAGAACTTTGCAGGAATTATGAATATGTCATGTATGTCCTATCTGTGAAATTTAAATGTTAGCAGTGTCCTAATATTCAAATTATGCAAGGAAACCCGTTTACTTGCTAGACTTCACTGTCAGACACTGTAAGGCTGTAAGCTAAAGTTCTACGTGCACAGACCAGCACAACCATAACAAAAAAGGAGTGAAATTGGTTAAAGAGTTAATACTCACTGGTTCCCTGAAGCTTTGAGCGGTCTTGTCCATATGGTCACTCATTGTTCTCACGAGAGCTGAACTGTAAACCCTAGAAATATTTGAAAAGCATCAAAATGGTACATTTTATCCCATACATGTACATGTATGTATGTGTGAAATTTTTGCATAATCTTAAATATCAGTGCTCCATGCTATTTTTTTTCCAGTTTTGTCGCTACTACACATGCACGAGTACCTAAAAGACTTTCTCCCTAAACACATGTTCATGTATGAAGTAACTCGATCGAGTAGGCCTACATGACCCGATCCAGATCCTGTCAATTAACCAACAAAAAAAGAACAACAAAAAGGAATTTGTTTCAGAAGTCTGGTAATGTATTGTGTGGCTCTTGACTATGATGAGGAAGATGATAATGGGAGTAGTCATATTAAAGATGATGACAAAAAAAATCGAAGAAACGGGTCTGAGTACTGTACATTGCGCTGTAACATTAATGAATGAGTAACAACAAGAGCAAGGCAAGAATAACAACAATTAGAAACAATGAAAGACCTAATAAAAATAATATGATAGATCTATTAATAATTATTATCATAAATTTATAACAATAGAATTATATACCCTAATAAAAATAATAATCATGATAATAGGCCTAATTAAGTTGATAAATGAAAAGAAGAACAAGAGGAACTAAGAAGTAAGATAGAAGAGCAGAAGAAGACATAGAAGAGGAGGAGAAGAAGAAGACATAGAAGAGGAGGAGAAGAAGAAGAAGACATAGAAGAGGAGAAGAAGAACTTGAGAAGAAGAAGAAGACAAAGAGGAGGAGGAGCTAGAGGAGAAGAAGAAGACAAAGAGGAGGAGGAGAATGAGAAGACAAAGAGGAGAAGGAGAATGATAAGCCAAGGTCAAGGAGAAGGAGAATAAGAAGTCTGGAAATAAATCCTAATCTTGTTTTTTGTAATAAAAGAAGTGGTAGGTATACTGCCTACAATACATGTTGTAATGATGTACGATGTATTGTAGTACTGCACTGGTACTGGTCGAGGCCGAGGGTTAGGTTCCTATCTCTGCACTCAGGCTCAGAGTCAGTCTCCGTGCATGTATGTTCCGTCAGCGGCTGCTACCTACCTTTGTAGCGGGTACTAGTCGGCCGAGAGACCGGGAGCTGCAGGATCTTTAGAATGATGCCCGAAAAGTTTTAGAAAGCGATTCTTACTGCTATATACTCACCAAAGAAAAGAAGAGGTCCTAGTAATTAAGGTCTTTCCAACAGCAGATAACTGCATGCATCTAGGAGTTAAAATTGGGAACATTTCCTAATTTATCTGCTTTATAAGTCGTTTATTTCGTCACGTAACGAATCCACACACCCGGTCGGATTTCCGAAACACATTTTGTGCTTACGCAATTTGGCCTTATTTCAGATGTTATGGGAAAAACAACAGTTTGATTCATAAATATTCTTTTAAATAGGTCTTATTTATAATCTGGCATGCTAATTTATAGCATATAATACCATTATATTTATCTATTTATCTATTTATTTATTTATTTATTATACAAATATTACTGTCATAACTAATTTTACACGAATTAAAGTACAATAATGTGAAACATGACCTGAATATAAGAATATTTTCTACATGTTTTTTTTTCATAACTTCCAATTGCAACGCACACACACACACACGCTTTCACCATCCTCAACGTCGTCATCATCATCATCATCAAATCATCATCATCCAGGGGCGGCGGAGCGACTTCCAAAGTGGGGGGCACCAACAAAAAAGGGCACTTTCTGGAGAAAAAAGGGCACCTACAAATTAGGGAAATCTCAAAGCGAAAATATACTTTTTTTTAGACATTGTTATAATATACCCCTACATATTAATGTGATTACATTATCTGGGATGCTTTCAATATTTGTTTCTCTTTATACATCATACAAGATATTGCTTAAGCATCATACTTTGCAGTTGGGTGTGATGGTCTGAATGAATATTCATTTGCTAGCGAGCGAAGCGAGCGAGGACAAATTTTAAGATTTGTGAGGTCGCAGTGCGAAAAATTACATCTTATAAAGAGGAGAAGAAAAAAAAACCTGATGGGGTTATAAGCACATTCTCATAACGGAAGACTGAAAAGGCCTTTGATAAGTAACATCATTATATCATCTATAAATGCGAGTGAGTGTAGCGAGCGAGCTTTGGAGCAAATTGCTCTTAGTCGCTTTAAATTAGGGTCACGTTTAATGATGAGAGGAAAAGGGGACACTCGAAAGGGATAAGACACCTATAAGAAAAGAAAAGGAGCACGTGTCAAAGTACAAAGGGTAATTATCAGAGGTGAAAATGGGGCACTTATGAGAATGGTAAATGGGCATATGTCGACGGAAATGGGGCACCCTTCAGATGTTAATAGGGGCCTTTATAAGAGGTGAAAAGGGGCATTTATGAAAAGGTGATAGGTCCCTTATTAGAAAGGAAAAGGGGCACGCATCATTGTTAAAAGGGAAATTATCAGAGGTGAAAAGGGGCACTTATCGCACCTGAAATGGGGCACTGAACAGATATGAAAAGGGGTACTTATGAGAATGAAAATGGACACTTTTCATAGGTGAAAAAGGGAATTTATTTAATGGGACACTTATCAAAAGGAAAAGGGGCACTTATTAGAAAGGAAAAGGGGCACATGTGAAAATAAAAGGTGAGCTTATCGGAATTAAATTTGGGTAGTTATTCAAAGGGGAAGGGGCACTTCTGACAAATGAGAAGGGGCACTTGTCAAAGTAAAAGGGGCGCCACTCACATTTTATCAGAGGTGAAGGGGGCACCTTATCAAACGTGTAAAAAGGGGAACTTCTCGTACCTAAAAGGGGGCACTTACTAGGGATTAAAAAGGGCACTTATGAGAATGGAAAATGGATACTATTTGCAAAGGAAGATGGGAACTTGTCGAAGGAGAAGGGGCACGTGTCAATAAAAGGGGCACTTATCATAGGTGAAAAGTATAAAAGGGGCACTTTTCAAAGTAAAATGGGTACTTTTCCTATGTAAAAAGGGGCACTTTTGGGATACTTGAAAAAGTGGGGGCAACGTGCCCCCTGCTCCCCTGGGAGCACCGCCTCTGTCATCATCATCACCATCATCTTCATCGTAATAATAAAAGTACATTGAAAAGTATTGGACAGCAAAATAAGGCATTTTTTTTCCCCTTCAGGTTCATCAGCGCCTTTGTTAAGCCTCTATAGGCATCTACGTTGGTGCTCTACAAATTCCCGCATTGTGTGACTGCTAGAACCTAATCTCTCCCTCACATCTAATTTCTCCCTCTCTCTCTCTCTCTCTCTCTCTCCTCTCTCTCTCTCTCTCTCTCTCTCTTTCCCATCCCTCTATCTCTTTGTCATCTCTCTCCTTCATCTCTTTCTCTCTCTCTCTCTCTCTCTCTCTCTCTCTCTCTCCCCTCTCTCCCTCTCTTTCATCTCTCTCCCTCATCTCTGTCTCCCTCCTCTCTCTCTCTCTCTCTCTCTCATCTCTCTCTCTCTCTCTCTCCCCCTCTCTCTCTCTCTCTCCCACACACACACGCCTTTTCTCCTATCATTCAGGTCCAAAGGTCCAAAAATACATCTATTACATTTCAAACTTCAATTAACACAAACGAGTAATGGCTGTTAAAAATATTTTATTAGAATAAACCTATTGCTTTCGAACTTCACAAAAGAAACGAATAGTAATTGTTGATAGCCTTTATTATTATGTGCTTTTAAATCCACTAGATTATATTGTCAGAAGTGAAGCAGTTTTTGTGGCAATAGTGTGCGTTCTACAGAGGCAGCATTTATGTACAGTTAGCGGATGTTTCTACATTTTCTTTGAAAAATCAAATACAAAATTTTCAAATAACAATAGTAGTGTATAACATAATTGATTTACATAAAATGTGACAACTTACTTTAATACACAAAAAATGCATATACATGTATATAAATGAAAACTTGAAGGTATGGAGGTAAATCAAAGAATCAAGATAAATGCAGATGCCAACTATCATGACATAAGCATGAATGTTCGAGTCGATAGCAGCCTGGGGGTGACGCTATTGGAGAATGTCGGAAAATAGAGAGTCACATATACACATTTTTGTTTTCTTCTTCACTTCTTCAGAAAGTATCTAAATAAAAAGTGGGCAGAAAGAAAGAAAACAAATATATTTGTCCATCTTCCTTCTTCCCATTTATTTTTTACTTTGTTTTATTTTCTTTCTTTTCTTATGTCCTTCTACTTAGTGATTTCACATATTATCTTACGTGAACCTTTTATGTATCTTGTAAAATATGCCTTCTTCCTTCTTTCTCTTTTTGGCAATTTCCAAAATTCTTACAGATAAAGTTCTATTCTGGTCATACAATAAAGGTGAGAGAAACTATATTGAGAAAGGTAAATAGATTATATAGCGAATAATAATAAATTGTGCAGTTTGAGGGTTTAAAATCAGCAAATTAAACAGGAGCTGGCTAAATTGTGCTGAAAATTATATTCAGTGGGACTATATAATGTAGAACTACACTCATAGCTTGTAGCCTGAAAGTTTGGTCCAAACTGTTGACATCATTCATTTAAGAAACAAATCTGCCAGCATTTAATTTCCTTTGAAGAAAAAAAACCTGGAAGTTTTAAACCAAATTTGTCTGTAACTTTTGTCCGACAACATCCCTCACTCGAACATGTTATGCCTCTGCCTGAGAAAGCCGGGTACAAGCCAGTGACATGGCCTTTTTACGGAGGGTGGGGAGGGGCAGGGGTACTTGGAGGGGCGCAAAATGCAAAGAGAGAGAGAGAGAGAGGGGTTCAAATAATAGAGACAGGGAGAAACGGAAGAGAGGCACGAAAAGTATAATCCTTAGGGATTGTGCGCCTCAATACGCAAAGCAAAAGAAACGGAGGTTTTTTTTAAGGTTTAAAATTAAAAGCGGAATTAAAAAAAACCTCTTTGCCCTCTCACATCTTGTGGCGTACGTATATGGCATTATAGCTTGCCCCGGGTGCCAAATGATGATAAGGCCAAAAAAAAAAAATCATTTGGTTGTCCTCGACCGCCCGCTCCTCATTTTCGGCCCGCTCGTATTTTTTTTTTTTTTTAGATTTTTTTTTTTTTTAAAGAATATACATTTATTTTGGAGCCATTTTAAACGCCAAACATACCATTTGATGCATGTTGCAAGGATCAAAATGTGTCCCGTCGCCAATTTGGTCCTTTTAGTACGTAATTATGTCTTTAATAGAGAAGAGGAGGGAGGAGTTTTCGGCCGGGTGGCAGTTTTCGGTGGGTCCGTTGTATGCGTGGTAGCATAATACACATATCACACACATACAAAACATATCAGAGTCACAGGAGAACCACATTTGCAATAGAAAATGTATCCTTAAATATCACATTTTAGCGATGTAATCGGCAGTTCCGCTACCTGAATCTGAAAAATCGAATATCTTACGCGTGTCTGTAAGGAAGATGGGTACCAAAACCTGAGCTGTATTTCAAGTATTTTTCAGATTTAGATCACTTTTTTCGTGTATCGCAAGATCAATAGTGTGGCCCCGCACGTATTAAATCATTGCAGCCGGATCACCACAGGGATAGTTTTTGGCGCCCCGAGCTCTGGCGTGGGATACCTGCTCCGGCCGCACGAACAAACGACGCGCGGACGAACGAACAACGCGCGTGCGCGCTCCCTATAGACGTACGTACGTTTTACATGCAGACGAAAACTGCCTCGCTATAGCCAAAAAATACCTCCGAAACAGCGAAAATGAAAATGAATATTGACATGGCAATTCATGATTTTTGGCCGGAATTCTTTTTGTGTTTAAATAATAATAATATTGGCTTCATGATTTGAACAGAAAATGAAAATAAATAGGAAGTAATGAGTCCATATGAAGAAGAAAACAAATGGAGAAAAAAAAAAAAAAAAAAAAAATATCCGCCCGCCCGCCCCTACTCCAGAAAAGCAATCGAGGACAACCAAACAACTTTTTTTTTTTGGCCTAATAGGGACTTTTAGATTTACACGACGAGAGCGTGGACTGCCGCGTGTGACATTGTGTTAAGGCACTGGGCCGTGCCCGGCAGTGCCTTTAAAGGACATCACAGTGCCTTCTAAGGACGTCACACGTTTGTTAAGCTGCTAAAGTGAAAACTCCGCTAAAGTGTAACCTGCCGCCTAAGTTTCTGAAAAAGAAGTTCACTTCAGCGAACGGGCATCGCGACCGTATCGTTCGTGTTATCGGCGCGCGCGCGTGGAGCTGAGCTGAGGCTAGGCTAGGCGTGATGAGATCTAGGGACTGACCGTCACCACACCATGTCCAGCATCTACATCACAGTTAATCATCTGCTCAGGCGCGGATCCAGAGGGGCAGGGGCCCCCCACAAAAAAAAGAGAGAGAAAGAGAAGGAAAAGAAGAGAAAGGGAAAGAGGAAAGAAAGGGAAAGAGGAGAGAAAAGGAAAGAGAGAAGAGAAAGCAGGAAAGAAAAGGGGGAAAGAAGGAGATCGAGGGGGGGGGGGGCGAAAGGGCCTTGCGCCCCCAGCAAAAAATAAAAGAGAAGGAAGGAAAGGGAAAGAAAAAGGAAAAGAGGAGATAAAGGGAAGGAAATAAAGAGGAAGAGGAAAAGAAAAGAAGGGGATATCAGTTGCGTTTTTCCGCAAACAAGATGTGGATTGGGGGCAAAGGCCCTTGGCTCCCCAAAAAAGGGGGATGGGAAAGAGAAGAGCTAAAAGGGAACAAAAAGAGGAAGAAGGAAAGGATGAAAAGAAGGGGAGATCAGTTGCGATTAATTCGGCCAACAACGTGTGGATCGGCGGACCGAAAGGCCCTTGCTCCCCCAAGCAAACTTAAAAGAGAGAGAAGGAATTAGGGAAGGGAAAGGAAGTGGAGTGAAAGGGAAAGGAAAAAAAGAGGAATAAGAAAGATGGGGGAGATCAGTTGCGATTTTCCCACCCAACAAGGTGTGGATCGGCAGGGGGCGAAAGGCCTTTGCCTCCCCCCCCTCGGTAAAAAAAGAAGAGAGATAGAAAGAGAAGGAAGGGAAGGGAAAGGGAAAGAATGATAGAGGAAGAAGAAAAGAAAAGGGGGAAAATAAGGAAAGATCAATTGCGATTTTATCGCTTCGTCTATCATCATTGTACAACTATCATCGTACAAATGTATTTATTTATAACAGCAACAAAACAAAATGCAGAAGAAAACTATTTTGCAGGCAGAAAGAAACGCAAAAAGGATCATGCATTTGCATGTAAGTGTATCATTAAAATTATTCAAATTGTTTTATTACATCTTGTGAAATAGTATGCATTCAAGCTTTCGGAACTTTTGTGTGTATTTGTATGAAAGAAAGCGTTTGAAACTTATAATGCGCATGATGCAATTTCAGGTGTAATTTACTGCAGTTGCCCCAAATAGAATTTAAGCATGGTTTATTTCTAATTCGATACTAGTGATTTACAAATTTTGCTTAAAATGATATAATTTTCCGGGATTTTTCCTCACTTTTTAGTAAATTATACTTTTTATGCGTTTGTTGGAAAATGACAAATTCCCAAATTTACAGTCAGGCCAAGAAATATGCTTATTTAGAGGCCTACATGTCAGGGCCTGCAGAACGGCGGGGCTCGAGCTCCCTTCCTTTTTTGAAAAAGTATATTAAAGAGAAATAGAAAGAAAGAGAGAAAAAGAAAGAATAGTGACCTGCCAGTGTCACAAAATAATGAGGTATCAATATATGCTCATCTGACCGTAATTAAATGCCTAAACCCCTAAGCTCTGCCCCCTGGAACCCAACTAGGGCCCTAAGGCGGGCCCCTGGATGCTCTTCTGACCGTAATTTAGCGCTTAAAACCCCTGGGCTTGGGGCTCCGCCCTGGACCCCACGCCAATTAGTGACCTGCCAGTGTCACAAATAAGGTATCAAAATATGCTCATCTGACCGTAATTAAATGCCTAAAACCACTGAGCTTCCGGGGGCTCTGCCCCCTTGACCCCACCTAGGGCCCTTAGTCGGGCCCATGGATGCTCATTTGTCGGTAATTTAATGCCTAAATCCCTGAAGCTTCCGGGGGCTCCGCCCCCTGGACCCTACGCCAATAAGTGTCATGCCTGTGTCACAAATAAGGTATAAAAATATGCTCATCTGACGTACCGTAATTAAATGCCCATACGCCCTGAGCTTCCGGGAGCTTCGCCCCTGACCCCGCCGGGGCTTTGCCCCTAGACCCCACGCCAATTTACGCTACGCTCTACCTGATCGTAAATACTTAGCCTCCCCACACCCACTTTGAAAAAGTTCGGCAGGGCCTGCATGTAAGAGTAGTGGTGATGCGGAATTTTGTCTGCCTCCCCTCCAAACGATTTTGCTCATTACGCCACTGCTTTAGTGGTCACCATTACGTACCAATATTTGGCTCGCACAATTTCAAATTTGGGCCCCCACCCCCCTAAGAAATCCTGGATCCGCGCCTGCATCTGCTCATCCAGTTATAAGCTCATCCAGTACGTTATAATAGTCTTCCTACATTTCATGGAAATGGGATGAATACCGCTTTCAACTTGAAATCTAACATCAACATATTGCTATTTTGGTGCCTGCTCCTTATCTTTGTAAGTAAGGGTCATCAGCTTCCAGTACGTGGGAGATGACTGTAACAACGTCAACATCATAAGGCTAACTACTACTAGTAGTCCTACAGCAGGTTACTCTATAGCAGCAGGTTACACTTTAGCAGCAGGTTACTCTATAGCAGCAGGTTACTCTATAGCAGCAGGTTACACTTTAGCAGCAGATTACACTTTAGCAGCAGGTTAGACTTTAGCAGCAGGTTAGACTTTAGCAGCAGGTTACACTTTAGCAGCAGGTTACACTTTAGCAGCAGGTTACTCTATAGCAGCAGGTTACACTTTAGCAGCAGATTACACTTTAGCAGCAGGTTACTTTATAGCAGCAGGTTACACTTTAGCAGCAGGTTACACTTTAGCAGCAGATTACACTCTAGCAGCAGGTTACTCTATAGCAGCAGGTTACACTTTAGCAGCAGGTTACACTTTAGCAGCAGGTTACACTTTAGCAGCAGGTTACTCTATAGCAGCAGGTTACACTTTAGCAGCAGGTTACACTTTAGTAGCAGGTTACTCTATAACAGCAGGTTACTCTTTAGCAGCAGGTTACACTTTAGCAGCAGGTTACACTTTAGCAGCAGGTTACTCTATAGCAGTAGGTTACACTTTAG
Source organism: Mesocentrotus franciscanus (assembly GCA_037976565.1). Lineage (NCBI taxonomy): Eukaryota > Metazoa > Echinodermata > Echinoidea > Camarodonta > Strongylocentrotidae > Mesocentrotus > Mesocentrotus franciscanus. The sequence goes on along the minus strand of CP137683.1, from coordinate 28,988,798 downwards.
CAGCAGGTTACACTTTAGCAGCAGGTTACTCTATAACAGCAGGTTACTCTTTAGCAGCAGGTTACACTTTAGCAGCAGGTTACACTTTAGCAGCAGGTTACTCTACAGTGCGTCCCAAAAAAAACTATACACTTTTGAAATGGCTGCCAAATAAAAAAATACATGATTCTGGGGGAAGAGTTTAATATGTATGGAAAGCTCATAAACTCAACTTTCATATGACACCAAAAAGTCCGAAAATAATTATGCTTGGGTGAGCACTGCTCACTTTTGTAAAGGGTATGAAAATTAGGTTGCGCAGGAATTAGCCTTCCAATTTGTGAGAGGTAAATCCTTTGGAGCTTAAAAAATTGAGGGTGATATGATTCATTCATGATTTGCTGAGTGAATTTCATGGTTTATTAAACCAAACTTGTATGCATGAGTGAACAGGAATTGCATTGTTTATTGTAGGATTGTAGATAACAATTTGAAGATAAAGCCTTCGAACCCCCAATTTGGCCAAACATGTATTGCAATATTTCACTTAAAGGCCGTCCGTACTAGTGTTGACAGGAGGGATTAGACCACTCAGCGAGGTCACTGACAGGTGGCTATCTCATCAACTCAGCTCTCAATTAACATAAGAAAAAGAGGATCATGGGGGACCAACAGGCGCCAATTAGGCATTGTCTTCTGTATAGAGGGAGCAAGTAGCTACAAGTAGTACAGATAGGCTTTAAATTGTTTAATGATGTGAAAGAGGATGTCATTTAGCACATACTTTTGCAATGATTTATAAAACAAATATGTTTGAAGACGAATATTGATGAAGGAGTGTCCAATAATTTATTTAGGCTTTGTGTTGTACGTAGAAAACCCTAATTTTTTTATTTTTCATCACAATATTCGTCTTCAAACTCATGTTTTGAAAATCCTTAAGTGTGTCCATCAAATTGTTGGACTTAAATGTAGAAAAGCTTGGCTATAGCAAAACAGCAATTAGTAGATAGAAAGAGAAAGGAAGAAGGAGATGAGAGAGAAAGAGAGATAAACAGAAAGGGCGGAGGCAGATAAAGAGAAAGAGAGAGAAGGATAACGAGAGAAAGAGAGAAGGAGATGAGAGAGAGATAGGAGAGAGAGAGAGAGGGGGGATGAGGGGGAGGGAGGGAGATGAGAGAGAGAGAGGGGTTATAGAAGTGAGAGATATTAAGAAAGAGAGGGAGAAAGAGAAAGAAAGCAGAGATAAAGGAAATAGAAGATAACTAAATTAATCAAAAATTTGCGACAAAATATGCGATTTGTCGCATATTATCATCACGAATTTCACTTCAAAGTTTGTGATTCGCGATGGCCCTTCAGAGCCACTATATGGTTCGCGGGTGTTGCCCTACAAATTACGGTTAGCGTGTGCTCCTCAATAACAGTTGTTTATCAGTGTGTATAGCGTATCCGCTGAAGTGAACTTTTTTTCAGTTACTTAGGCGTTAGGTTACGCTATAGCGTGAAGTTACACTTTAGCAGCTTCACACACGTTGCAGTCCACTATGTCGACGTGCAAATCTAAAAGTCCCTAATAATAAATCTGGATTTACCTAGCCCATAATAGAGTAGCCAAGTGCTAACTTTATATTCGCTCGTCGCCCAGGTTACTATAGTTCTAAACAACAGAGCCTGCGCATGAGGTTCACCTAAAATCATTCAAGCAACAGGATGGAGCAGGGCAAATTCAGTGTTGAGCGCTGATGTGATCACCATGCACACCATTTTTTTGCACAAAATTGTTGGAACCAGTAACCTGGACAACTTGACGTGTATGACGCCTCACTCCGGTACGATATACGATATTAAAAGCGCTTATATATATATATATATATATTATACAGATGTAATCATAATTCCGTTCATCAGGTTCATTCGAAATACATCATTGTTGAATTTTTGAATTTTATTAGTAAACTTCATTCATATACGTGAAAATTTTGTTTCACAATACATAAATAAAACAATTATATAAACAAGAAAATCAACAAGTGGTATAGCTTCGCGAGTAATCACAAATTAACAATAAACAATGTAGCTTATAATATACAGTGGTAAATGATATTATTACAAAGTAATTATAATTAAATCCCAATACCGTGCGCCCCTCTCCCACGGCTGCTAATATAGATTCACGCATATTGGTGTCCTAGCTAGCAACTCAGAACGAGGTATATGATGTATAAATTACTTAGACCCTGATCCTAACTTCATACATTTCGTCATAATACTTCATAGCCTGATCGGTATATCTAATGACGTCAGGTCGAACGTCATCACATGATGGCATCTTGTTTGCAGGCAGAAATTCGCTGCTCCTGATAGCTCTGTCGTAGAAGTGCACTATCTTCCCTACGAGGTCTTCCGAATGAACCATCCAACTCTTCGTCACTTCGGAAGACCCATCCCACTTCAAGAGCGATTCGTCGTATGGCAGCCCGGCGGCTCGGCAGATCTTCGGTAGTAATTCGGCTGGATTCGTTAACAGATCGTCGCTGTCGACAACAACGGATTCGGAGCCTAGATCTTCTTTGACATACTTCCACATGTCATAAACATCTTTATGCACAGAGCCACCTCCTGCGTTTGGGAACGGGTAGTCGCGTCCTACGTCGAACGTTTCCTCAACTGCGGATACGCCTTTCAACATCCCCAAGGCTGATAGTTGGGCAAATGCTGAATTTCGAAGCGAATTAAACACTCTGAGAGGATGTCGAATTAAGAAGATATGCTTGAAGCCCTTTGGGAGGAACTTGTACTGTTCTGGTGACAGAGCAAAAGACATATCCTTCGCCAAGACATGACGGCTTACTGCATTGTCTGCTCCAAAAAACGACCGATCGATGCATAACTGTTAAAAAGAAGAATAAAAACGGGGCATGAAATAAAAGTTTAAAACTACGGTCTCTCACCAAAATCAGTCTTTCATCGGGCCTAGACATGGCCTAGCTAGCTATCAGGGCCCTGTTTGGTAAAACTTGTTTATCAATAACAAGTTACAACTAGACTTTAATACGTCGTTGAGACGAATATAAGGTGATCCGTTATGTAATTTTAAGTCGTTCCTCTCTTTCGACAAATGTGATTCTTTCAGAAAAAGAGTCCGCATTGCAGCAAAGCTTTTCTGAGACGGTCCATGCTGAGACATGGCTGCCAGGCGCGAGTCCAAACACCACGATAACGTAAACGAAACGCAATGCATGCAGCACATGAATTAAAACATGCAGCACACGTGCACACATTATAATATACATTACTGTACGAATGCGAATGCGCAGTACACGATCTTGCGATTGGCAGTATACATCGTTGTACAGAAACGGCCATAATACGTACGGCTCTTCCAAGTGGACTATTCACGTCGCTCATGGCGCAAGCTTTCATCATTTACGTAAATGTATGGAGTGCTAGCTAACACATATCCGTAACAATATACCCATAATATATGAAAGTACATGCAAATGGCGTGGGTGGTGAATGATTTTGAAAAAGAGTGTGAACTTTAAAGGAAATTTGTGGATTTTTGTTTGCGATGAGGTACCACTTGTTTAGTATATCACATGAAAGGAGATTCCTTTGCGGTCATTATGATCATAATTATGAAGCAGATATCGTGTTCATTCGTGCGTGACGAGGACTTCAAAAGGACAGGTAAAATATTTGGGGGCCATAACTTTTTGATAACCTCATCAATTATTTTTTAAATTTTCACACAACTGTCAAATGATCTTGAACATGTTACCACCAAGTTTCATGGGGCTAGCTGTAATAGTGTCAGAGTTATGACGAGTTTAACATATTTTGCGTATTTTTCAAAGAACGCCATCTTCGGCGCGATTTTCGAAGTGTTCGCTCTGTATGAACCTATTCAACTTTCATTGTTTTTTAGAAAGCGCATATCCTGACATAATTGCATTTGAAAAATAGTACGGATCGGCTAAAGGATTATTGAGTTATATAAAATCAAAAATAAATTCATGTTCGAAAATTGAGAGGGCCCTATTTAAAAAGGTAAACAATATTGAAGTTTATTTTTGGGTCAGATTATTTGCAATGTTAAGATATATTAGTGGTACAAATTTCATGTCAAAATTATATTCAATTACAAAGTTATTAAAGATTTACATTTGTCAAGGTCATTTATTTTCACTTATTACAATATTGGACACATAATTACGTAATGAAGATGACGTCACATCGAGTTTACGTCCACAAACCGAATGTAGGGCAACACGTCATGCACTAACGGTCTTCATTAGGGACTTTTCGATTTGCACGTTCACTAGTGAACTGCGACGTATGCGGTAACTATTGAAGCAGTGCGCATGCGCATCGACGAGCTCATCGTTCGTAGCAGAATTCTCGAACGCGTTCGCCCTTGTTTTGCCGTCGTTCGCAAACAGTGACGGTACATGTTCGTAAGCAATCTTTTGTAGGCACGAAACATCACATCAAAGTCACAAAATGGACCCAATTGACCTAATTCTAGAACCGGAGAGTGGTGGAAGCGTGAATTCTCTTAAATTAACACATTTTCGTGTCTGTAATTTCCTTAAATCAAAATTGTTGCAGAATAATTCATAAAATGAACACATATTATTTATGCATCGCCAATCTGTTGCAGCATAATTTTCGAGATCAGTCCCATGCACCGAATTTGGTGTGTTGGATCTTTAGCTTTTCGATCGAATTTCGCGCTCACTAAGCAGAATAATTCATAAAATGAACACATTTTATTTATGCATCGCTAATCTGTTGCAGCATAATTTTTGAGAACAGTCCATGCACCGAATTTGGCGTTGGATCTTTAGCTATTCGATCGAATTTCGCGCTCACTAAGCGAGCGTCGTAGTTGTGTAAAATCGAAAAGGTAACGAACAACAGTCAGCGTGCCTCGTCAACCCTGCTTAAAAATGACCACATACGTCGCAGTTCGCTTATGAACGTGCAAATCGAAAAGTTCCTATTGGAAGTATGCACGACATTCCGTTGAGATATGATGGTCGAAAGACTTACATGAAAAACAACAAAATGGCGCCCTGAAAGTCACGTGACCACTTTTTGGAAAAAAATCTCGACGTTATATTCTGGACATTGACTTGACACATCATGTTATGAAATTTCATTGATTTCTCTCTTTCCATTATGAGATATTTGCCGCACAAGAGAGAATACAAATAAATAAATAAATAATATTAATAATAAAGAAGATAGAAGAAAATTTACCAAATTAAGAGGTGATCCGTTGGATCGCTACGCGACGGATCACCTAATATGTTATAATCTACTGAAATCGTGATTTGATTGGCTTAGAGGAAATATGTCACAGAAATTTGTTTTTGATAACAAGTTTGATGAAACAAAAATCCTGCAACAAATTAAACATATTTCACCATATTACAGATAAATCTGTGACAGAGGAAACCAGTTCAATATTTGGTACCATAATTAATGTGGTCCTTGATAATTATAACAGTCTGTAAAAGTTATAGAAGAGGAAATTTAACGCCCTCTCAATTTGTCCCTGTCCTATATTCTCTTTATCCTTTCCCCTGCTCTAATTATCAACATTCGATTGGGGGAGGGGTACACGGCCGGGGGCATATCTAAAGAAAACTTACGACAGGTTCTCTTGTGTCGTTGTGTCCATCAGCCCGGTCTCTCTAAAGTGATCAGTTATTCGTGTATAAATCTCTTCATTCCCTTCGTATTCGGCCGGTACATCAAGGTCTAGCTGTTGCTTTGTAATCACTCGTGCGACTCTGCAGTAAGTGTAGGGTTCGAACCACACTTGGATGCCTTCAATGAAACTAAGACACTTGGTGAGAGCCGTAGAAACAGAGCGAGGTACACACCAGATAATTGTACGACTTCCACCATCATCACGAGAAGCTCGCCCTTCACTGGCAATTGTACCTTCTGTTATTGCACTTCCAATGCAAGGCGATTCCATGATTGATATTGAAAGGTTTCAAATTAGGTTCGGTTTAATCTAAAAAATGGTTGCATACGTTGAAAGTTATTATACCATGTAACAAAGTCTGAGTTATTTCAACATGAACTTAGTTACTTTCATTTACTGAAACGGGAAGCGAATTTTCTTCCCATTCGACCGCATTCCAACGGACGCACCTGGGAACATTTAATAGAGAAACATGATTGAACCTTTAGACTCTAACTTGAATGACAACGGGGCCTATGTTGAATTCTTTGAACACTCAAATCCACCTCTGTCACTCCAGTCCCTCGCATTTCGACATGATTAGATACAATCACATATTTACTGTCAATATTTCTGTATATTATCAATTATATACATTTTAAATACATATACAATTGTACCTTTTCTTCTATTTCACTTCCAATGCAAGGCAATTCCATGATTGATATTCAAAGGTTCAAAGGTTTGGTTTAATCTTTTAAAAAATGGTTGAACATGTTGAAAGTTATTATTCCATGTAACAACGTCTGAGTAACTTCCACATGATGTAGTTAGTTTCAGCAGGGTCCATGCTATACTCATACTTATCTGCATAATTTGTTATGTTGTTACATTGTTACATACACATGAGCTATACTCGTTGTAAATATGTTACTCCTTGGCATTATATACCTACTGTATAGTTTACTGTGCAAAGGGGCCCCGTTCACAAGCTGTGCTTCACTGGGTCCCAAACCTATCATTCTTGTGTTCCGTGCTGTTATATTTTGTACCATTGTTTATGTTTGATTTGGTTTAAATAAACTTGAAACTTGAAACTATCAGTAACTGCATGAAACGGGAAGCGAAGTTTCTTCCCATATACGACCGCATTCCAACGCACGCACATGGGAACAGTACGTGGCAGATTTAGAGAAACCAGGGAGTCTCTAATATAACTGGTGGCCCTGAAGGGACATCGCAAATAGACGAAATCGCCAATTATTCGCGACGAAATTGGCGACGAAATTTACGATATCGTAAATTTTGTCGTGAATAAATGGCGACGAAATTTACGATATCGTCAATATCAACGAAATCGCGTATTACTCGCGACGAAATTGACGACGTCGTGAATTTCGTCGCCAATTTCGTCGCGAAAATACGCGACGAAATTGACGACAAGATTCACGCCTGAGTTGATTTCGTCGCCAATTAAGTCGTGAAATTTTCCGCTATTATTTTCCTTCCTTGGGCGGTACGCGTATTTTTTATTTACACGCTAGTGAGGGGAATTAATTTCTCGATTAATTCCAATGAAACCGCTCGCGGAGAGCCTATACTGTATTTTAAACCTTTATGTACGTACTGTACTGATAATGATAATGTACTGAAATTGTTTTGTCGATGGATGTTGTGTGTACATGTGTGTGTATGTTCACGCTCGCTGTGCTGATTTCTGCTCTCATGCATATTCATGACAGCAAATTGCAAAATAAATCCCAATATTTTTGTTTAATATCTGTAACTGCTCGGAATCTTGTGTTGTGTTCAAATGGTTGACGTGGTATCAATTTTGAATAACTTGTTTCAACCCGCCTTTTCCACAGGACTTCCCTCACCCTTCTCTCTCTCTCTCTCTCCCTCTCTCGTTCTTTCTATTTCTCTCCGTCATAACTCTTTCATCTGTCTCTCTCCTTCTCTCTCTCTCTTTCCCTCTCTCTCTCTCTCTCTCGCTCTTTCTCTTTCTCTCCCTCATAATTCTTTCATCACTCTCTCTCTCTCTCATACGCCTATCTACCTACTCTTTTCTGTCCTCCTTATCTCCCCCTCTCTCTCTCCTCCTCTCTCCCTTGCCTTTTTCTTTCTTTTTTTTTCATTTCGACTCCTCCCATGTCTGATTGAATTTATCTTTCACCTTCTTCAGTAAGATACCATTATTGAAGTTCACACAATACATGTTCAAAGTCTGGTTTTGAAATATATTATGTTTAAATCTTTAGTGTGATATTTTGATAGTTTACGCATTACTCACAATTTCCGCATGCGCATTATCATTTCTTTAAAACAGGGGTGGCCAACCTTTAAAGTTCGCGGGCCACAGCTAACGATTGGCATAACTTGGCGGGCCGTAGGTAGTCTTCTCCCCACACACACACACTCATGCAATACGTGTACACACCTGCAAGTTTGCAAACATATTTCTCGATTCACAACATTTTTAACATTTTTATTTTACATATTCAGGGGCGGATCTAGCTTGTTGCTAAGGGGGGGGGGTGACCCAATGAAGATGCAGAGCATCCACGAGCCGCGTAGCGGCGAGGCGATTTTGTTGTCGCTATTTTGAACCCCGTAAGTGATGTTTTCCTGGCATCTACTAACACAATGGAGACCATTAAAAGCAGTGCATGATAACGTCTTTTTAAATCAAGTAACAGTTTAATACGCAGTTATATCCAGAGTTATCATGTGTTTTTTTTTATTAAAGTTACCATATGAGTTGAATATCTTCTCACAATATGCACATCACATTTTTACTCGGCAGCCCAAGATCCGCCACTGATATTTACAAACGTTACTGTGTGTGGAAATAAGAAACTAAAATTAACACGGCGAGTGTCGTTACCTGATGTAATGTAATAAGAGGGAATTTGAGGTGTTTTGTATCAACCACGTGACGAGTCAATATGTTGTGAATGATGAAAACAAATTATGGAAATAGAGATAGCTGTGTATAAATGTTTTACCCTATGTCATCGCTGCTAGGCGGGCCGCATTTCATTTAAAGCCCAAGTCCACTCCGATTTTCAAAAATTATAACATGTAAATAAATCAAAGGTTAAAACTGCCAAATATCACGGGCGTACTTCAATCAGGTGATTTTTAAGAGCGATTTTTGTTTCGGGTATTTTGAGCAAAACATTTATATTGCTGTACGGATGTGACGTATGCTCCTCACAACGAAAGTGCCAGCGGTATACATTCTGACAATAGGTTATTTTCGTAATGTAACCAAATGCATACGTCTTTAAGTGCCTCGATACAAACTATTTCATTCACCTGATAAGAATAATGAAACACTATTATTCTTATCAGGTGAATGAAATAGTTTGTATCGAGGCACTTCACAAAGACGTATGCATTAAATTTGGTTACATTACGAATCTGTGTTGTGAGGACCCTACGTCACAACCGACTCGCTCATTAACTTGTTTTTTGCTCATTAAAAAAAATTATTAAAAATAAATCTGAGCACCATTTTCCAAAACCAAGTTATATTTGGGCTTTTTAGATTTTTGTCTATCTAATCAGCTCAACTTTTCAGTGGAGTGGACTTGTACTTTAAGAGCTATTTTTATAATCATTTTTTGTCAATGCTCCGCGGGCCGCACGAGAAGAGCTTGCGGGCCGCAGGTTGGCCACCCATGCTTTAAAAGTATAACTTAATTTATTGTATTTTAACTATTTTAATTTGTATGAATGACATTAAACGTGGCACTATGAACTGTAATTTTCCAAACACAGTCATTATACTTCCTCTAATTCTCTTTCTTCCTCTTTCTCCCGCCCTCTTCTCAGTCTCTCACGGTTACCTGTTTCTTACCTTTTACTTCGTTCTTACTACTATCCACCTCTCGATTCCCTCTTATCTAAATCTCCTTTTCTCCCACTTTCCTTCTACTCTCCTTTTTTGCTATATCTCTCGGTGTAATATGTGAACATAGCTAATTGATCCTTTACACGCCCTTAATACTGGACACAACATTCAATGGGATGATGCCCACATCATTGAGTTTGAACGCACTTCTGGTCAAGAATGGTAGAAGAATGCATCTGCATAAAAAGGATAAATCCTTCACTGAATAGGGATTCTTGCTATACATTGTTACCTTTCTTCGCTCCAGTGATCTCGAGGCAGCAGACAACAATTAAGACGTGTGAATAATAAAAGGTCCACGGGAGTGGTTGTTAGAAGCTTAAAGATCAGGTTCATTGATTTTAAAAACTAACTTTATTGTCATTATTGCAAAGGTAACACTTTGATTTGACAAGGTTATCAAAATTCCATGCTCGGAAACATTCGAAGTAATGATTATTATGAATTACAAAACTCTTAAATACAGCCCCGACATAGCACCTGAAATGCTCTCCGATCGCTGCTGAGATGTGTGACGTCACATGTTGAACATGATTTGCACAAGCAGACGATGTCCCATGACATCTCACACATTTTCAGTGCCTGTTTCGTCGTCTTCTCTTCAGTTATTTCTCTTACTTCACTACCGTCAGACTAAATGTTTAATCTATTGCCTCACTCTAAACCCCGCGCATGGTATTATTTTGATGAAAAATGCAGCGATAAAAAATAAAGGAATCCGTCGCTTGTAAACAAAATAAGACGCCATTGTATTTTCAGCTGCATACACCGCGGTATGTTCGGCGTTTCAAGAGGGAACAAATGCGTCCATGCTTTCATTCCTGGGGTTTTAAATTTGAAAGTGTGGTTTCTTTGATTGTTCATTAACCCCTATCCTGTGTATTTACAAACAAAAGAATTTAGTTATCAGAATCGGGTCATATCCCTTTTGAATGGTGTAAAATTCCATCACATTTATATACACTAAACTCATTATAATTTGAGAAATAATAGCATTGCAATTATGTTCATTCTTTATGGGATGTCGTCTGCTTGGGCAGGATTGGTTCATATTGTGACGGCATTAAAACATCGTTATTTTTCTGGCGAATCTCTCGCATATCCCAGATGCTATGGAGGTGGTTTTTTTGTATTTTGTATAAATCATCCGATTTGTAGTTGACCTACAACTTGTACGATGGCCATCTATTAGCTTACCAGTTTCTAGTAATATGTTATTTGCCATATTTGTGATTTTCTTTGAACCCGCACTTTAAACTACAAAAACCCACACTCTCCCAATTTTATACAACAAAAGGTTGTCTTGGGAACCACTTCTATCTTTACGGATGGGGTGCAGGGGGAGAGCCTTTGCCGGGAGTCTTTAATATTAAGGATAAATCCTTCACTGAATAGGGATTCTTGCTATACATTGTTACCTTTCTTCGCTACAGTCGGGGTCCAGTGATCTCGAGGCAGCAGACAGCAAGAAATTGTGTAAATAATTTTCGTTGTTTGTGTCTTCTTCTTCTTCTATGTGCCATATCCTGAGACGTTGGCGACCATGGAGTGCCACAACTCTCTATCCCATATTCTATGAAGTAATTCATTCTCCCCGAGATCAATTCCACATTCAGAAATCCCACTCCTTAAGCTACTCATCCACAGAATCCTCCTTCTACCCCTACTCCTCCTCCCTCGATTCTTCCAGTCAGTGCAAGATTTTCCAAACCATTCTTCCGTAAAACATGGCCCAAGAAGCTCAGCTGTCGACCTCTTATATTATTCAGAAGCTTTCGTCTTGTTCCTGCCATGGCAAATACCTCATCATTAGAAACTCTTTCTGTCCATGATATTCTTAGCATCCTTCTCAGGAACCAAACTTCACAACTTTCCAGTCGCTTTCTTAGGTCTGATGTCAGGGTCCAAGCTTCACATCCATACATTAGAACTGGATACACGTAGCAATTGAGTACGCGGAGTCTCGTTTTCATCTTCAGCTTCTTATTCTTTAGGATGTTTTCTAACTTGGAGAAAGTTGATTTTGCAAGTGCAATCCTTCTCTTGATTTCTTGCTCGCCCCTTGCATCTTCTGTAATTGTAGTCCCGAGGTAATCAACAGATGTGGCTTGCTTTATTTGATTGTTGTTGATCTTAATTAAGAGAGCATGGTATTCCTCCCTTCTTTGAAATTACCATGCATTCCGTTTTCTTGTAATTTAATGATAATCCTCTCTTGTCACTTTTTCTGACGACAACATCCAAAAGTCGCTGCAGGTCCTTCTCCGATTCTGCGATTAATATAGTATCATCCGCATACCGTATGTTTGTGATTGTGTTTGTGTCTATAACAACAAATTATTTCAATCTGGACAGCAGAAATCCAGATTTACACCAAAATTGTTTAGTTTTCAGGTTCTGGGTTTCTCTTTTACTTTTCTTCAAGGCTATGTGAAAGATACCAGAATCTAGACCCCAGAAATCCAGATTTACACCAAAATTGTTTACTTTTTAGGTTCTGGGTTTTTGTCTTTTAATTTTCTTCAATGCTTATGTTTAAGATACCAGTAGCCAGAATGAATTACAAATTTATTGTTACCCTTTTAGTGATGGTTCTGCCTAATCTTAAAATAGTTCATGAATTGCAAAAACATCAATTTATAAATTACACATGAATTGTTAATGCATTACAAGAGCCACGAATAATAATAAAAAAGGCTTTCAATCATTTTACTTTGGTAATTTTATTTTTATTTGTAAAGCAAGACATTCAGTATTAAAAATATGCATAGTACAAAGGATATGATAATTTTAGAATTACAAACAAAAAAAGAAAATTACAAGACATATGACTTATTATTATAGCAATATTTCTAGGATATGATAAATGCATCTATTAACTGAGCACTAAATGGTATAAACGTTATACCAACGTACAGGGCACTAAATGGTATAAACGTTATACCAACGTACAGGGCACTAAATGGTATAAACGTTATACCAACGTACAGGGCACTAAATGGTATAAACGTTATACCAACCTACAGGGCACTAAATGGTATAACGTTTATACCATTTAGTGCCCTGTACATTGGTATAACGTTTATGCGTACATTTTTTTGAATATTTCTTAGCTTTTTTCAGAAGAAAAATGAGGGGGGCGTACACCCACGCCCCCCCCCCCTTATCTGCCCCTGATACACAAAAAACTGGATTGGCGAACTTCCTCGCCCTTACCCTGTAGTTTCAATCGAGGCAGACAACAAAACACCTTGCCATCTCCTTTATCTGACAAGGAGTTAATTTTAATCATCACACCCCCCAAAAAAAATATGATTCAAAATTGGGATTTCCCAAGAGGTGATTATGATTGTTTTGTTTTAATTAATTTATTGGGAGGGTTACATAATATCAGGTCAATATTGAACAATTTAAAGAAGTCACTTTTTCAGAATTGTTTAGGGGGAATTAATAATAAAAGCAAACACTTGCAATCTGTTAAGCATTATAAGGTTATTCACCATTGTTGTTCATGTCATCCAGTACAGTATCACCCTCATTGGTCAGACTGTGGATGAAAAATCTTGACAGCTCATTGTGGTCTTTTACGAATAGAACCGTCTGCTTAATTGGCTTTCCAACCACCACCACAAACTGCACTGCAGCAGATGACTGATTGTCTGTCAAAGAAAAAGAAAAAAATTACTAGATTGAAACTAGAAAATGTGTTCTGGTGTACAACTATATAATTGGCAACTAATCCTGATACTATTCAGAGGTTCAAATTAGAATAGAATTGACGCTAGTAATATCTGTATGTTCACTATATGTAGGAATTTGGAGAAACAAAACAGTGAAATTGTGTGCAAATTTGATTTACCAACTTACAGGTTCAGAATTTTATTCAAAAGAAATATCAAACTAGCAACTTGAACCATCTCTGTGATTCCCCATAAATAGAAATGATTTTACCAAACCAAATATTTATCAAACCTTAAATTTTGCTGAACCTGTTAATTAAGTATATTAGCAGTATAACTATAAAGCTTTCTCAGAAACCTTGGCTAACGGATCAATAAAAATCACAGAATTCTGAAGTGAAAATTCATTCAAAAAACTAATTGAGAGTTAATTGTTTGTAGGAGTCTGGGTCAGACTGGTGAAATCTGGACCTTTAACCGTTTTTTAAATGGTAACCCTGAGTACTGGTACAATATTTTAATGAGGTGGGTTTCTGAAGTCATGCATGATGTGGGGTATTACAACATTTAAGTGCATACAAAGAACGAAGCCTAAAGACTAGCCTGATAATTAACTGCTTAAGTTGAGCCAATTGCACTCCCCGACAGTCTGTATGGCACAACGTTTTGTATGGACATCTAAAAATGAATGTATATCACGTGAGGAAAAAATCTTTGATAAATCTGAACCTAGGATTACCATACCTTCAATTTCTGTAGTGTCTTCATTGATTACTGTAATTGCTTGTGCCTCCTCTAGTGCTGTAACAGCTTTTGCAGCAGCAGTTACATCTCCACAAACAAATACACTGGCCTTGGCGATAGGGGACTTCATAATTTGTATGGTCTGCAGGTAGACAAAAAATAAGGATATATTATATGAAATGAATGAAAATACAAGAATATTTACATTTATTTAACTATTAATTTTAGTATTTTATTCTCTTGACTTAGTTGGTAGTTCAAGTATATTCAACCTAACTTTCAAAATTTAACAGAGCCAGCCATCCATCTGACATTGATAGACATACATGTACTTATATTTAGTTTCATTTAAAAACCATCATCGGTTTTCAGGTTCTTGCAGTAAGAAGATATTTTAGCATTGACCTGTAACCTCTGACCATTTGACCCCAAAAGTTGATTAAAGTGCCTGTTCAAAGAAAATCACAAATATGGCAAATAACGTATCACTAGAAACTGGTAGGCTAACAGATGGCCATCGTACAAGTTTTAGGTTAAAGCCCAAGTCCACTCCGATTTTCAAAAATTATAACATGTTGTAAATAAATCAAAGGTTAAAACTGCCAAATATCACGGGCGTACTTCAATCAGGTGATTTTTAAGAGCGATTTTTGTTTCGGGTATTTTGAGCAAAACATTTATATTGCTGTACGGATGTGACGTATACTCCTCACAACGAAAGTGCCAGCGGTATACATTCTGACAATAGGTTATTGTAATGTAACCAATTTAATGCATACGTCTTTGTTAAGCCTCGATACAAACTATTTCATTCACCTGATAAGAATAATGAAACACTATTATTCTTATCAGGTGAATGAAATAGTTTGTATCGAGGCACTTCACAAAGACGTATGCATTAAATTTGGTTACATTACGAATCTGTGTTGTGAGGACCCTACGTCACAACCGACTCGCTCATTAACTTGTTTTTTGCTCATTAAAAAAAATTATTAAAAATAAATCTGAGCACCATTTTCCAAAACCAAGTTATATTTGGGCTTTTTAGATTTTTGTCTATCTAATCAGCTCAACTTTTCAGTGGAGTGGACTTGTACTTTAACTACATATCGGGTGATTTATACAAATACAAATAAAACCACCTCCTGGGATATGCGAGAGATTCGCCAGAAAAATAAAGATGTTTTAATGCCGTCACAATATGAACCAATCCTGCCCAAGCAGACGACATCCCATAAAGAATGAACATAATTGCAATGCTATTATTTCTCATTTATAATGAGTTTAGTGTATATAAATGTGTTGGAATTGTACACCATTCAAAAAGGGATATGAAACCGATTCTGATACATTAATTCTTTTGGTTGTAAATACACAGGATAGGGGTTAATGAACAATCAAAGAAACCACACTTTCAGATTCAAAACCCCAGAATGATAGCATGGACGGCATTTGTTCCTCTTGAAACGCTGAACATACCGCGGTGTATGCAGCTTAAAATACAATGGCGTCTTTTACAAGCGACAGATTCCTTGTTTTTTTATCAAAATAATACCATGCGCGGGGTTTTGAGTGAGGCAATAGATTAAACATTTAGCCTGACGGTAGTGAAGTAAGAGAAATAACTGAAGAGAAGACGACAAAACAGACACTGAAAATGTGTGAGATGTCATGGGACATTGTCTGCTTGTGCAAATCATGTTCAACATGTGACGTCACACATCTCAGCAGCGTTCGGAGAGCTTTCAGGTGCTATGCCTGGGCTGTATTTAAGCGTTTTGTAATTGATAATAATCATTACTTCGAATGTTTCCAAGCATTGAATTTTGATAACCTTGTCCAATCAAAGTTTCACCTTTGCAATACCGGGTAATGACAATAAAGTTAGTTTTTAAAATCTATGAACCTTCTTTAAGGTAAATCCTTAAAGCCCAAGTCCAGTTAAATCATGAAAAATTTGAATTTTGATATATAAAAATCAATAATTAGGCCTAAAAAAACAAACTTGTTGTATTGCCCTTTAGGTGCCAAAACATAGGTTTGTCGGTCGGAAAAGTTTTTTTTTTTGTAGCCCACTGTCGGCCGATATTTTTCAGTTTTGAATGTTCTTTTCTTCTTTTTTCCCGCCCTCTTTGGCTGATATTTCTCAGTTTTTAATGCTTTAATACATGTGTGTCAGCGTCATTATTCCATTCATATCTTTTTCACATCATAATAATCCATGGTTTGCAACACTCTAACTGTGCTTCCCAGCTGACGAAGTTGGTATTCAACACTGCGCATGCGCGGCATTTAATTCACGGGCGGACAGCAGCACTGAATGACCACCAATTGAGAGCTCGATTTGAGACTGTCAGGCAATATATCAACGGATTCCAAATTGATGAAAAATTTAAAATTTGTCTCGATGTATATGTCCTTTCATCTCGTCTTTACGTAAATTTTCAATGTTTTTAGTGCCTCCAAAATGTGTCATGAATATAAAACTTTTGTGATAAATGATATGTGTATTTGTATAAAAGACTTAAAACTATTATTGTACGCAGATGACAGCGTACTACTCTGTTCAAATCCTGATCCTAAATATATTGAGGAAAAGCTCAGTGAACAGCTGTCTACGTGTGTCGATTGGATGACTGATAATAAGCTTTCTTTACACTTGGGAAAACAGAAAGCATTTTGTTTTGTTCTAAGAGTTCTAAAAAGTCATTTGAATTCAAAGTGACACACAATAATCAAGTAATCAAGAGAAAAGAGTCTGTGAAGTATTTAGGCATTGAGTTAGCTAGCGCAATTTCATTTTCATCTTTAGTAGAATCAGTTGTAAAAAAAGCAAATTCTCGTCTGAAATTTTTGTACAGATATCAAAGTTGTATGGATTTAAAAGCAAGACGTACACTCTGTTTTGCTCTTATTCAATGTTTATTTGACTATGCTAACCCTGCATGGTATAGTAACATAAACAAATCAGATCAAAAGAAGTTGAAGATTATACAGAACAAAATGGAGAGATTTATCAACTGTTCTGGTCCAAGAACTCATGTTGGCTACTGCGAACTTTCTAAAGCTGGTTTTCTTGAAGTCGACCAAAGATCAAAACAACTCGTATTGCATCACGTGCATACAATTTATCATACTAGGTCGAATCATTATATTCGATCCAACTTCGATCTTGTTACTGACGTTCATGATTATAATACAAGAAATAGCCGATTCAACTTTAACTTACCAGAAAGAGTAGGTAGTATTGGAAATTCGTTTTATTACAATGCCATAAAACATTGGAATTCCCTTCCCAATGGTGTAAAGGAAATAGAAAAACTATGCTCATTTTAAGAGGAAATTAAAGGAATACCTAATACTTGAGAGTCAGAGAAGAGAAGTGAATGACATGTTATATGATTGAAATTTGTATTCTTCTGCCGGTTCATACTTTTTCATTTTGTATATACTTATGTTTTTGTACGTTATAGAAATTCTACAAATTCATCATTATTTTCCTCTTCTTCCTCCTCCTCTTTTTCTTCTTCTCCTTCTTCTTTTTCTTCTTGTACTCTTTATCATTTCCATCATCAGTTTATTGTTGTAATTATCATTATCTTTAATAAGTAATTCTTTTATGGTTCTTATCAGTCTGTAAATATTACTATTTTCACTTATTAATTTTGTACATGTCTGTAGGGGACCCCACTGGAAATAAGCTCTCGAGCTTTCGTGGGTTATCCTGTTCAAGCTGACTTATTTCTGATCTGTTATTATTGTATATGTTGGAAGCTTGTCGAATAAAAATCAATCAATCAATCAATCAGCCTATCCGTAGAAAACTCTAAACAGCGACCGTCGCCTAAATCTCCCTGGTTTCTAGCTGGTGCAGTGCATGGTATAAACACGTACACGAGGCGGGGGTCTACTTGCATGTTTACGCTAGTAGGATTTTGAAACGAGAGCAGAAGACGAGTGAGAATTTGGGAATAATTTTATTCAATGCATTTATATCCCATTTAAACAAACAAAATACATATTTTTGTATTCATTAATAATTTTTTTTTTTAAACGGTTAAAAAAGACTTTTTTTAAATGCCGACTGTAGATTTTCAGATTTTTGGGTCGGTCGCAAAGGGCAATACAACAAGTTTTTATTTTAGGCCTTATGAATATATAATAATCAGAAAATAGTATCAATTCTTCAAAGTTCATAACAAATTTTGTGAAATGTCATGCAAGCAATATTATGATACAAATCATATAACCTGGGCAAAGGCATGGGGAAAATCAATTTTTTAGGGATAAAAAGAGAAATTAATAAGATTAAACTATATAAAGCAATTGACAAATAGTGAGGACATGACGTCACACACTGATAACCAAATTGGCAATTTGTGTAGTGATTTCCATTGTTTTTTAGTTTTACATACTATTTCAAAATTCATAACTTTCTTATTAGTTATCCGATTTTGCTCAAACTTTTTTTGATTGGTTTGTCTGATTTTTCTGGTTCTATTAAAGGCAAGTTATTTTTGGAGTGGACTTGGGCTTTAAGTAGTCATAAATATATTTATAACAAGTGTCATTAAGATAACTCCATTAATTAGTTTTCAAGTTATCACTTAGTAACATTATATTTTGGCACAAATACTTTTATCTAAGACCTTTGACCTCTTGACTATGAAAAATAATTAGGTCATCCTTACATGTGTTTGAATTTTTTGGAGTAACAAGTAAAAAGGCAAACAAACCTGTACTGATGAGCTCATGAAAAGAGCAGGTACACCCATCACCTTTGTCTGCCTGGCACTCAGGGAATGTGCTGTAAAACAATCAGGAACCTGATTTCTCTTGATTTTTAATCCTGCATATGGACAAAATGGGAAAAAACAAACTTTAGCACGATCTCTTGGAAATCTTTAGGGTAGATATTTAATGTGCGGGTGATCATGAACATTTTTTAATATTTTTTATGAAGTAGTAGGGTGCATTTACCATTTGCCAGAATAAAAAATGGTACATCACAGGGTTAATTTCCTTTACGATTAAAAAAGATCAATAAATAAAAAGAAAATAGGAAAAGCTGTACGAAAATAGTTCAGCACTTTAGTCATTAGTTACGTAAGGTGTTATTGTCAAATCATCTGTTACATTCACCTTAACAGGCTGAAAATATAAAGTTGTGTTAAATGCGATTGTAAAAAAAGAAATAATACCAACTAAAAAATAAATTCTCTAACAGATTATAACTTGAAACTGACTCTATGTGGAATTATATCAACTATTAGGCCTTTTCTCCACGGGGGAGAAAATAGTCTGATGTTTTAGATCCGTGTACCGCATGGATGTATGTTTTGTACTGAATAAACAAATTGGTTTCATTTTGGTCATTACATGAAGTGAGTATATACTGTATATATGATATCCATCACAGCTCATTTTATGTAAGTTATTAAAGAAGTCAGTCACTCACTCAACAGTGTCTGACAGTAAAGTCTAGAAAGTAAATGCTTTTCATTGCATCATTCAAATACTTGGTCACTGCTATCTTTTGAACTTCCCAGGATGTACATGACATATTTGTGATTTCCGCTAAGTTCTACAGAATTTGGTGTTATCTACAAAAGGGAGAAACTACTTATAACTTTAGGAATAGTTCCTTATTGTAATAATATAGATATGCGTTTGAAGTAGATGTAAAAAGCAAGAAAAGAAAATCCTTCATATACCCCCTTTTTCACTGTTGTCACCCTTCCATCATTAATAGCTAATTAAATGTAATGAGGCTAAATGGGACAACCCCCAGGAAATGTTATTAAAAAAACTGCTAGATTTTAAGAAAGATCCATGACAATCAGCTAAATTTTGCAACTTGATGATCAAGTACTGCATTAATTGGTACAACTTTACATCCCCTTAAAGGTATAGTAGCCCTCATGGGTACATGTACATCCTCCATAATTTCGATGAAATTCCATGGGTTGAAGTTCGTAGGCATGATAATAACCCTCTTCAAATTTCAGAGCAAAGGACATGCAGTTTTTCAATGAGAAGTGAATAGATCTTATATACTTGGAATTAAACGATTGTTTCTTCAAAGAATGATTCCTGCAAATTTAGTTGATATCTAGTTATGCTTGTTATAGAAGAATTTAAAATTAGCTAAACTTTAGAAAAAAAACTATTAATAGGGGCCTACTGAGTCCCCTTGAAGTGCAACATCACATTTGAACATATTTCCTTTCCAAGAGGCACACATTTATTTCAAATAGAATAAAAATCTGTCAAAATTTTGTCAATGATATAAGTCAAATGTACATTCTTCTTGGCTTTTTTACTGTTCCGTGTTAAAGTCCACTGTAAAATTCAAACTGTGAAGGACTGTGGTACATGTATATCAAAGGCTGGGCTAATGCTTAAAAGGTAATGATCTACTGTCAATTGATGTGATCAATAACTATATTAATAAACTTACCAACATATGGTTTCACTCCTCGCTTGTGTGGTCTGGGTAGAGCTCTCGAGCTTCTGCCCATGACTCAGCACCAACCAACCGCACGAAATGGTCCTGCAGGACCCTCCCTGTCTTCACGGCTTCCGCCTTTTTCCACATTGCCTTCATGTTGCCGTCTGAGGCTGCCGTCACTAGCAGGTCATACCTAACTTCTTCAGGTAATCCCTGCAGCTTCATGAACGACTGAAATAAAAGGAGAAATCAATAAATCAATTATCTGGCTTTTTAAACAAAACTGTGACCAAGTAACTTTCGAAAAGTGTTTTTCACAAGCATGTCATGAAATCTTATCTGTGAAATGTTTAAGATAGCTCTAGTATTCTATTGATGCATGGAAATCCATTTACTTTATAGGCTTTACTTTCAGGTTTAGTTGAGTTAGTGTCTGATGTTTTTTTTACAATTTACATACCATGGGTATTAATTTATTTACACATCAGAAATCCAATTCATTTAATGACAAAATGAAATTGATTTGTTCTTTACCAATGCAGCACTTGTAAGCGTCTAAAGCTTACAATACTACTAAGGGGGCTTTGATTCCAAATGATTTGAAACAAAATGACATATACAATTCCTAAAAAATTCAATATCTAGTTCTCATTTTAAAAGGAAGTTCCTATTTTCTACTTACTCATAGATTTTTATACCACTTTCATTCTATAGGCCTGCAAAAGAAACATAAGAATTTTAAGCAACAGAAATTGTTATCCCCCCTCCCCCAACAACATAAAAAAAATATTTAAACAGAATCAATACCAGAGCTAAACTTACAAACTGGGAAAGCTCCTTTCCCATCTGCTCTGTAATTGTTGAACACCAACTGTGCCTTCCTGTAGCACCTACAGCTATATGAAGCTGCTTGGAAAGTTGGCTCCAATGACCTCAATGCCTGAGAAGGTAAAGATAAAAAATGGCAAAAAATAGGGTTCACTTCAAAATAAATGATTTCACTAGCGAAAGCAGAAATATTCAGAAACTAATTGTGTAAAATCAGTTCAAATGATTATTAGCATTAAAGAACAAACATACCTGAGCATATGAATACCTAAAAAGTACAACAAGGTCTTTGACACTGCCCTAAATCCCTTCTGGGGTAGGTTCCCAATAAAAAAAAAATCATTCAGATCCCATCTATTGAGGGCGATACTTACAAGTTTGGTGGGGGTGGGTTGGCTTTAGTTACATGTAGGTTATATTTCAATGATGTACTCAGTGATTCTACATATCATCTTTTAAAACAAATTTATAGAATCTAAGACAAATTGCACAGCTTGAAACATGGAGACAGTCCAAGTACCAAATACAACCAGATTCTGTTACATTGTCAATCTAAATTTTGAAAATGGATTTGATGCTGAATCCAGTTAGATGGTGCATTCTCCATAGGTTTTGAGGTATTCAGATTAGCCATCATAATGGCAGACAGGACACTCCAAATTGTATTCTATGGTGACCACCTACACGGCTGCTAAGGTTTGCAATTCATTGAAAAATTACATTATCAGGTCTTGAAAATTACTACCGGTAGTTCAAATCTTAGGTTTAAAATATATAGGTTAATTTCCATCATTTTCTACATTTGTGTCCAAACTGGCAAACAGGAGGCTAGCAATATAACATTAGCAGAAAATGGCAAACAAATGGGGGAAGTATGTATATTGAGCTGCAAAATAGAGAATATACAGTGTTTCAATATATTCCAAAACCAATAAAAAAAAATGTCAAGCTCATGATGCATGGAGGAAAAGAGGTAGTATCTCACATTTTTGGTTGTTTCTTGCCAAGAGCCAGGCCACACTTTTTCCTCACATCCTGCACCATCCTCACTGGCTCCTCCTCTGTGTCTAAGGCGTTGTGCCAGTAGAGAATTTTTCTGCACAGGTCAACTTGGTCCTGAAAGGACATAGGGCTAGCAACGGCCAACTCTCCTGGTAGAGGCTACCAACTCGCAGTGCTTCAAAATCTGTCAACTGGAGGTAAAGTTGGACTCTCCATCCTTGCTTCAGATGGCTAAATCTAAAAATTGTTTTTAAAAATAAGATTGCGATTCAGGTTAATCACTTCTTTATTTGAGAAATATTTATACATTTCAATAAAGGCAGGCTTGTGAAATAATAAAACAGAATTATTTAACGTTACCCAATCTCAATGGAATGTAAAAGGGGCAGAACAGAT
Source organism: Mesocentrotus franciscanus (assembly GCA_037976565.1). Lineage (NCBI taxonomy): Eukaryota > Metazoa > Echinodermata > Echinoidea > Camarodonta > Strongylocentrotidae > Mesocentrotus > Mesocentrotus franciscanus. The sequence goes on along the minus strand of CP137683.1, from coordinate 28,966,095 downwards.
AAATGTACAATAATAAATATAAATATTGGGGGAGGGTTAACCCTATATAGCCTGGGCTATTTTGAAACTGCATAGCATAGCCTATGATCTAGGACGTCATTTGCCATGAAAATTTGCATGCATGTCAAGTTAAGTGTATAGAATACTAGGGTAATTACAATTTTTTGAAAAACTCACTCATTTGCATATTTATGGTAATTTATGCAATTAAGGCCATAACATTCAAATTTTTACCCATAAATCATATATTCTTCGTATTTAAACATTTGTTTTCACTACATATATCCATTTTGAATAATAATACAACAACAAAATTTGGAAGAGCCAGGTTATTCCTTATGTTATCTATGATGATTTTTATAATTTTTTAACGTATGTATTTTATTGTTTTTTATTGTATTATTTCATTTCTAACTATAATTCAACTATTTTGACCCCCAAAACAAACACCTAAACTATAAACAAGACCAAATATCCAATGTTTTATCTCTTTTTGGGAAAATGAGCGATTTTCGGGCTGACATGCAAAGACAAAAGGTCACGTGACTTTGTAACGGTAAGTCCGATTAAAAAAAAAATTGTTTCAAAAGATGCACAAGACCCGAAAAAAAAAAGTCATTAAATTTCAACGCAAGATTTTTTGCGTTAAAAAATGTCCAAAATGTAGAGGGTGGGCTTAAAGCCCCAAGGCTATATAGGGTTCGGTGGTTAGGGATAATTAGGGTCAGGATTAGGGTTACAGTCAAAAGAAATTGTGGATGAAAAGTCTGTAAGATATGGAGATATGATAATCTGAAAGTAATGAAGTGGCAGCATCAAGGTCACATGACCACTTTTTTGTAATCTTGATGTGAAATTAGAATATAGATTATCATTTACAGAGATTTAAAGGAAAGAACTCATTCAGTTCTTAAGATATTACAGACACAAGAAATTCATAAGACAAAAATAATAATGTATGATCAAGATCATTTTGAAAATGACAGGGAAGTCGTAGATCCCTTTGCATTATCTATCAATTATTTATAAACATGTTAAAATGTAGCACAGAATGATAGGATTCCGGGTGTTTACCTTGGGTCGTCCGCTAGCTCCTTCGCCGCCTCGACATAGGCACAGGGGGAACCACCCAGTACCTGGAGTTTGCCAGTTGTCGGTTCGCTCGATTGGCCATCACTCACGACTGGAAAAACGTGCATTTGGCGAATGTCTATCTTTTCTAAATGGCGTTTTGCGGCGATTACTTCTTTTCGGGACCTTGGCCGCTGCAGGTCCCGATTGGCCTCAATGAGACTTGAAGGGACACCTCGTATGACCCTGCATAAAAGAATAATTATTTGGTTGAAGACAGCATGGTAGGCTCCATATATAAATGAATATCTGGGATATTGAGAAATAAAAGGGGGCATTCAAGTCTTTACATCCGTAAAATTACTATTTAATTTGCTCTCCTTTGTAAAGTTTAATTTCTATAAGCTCTACAATTATATTTATTAACAATCGGATCTGATTAATCAATATAGCACAGAGATGTTTCAAATGTTATTCAAGATCCATAAACTGAGTGCACGCCTACTCACGAATTGCAGTGCTTCTATTTGTTAAGTTTATAACAATAGATTATCAACACTTTTTTTTACCTTGTCTGTATCATAACAGATTATTTAAATGTGTACTCAGGTGTCCATGACATAGTATTTATTATACTGCCAGCTCACATTATATAACGTTATGGACTCGTTATATTTGTCAATATTCAATTTTAACTTGAAAGGAATTGAAATCAAAACAATTTACTAGGAATAAATTCAATCTCATGAACTACCAAGGTATGCAAAATTTGCATAAGGTCAGGTTACCATGGCATTCATTGAAATGTAATTTTTTTAAATACAAGGAAAATTGGAAGTAAGAAGATTTTGAAGAAGAGAGGTCACAAACCTTTACACTTTGCTGAGATGGCCAAATCTCCAAGTGATGGCGGTATCGGTGGGTCTGAGTCGTCAGAGCTGCTAATTGACATCTTACTGCATGTTCGTTGACCTGTGTGAATACATACATTGTAGGGATTTGAAACTCGTCTAAATATTCCGTTCTCTGAGCAAGATATAGACAATTCTTGTCAAAATAAATTTCATTAAAAAATAATGTTAAGGAGATATGCATAATCAA
>CP137683.1:28919452-28963423 GCA_037976565.1 Mesocentrotus franciscanus | reverse complement strand
GAACAAATGCGTCCACTGCTTTCATTCCTGGGGTTTTAAATTTGAATGTGGTTTCTTTGATTGTTCATTAACTTTATCCTGTGTATTTACAAACAAAAGAACTTAGTTATCAGAATCGGGGTCATATCCCTTTTTGAATGGTGTAAAATTCTATCACATTTGTATACACTAAACTCATTATAATTTGAGAAATAATAGCATTGCAATTATGTTCATTCTTTATGGGATTTCGTCTGCTTGGGCAGGATTGGTTCACATTGTGACGGCATTAAAACATCGTTATTTTTCTGGCGAATCTCTCGCATATCCCAGATGCTATGGAGGTGGTTTTTTTTGTATTTTTATAAATCATCCGATTTGTAGTTGACATACAACTTGTACGATGGCCATCTATTAGCTTAGCAGTTTCTAGTAATATGTTATTTGCCATATTTGTGATTTTCTTTGAACCCGCACTTTAAACTACAAAAAACACACTCTCCAATTTTATACAACAAAGGTTGTCTTGGGAACCACTTCTATCTTTACGGATGGGGTGCAGGAAGAGAGCCTTTGCCGGAATCTTTTAATAATAAGATAAATCCTTCACTGAATAGGGATTCTTGCTATACATTGTTACCTTTCTTCGCTACAGTCAGGGTCCAGTGATCTCGAGGCAGCAGACAGCAAGAAATTGTGTAATAATTTTCGTTGTTTGTGTCTATAACAACAAATTATTTCAATCTGGACAGCAGAAATCCAGATTTACACCAAAATTGTTAAGTTTTCAGGTTCTGGGTTTCTCTTTTACTTTTCTTCAAGGCTATGTGAAAGATACCAGAATCTAGACCCCAGAAATCCAGATTTACACCAAAATTGTTTAGTTTTTAGGTTCTGGGTTTTTGTCTTTTAATTTTCTTCAATGCTTATGTTTAAGATACCAGTAGCCAGAATTAATTACAAATTTATTGTTACCCTTTTAGTGATGGTTCTGCCTAATCTTAAAATAGTTCATGAATTGCAAAAACATCAATTTATAAATTACACATGAATTGTTAATGCATTACAAGAGCCACGAATAATAATAAAAGGCTTTCAATCATTTTACTTTGGTAATTTTATTTTTATTTGTAAAGCAAGACATTCAGTATTAAAAATATGCATAGTACAAAGGATATGATAATTTTAGAATTACAAACAAAAAAAGAAAATTACAAGACATATGACTTATTATTATAGCAATATTTCTAGGATATGATAAATGCATCTATTAACTGAGCACTAAATGGTATAAACGTTATACCAACGTACAGGGCACTAAATGGTATAAACGTTATACCAACGTACAGGGCACTAAATGGTATAAACGTTATACCAACGTACAGGGCACTAAATGGTATAAACGTTATACCAACCTACAGGGCACTAAATGGTATAACGTTTATACCATTTAGTGCCCTGTATATTGGTATAACGTTTATGCGTACATTTTTTTGAATATTCCTTAGCTTTTTTCAGAAGAAAAATGAGGGGGCGTACACCCGCCCCCCTATCTGCCCCTGATACACAAAAACTGGATTGGCGAACTTCCTCGCCCTTACCCTGTAGTTTCAATCGAGGCAGACAACAAAACACCTTGCCATCTCCTTTATCTGACAAGGAGTTAATTTTAATCATCACACCCCCAAAAAAAATATGATTCAAAATTGGGATTTCCCAAGAGGTGATTATGATTGTTTTGTTTTAATTAATTTATTGGGAGGGTTACATAATATCAGGTCAATATTGAACAATTTAAAGAAGTCACTTTTTCAGAATTGTTTAGGGGGAATTAATAATAAAAGCAAACAATTGCAATCTGTTTAGCATTATAAGGTTATTCACCATTATTGTTCATGTCATCCAGTACAGTATCTCCCTCATTTGTCAGACTGTGGATGAAAAATCTTGACAGCTCATTGTGGTCTTTTACGAATAGAACCGTCTGCTTAATTGGCTTTCCAACCACCACCACAAACTGCACTGCAGCAGATGACTGATTGTCTGTCAAAGAAAAAGAAAAAAATTACTAGATTGAAACTAGAAAATGTGTTCTGGTGTACAACTATATAATTGGCAACTAATCCTGATACTATTCAGAGGTTCAAATTAGAATAGAATTGACGCTAGTAATATCTGTATGTTCACTATATGTAGGAATTTGGAGAAACAAAACAGTGAAATTGTGTGCAAATTTGATTTACCAACTTACAGGTTCAGAATTTTATTCAAAAGAAATATCAAACTAGCAACTTGAACCATCTCTGTGATTCCCCATAAATAGAAATGATTTTACCAAACCAAATATTTATCAAACCCTAAATTTTGCTTAACCTGTTAATTAAGTATATTAGCAGTATAACTATAAAGCTTTGTCAGAAACCTTGGCTAACGGATCAATAAAAATCACAGAATTCTGACAAGAAATCTTCAGACTGGTGAAATCTGGACCTTTAACCGTTTTTTAAATGGTAACCCTGAGTACTGGTACAATATTTTAATGAGGTGGGTTTCTGAAGTCATGCATGATGTGGGGTATTACAACATTTAAGTGCATACAAAGAACGAAGACTAAAGACTAGCCTGATAATTAACTGCTTAAGTTGAGCCAATTGCACTCCCCGAAAGTCTGTATGGCACAACGTTTTGTATGGACATCTAAAAATGAATGTATCTCACGTGAGGAAAAAAATCTTTGATAAATCTGAACCTAGGATTACCATACCTTCAATTTCTGTAGTGTCTTCATTGATTACTGTAATTGTTTGTGCCTCCTCTAGTGCTGTAACAGCTTTTGCAGCATCAGTTACATCTCCACAAACAAATACACTGGCCTTGGCGATAGGGGACTTCATAATTTGTATGGTCTGCAGGTAGACAAAAAATAAGGATATATTATATGAAATGAATGAGAAAATACAAGAATATTTACATTTATTTAACTATTAATTTTAGTATTTTATTCTCTTGACTTAGTTGGTAGTTCAAGTATATTCAACCTAACTTTCAAAATTTAACAGAGCCAGCCATCCATCTGACATTGATAGACATACATGTACTTATATTTAGTTTCATTTAAAAACCATCATCGGTTTTCAGGTTCTTGCAGTAAGAAGATATTTTAGCATTGACCTGTAACCTCTGACCATTTGACCCCAAAAGTTGATTAAAGTGCCTGTTCAAAGAAAATCACAAATATGGCAAATAACGTATCACTAGAAACTGGTAGGCTAACAGATGGCCATCGTACAAGTTTTAGGTTAAAGCCCAAGTCCACTCCGATTTTCAAAAATTATAACATGTTGTAAATAAATCAAAGGTTAAAACTGCCAAATATCACGGGCGTACTTCAATCAGGTGATTTTTAAGAGCGATTTTTGTTTCGGGTATTTTGAGCAAAACATTTATATTGCTGTACGGATGTGACGTATACTCCTCACAACGAAAGTGCCAGCGGTATACATTCTGACAATAGGCTATTTTCGTAATGTAACCAAATTTAATGCATACGTCTTTGTTAAGTGCCTCGATACAAACTATTTCATTCACCTGATAAGAATAATGAAACACTATTATTCTTATCAGGTGAATGAAATAGTTTGTATCGAGGCACTTCACAAAGACGTATGCATTAAATTTGGTTACATTACGAATCTGTGTTGTGAGGACCCTACGTCACAACCGACTCGCTCATTAACTTGTTTTTTGCTCATTAAAAAAAATTATTAAAAATAAATCTGAGCACCATTTTCCAAAACCAAGTTATATTTGGGCTTTTTAGATTTTTGTCTATCTAATCAGCTCAACTTTTCAGTGGAGTGGACTTGTACTTTAACTACATATCGGGTGATTTATACAAATACAAATAAAACCACCTCCTGGGATATGCGAGAGATTCGCCAGAAAAATAAAGATGTTTTAATGCCGTCACAATATGAACCAATCCTGCCCAAGCAGACGACATCCCATAAAGAATGAACATAATTGCAATGCTATTATTTCTCATTTATAATGAGTTTAGTGTATATAAATGTGATGGAATTGTACACCATTCAAAAGGGATATGAAACCGATTCTGATAATTAATTCTTTTGTTTGTAAATACACAGGATAGGGGTTAATGAACAATCAAAGAAACCACACTTTCAGATTCAAAACCCCCCAGAATGATAGCATGGACGGCATTTGTTCCCTCTTGAAACGCTGAACATACCGCGGTGTATGCAGCTTAAAATACAATGGCGTCTTTTTACAAGCGACAGATTCCTTGTTTTTTTATCAAAATAATACCATGCGCGGGGTTTTGAGTGAGGCAATAGATTAAACATTTAGCCTGACGGTAGTGAAGTAAGAGAAATAACTGAAGAGAAGACGACAAAACAGACACTGAAAATGTGTGAGATGTCATGGGACATCGTCTGCTTGTGCAAATCATGTTCAACATGTGACGTCACACATCTCAGCAGCGTTCGGAGAGCTTCTCAGGTGCTATGCCTGGGCTGTATTTAAGCGTTTTGTAATTGATAATAATCATTACTTCGAATGTTTCCAAGCATTGAATTTTGATAACCTTGTCCAATCAAAGTTTCACCTTTGCAATACCGGGTAATGACAATAAAGTTAGTTTTTAAAATCTATGAACCTTCTCTTTAAGGTAAATCCTTAAAGCCCAAGTCCAGTTAAATCATGAAAAATTTGAATTTTGATATATAAAAATCAATAATTAGGCCTAAAAAAAAACTTGTTGTATTGCCCTTTAGGTGCCAAAACATAGGTTTGTCGGTCGGAAAAGTTTTTTTTTTTGTAGCCCACTGTCGGCCGATATTTTTCAGTTTTGAATGTTCTTTTCTTCTTTTTTTTCCCGCCCTCTTTTGGCTGATATTTCTCAGTTTTTAATGCTTTAATACATGTGTGTCAGCGTCATTATTCCATTCATATCTTTTTCACATCATAATAATCCATGGTTTGCAACACTCTAACTGTGCTTCCCAGCTGACGAAGTTGGTATTCAACACTGCGCATGCGCGGCATTTAATTCACGGGCGGACAGCAGCACTGAATGACCACCAATTGAGAGCTCGATTTGAGACTGTCAGGCAATATATCAACGGATTCCAAATTGATGAAAAATTTAAAATTTGTCTCGATGTATATGTCCTTTCATCTCGTCTTTACGTAAATTTTCAATGTTTTTAGTGCCTCCAAAATGTGTCATGAATATAAAACTTTTGTGATAAATGATATGTGTATTTGTATAAAAGACTTAAAACTATTATTGTACGCAGATGACAGCGTACTACTCTGTTCAAATCCTGATCCTAAATATATTGAGGAAAAGCTCAGTGAACAGCTGTCTACGTGTGTCGATTGGATGACTGATAATAAGCTTTCTTTACACTTGGGAAAAACAGAAAGCATTTTGTTTTGTTCTAAGAGTAGTTCAAAGTGACACACAATAATCAAGTAATCAAGAGAAAAGAGTCTGTGAAGTATTTAGGCATTGAGTTAGCTAGCGCAATTTCATTTTCATCTTTAGTAGAATCAGTTGTAAAAAAAGCAAATTCTCGTCTGAAATTTTTGTACAGATATCAAAGTTGTATGGATTTAAAAGCAAGACGTACACTCTGTTTTGCTCTTATTCAATGTTTATTTGACTATGCTAACCCTGCATGGTATAGTAACATAAACAAATCAGATCAAAAGAAGTTGAAGATTATACAGAACAAAATGGTGAGATTTATCAACTGTTCTGGTCCAAGAACTCATGTTGGCTACTGCGAACTTTCTAAAGCTGGTTTTCTTGAAGTCGACCAAAGATCAAAACAACTCGTATTGCATCACGTGCATACAATTTATCATACTAGGTCGAATCATTATATTCGATCCAACTTCGATCTTGTTACTGACGTTCATGATTATAATACAAGAAATAGCCGATTCAACTTTAACTTACCAGAAAGAGTAGGTAGTATTGGAAATTCGTTTTATTACAATGCCATAAAACATTGGAATTCCCTTCCCAATGGTGTAAAGGAAATAAAAAACTATGCTCATTTTAAGAGGAAATTAAAGGAATACCTAATACTTGAGAGTCAGAGAAGAGAAGTGAATGACATGTTATATGATTGAAATTTGTATTCTTCTGCCGGTTCATACTTTTTCATTTTGTATATACTTATGTTTTTGTACGTTATAGAAATTCTACAAATTCATCATTATTTTCCTCTTCTTCCTCCTCCTCTTTTTCTTCTTCTCCTTCTTCTTTTTCTTCTTGTACTCTTTATCATTTCCATCATCAGTTTATTGTTGTTATTATCATTATCTTTAATAAGTAATTCTTTTTATGGTTCTTATCAGTCTGTAAATATTACTATTTTCACTTATTAATTTTGTACATGTCTGTAGGGGACCCCACTGGAAATAAGCTCTCGAGCTTTCGTGGGTTATCCTGTTCAAGCTGACTTATTTCTGATCTGTTATTATTGTATATGTTGGAAGCTTGTCGAATAAAAATCAATCAATCAATCAATCAGCCTATCCGTAGAAAACTCTAAACAGCGACCGTCGCCTAAATCTCCCTGGTTTCTAGCTGGTGCAGTGCATGGTATAAACACGTACACGAGGCGGGGGTCTACTTGCATGTTTACGCTAGTAGGATTTTGAAACGAGAGCAGAAGACGAGTGAGAATTTGGGAATAATTTTATTCAATGCATTTATATCCCATTTAAACAAACAAAATACATATTTTTGTATTCATTAATAATTTTTTTTTAAACGGTTAAAAAGACTTTTTAAATGCCGACTGTAGATTTTCAGATTTTTGGGTCGGTCGCAAAGGGCAATACAACAAGTTTTTATTTTAGGCCTTATGAATATATAATAATCAGAAAATAGTATCAATTCTTCAAAGTTCATAACAAATTTTGTGAAATGTCATGCAAGCAATATTATGATACAAATCATATAACCTGGGCAAAGGCATGGGGAAAATCAATTTTTTAGGGATAAAAAGAGAAATTAATAAGATTAAACTATATAAAGCAATTGACAAATAGTGAGGACATGACGTCACACACTGATAACCAAATTGGCAATTTGTGTAGTGATTTCCATTGTTTTTAGTTTTACATACTATTTCAAAATTCATAACTTTCTTATTAGTTATCCGATTTTGCTCAAACTTTTTTTGATTGGTTTGTCTGATTTTTCTGGTTCTATTAAAGGCAAGTTATTTTTGGAGTGGACTTGGGCTTTAAGTAGTCATAAATATATTTATAACAAGTGTCATTAAGATAACTCCATTAATTAGTTTTCAAGTTATCACTTAGTAACATTATATTTTGGCACAAATACTTTTATCTAAGACCTTTGACCTCTTGACTATGAAAAATAATTAGGTCATCCTTACATGTGTTTGAATTTTTTGGAGTAACAAGTAAAAGGCAAACAAACCTGTACTGATGAGCTCATGAAAAGAGCAGGTACCCCCATCACCTTTGTCTGCCTGGCACTCAGGGAATGTGCTGTAAAACAATCAGGAACCTGATTTCTCTTGATTTTTAATCCTGCATATGGACAAAATGGAAAAAACAAACTTTAAGAGGAGCACGATCTCTTGGAAATCTTTAGGGTAGATATTTAATGTGCGGGTGATCATGAACATTTTTTAATATTTTTTATGAAGTAGTAGGGTGCATTTACCATTTGCCAGAATAAAAAATGGTACATCACAGGGTTAATTTCCTTTACGATTAAAAAGATCAATAAATAAAAAGAAAATAGGAAAAGCTGTACGAAAATAGTTCAGCACTTTAGTCATTAGTTACGTAAGGTGTTATTGTCAAATCATCTGTTACATTCACCTTAACAGGCTGAAAATATAAAGTTGTGTTAAATGCGATTGTAAAAAAAGAAATAATACCAACTAAAAAATAAATTCTCTAACAGATTATAACTTGAAACTGACTCTATGTGGAATTATATCAACTATTAGGCCTTTTCTCCACGGGGGAGAAAATAGTCTGATGTTTTAGATCCGTGTACCGCATGGATGTATGTTTTGTACTGAATAAACAAATTGGTTTCATTTTGGTCATTACATGAAGTGAGTATATACTGTATATATGATATCCATCACAGCTCATTTTATGTAAGTTATTAAAGAAGTCAGTCACTCACTCAACAGTGTCTGACAGTAAAGTCTAGAAAGTAAATGCTTTTCATTGCATCATTCAAATACTTGGTCACTGCTATCTTTTGAACTTCCCAGGATGTACATGACATATTTGTGATTTCCGCTAAGTTCTACAGAATTTGGTGTTATCTACAAAAGGGAGAAACTACTTATAACTTTAGGAATAGTTCCTTATTGTAATAATATAGATATGCGTTTGAAGTAGATGTAAAAAGCAAGAAAAGAAAAATCCTTCATATACCCCCTTTTTCACTGTTGTCACCCTTCCATCATTAATAGCTAATTAAATGTAATGAGGCTAAATGGGACAACCCCCAGGAAATGTTATTAAAAAAACTGCTAGATTTTAAGAAAGATCCATGACAATCAGCTAAATTTTGCAACTTGATGATCAAGTACTGCATTAATTGGTACAACTTTACATCCCCTTAAAGGTAGTAGCCCTCATGGGTACATGTACATCCTCCATAATTTCGATGAAATTCCATGGGTTGAAGTTCGTAGGCATGATAATAACCCTCTTCAAATTTCAGAGCAAAGGACAAGCAGTTTTTCAATGAGAAGTGAATAGATCTTATATACTTGGAATTAAACGATTGTTTCTTCAAAGAATGATTCCTGCAAATTTAGTTGATATCTAGTTATGCTTGTTATAGAAGAATTTAAAATTAGCTAAACTTTAGAAAAAAAACTATTAATAGGGGCCTACTGAGTCCCCTTGAAGTACATCACATTTGAACATATTTCCTTTCCAAGAGGCACACATTTATTTAAAATAGAATAAAAATCTGTCAAAATTTTGTCAATGATATAAGTCAAATGTACATTCTTCTTGGCTTTTTTACTGTTCCGTGTAAAAGTCCACTGTAAAATTCAAACTGTGAAGGACTGTGGTACATGTATATCAAAGGCTGGGCTAATGCTTAAAAGGTAATGATCTACTGTCAATTGATGTGATCAATAACTATATTAATAAACTTACCAACATATGGTTTCATTGCCTCCTCGCTTGTGTGGTCTGGGTAGAGCTCTCGAGCTTCTGCCCATGACTCAGCACCAACCAACCGCACGAAATGGTCCTGCAGGACCCTCCCTGTCTTCACGGCTTCCGCCTTTTTCCACATTGCCTTCATGTTGCCGTCTGAGGCTGCCGTCACTAGCAGGTCATACCTAACTTCTTCAGGTAATCCCTGCAACTTCATGAACGACTGAAATAAAAGGAGAAATCAATAAATCAATTATCTGGCTTTTAAAACAAAACTGTGACCAAGTAACTTTCGAAAAGTGTTTTTCACAAGCATGTCATGAAATCTTATCTGTGAAATGTTTAAGATAGCTCTAGTATTCTATTGATGCATGGAAATCCATTTACTTTATAGGCTTTACTTTCAGGTTTAGTTGAGTTAGTGTCTGATGTTTTTTTTACAATTTACATACCATGGGTATTAATTTATTTTTTACACATCAGAAATCCAATTCATTTAATGACAAAAATGAAATTGATTTGTTCTTTACCAATGCAGCACTTGTAAGCGTCTAAAGCTTACAATACTACTAAGGGGGCTTTGATTCCAAATGATTTGAAACAAAATGACATATACAATTCCTAAAAAATTCAATATCTAGTTCTCATTTTAAAAGGAAGTTCCTATTTTCTATTTACTCATAGATTTTTTATACCACTTTTCATTCTATAGGCCTGCAAAAGAAATATAAGACGTTTAAGCAACAGAAATTGTTATCCCCCCTCCCCCAACAACATAAAAAAAATATTTAAACAGAATCAATACCAGAGCTAAACTTACAAACTGGGAAAGCTCCTTTCCCATCTGCTCTCTGTAATTGTTGAACACCAACTGTGCCTTCCTGTAGCACCTACAGCTATATGAAGCTGCTTGGAAAGTTGGCTCCAATGACCTCAATGCCTGAGAAGGTAAAGATAAAAAATGGCAAAAAATAGGGTTCACTTCAAAATAAATGATTTCACTAGCGAAAGCAGAAATATTCAGAAACTAATTGTGTAAAATCAGTTCAAATGATTATTAGCATTAAAGAACAAACATACCTGAGCATATGAATACCTAAAAAGTACAACAAGGTCTTTGACACTGCCCTAAATCCCTTCTGGGGTAGGTTCCCAATAAAAAAATCATTCAGATCCCATCTATTGAGGGCGATACTTACAAGTTTGGTGGGGGTGGGTTGGCTTTAGTTACATGTAGGTTATATTTTAATGATGTACTCAGTGATTCTACATATCATCTTTTAAAACAAATTTATAGAATCTAAGACAAATTGCACAGCTTGAAACATGGAGACAGTCCAAGTACCAAATACAACCAGATTCTGTTACATTGTCAATCTAAATTTTGAAAATGGATTTGATGCTGAATCCAAAGTTAGATGGTGCATTCTCCATAGGTTTTGAGGTATTCAGATTAGCCATCATAATGGCAGACAGGACACTCCAAATTGTATTCTATGGTGACCACCTACACGGCTGCTAAGGTTTGCAATTCATTGAAAAATTACATTATCAGGTCTTGAAAATTACTACCGGTAGTTCAAATCTTAGGTTTAAAATATATAGGTTAATTTCCATCATTTTCTACATTTGTGTCCAAACTGGCAAACAGGAGGCTAGCAATATAACATTAGCAGAAAATGGCAAACAAATGGGGGAAGTATGTATATTGAGCTGCAAAATAGAGAATATACAGTGTTTCAATATATTCCAAAACCAATAAAAAAAAATGTCAAGCTCATGATGCATGGAGGAAAAGAGGTAGTATCTCACATTTTTGGTTGTTTCCTTGCCAAGAGCCAGGCCACACTTTTTCCTCACATCCTGCACCATCCTCACTGGCTCCTCCTCTGTGTCTAAGGCGTTGTGCCAGTAGAGAATTTTTCTGCACAGGTCAACTTGGTCCTGAAAGGACATAGGGCTAGCAACGGGCCAACTCTCCTGGTAGAGGCTACCAACTCGCAGTGCTTCAAAATCTGTCAACTGGAGGTAAAGTTGGACTCTCCATCCTTGCTTCAGATGGCTAAATCTAAAAATTGTTTTTAAAAATAAGATTGCGATTCAGGTTAAAATCACTTCTTTATTTGAGAAATATTTATACATTTCAATAAAGGCAGGCTTGTGAAATAATAAAACAGAATTATTTAACGTTACCCAATCTCAATGGAATGTAAAAGGGGCAGAACAGATAAATGTACAATAATAAATATAAATATTGGGGGAGGGTTAACCCTATATAGCCTGGGCTATTTTGAAACTGCATAGCATAGCCTATGATCTAGGACGTCATTTGCCATGAAAATTTGCATGCATGTCAAGTTAAGTGTATAGAATACTAGGGTAATTACAATTTTTGAAAAACTCACTCATTTGCATATTTATGGTAATTTATGCAATTAAGGCCATAACATTCAAATTTTTACCCATAAATCATATATTCTTCGTATTTAAACATTTGTTTTCACTACATATATCCATTTTGAATAATAATACAACAACAAAATTTGGAAGAGCCAGGTTATTCCTTATGTTATCTATTGTTTTGATAATTTCTTACGTATTTCTTTGTTTTTTATTGTATTATTTCATTTCTAACTATAATTCAACTATTTTGACCCCCAAAACAAACACCTAAACTATAAACAAGACCAAATATCCAATGTTTTATCTCTTTTTGGGAAAATGAGCGATTTTCGGGCTGACATGCAAAGACAAAAGGTCACGTGACTTTGTAACGGTAAGTCCGATTAAAAAAAAAATTGTTTCAAAAGATGCACAAGACCCGAAAAAAAAAAGTCATTAAATTTCAACGCAAGATTTTTGCGTTAAAAATGTCCAAAAAATGTAGAGGGTGGGCTTTAAACCCCCCAAGGCTATATAGGGTTCGGTGGTTAGGGATAATTAGGGTCAGGATTAGGGTTACAGTCAAAAGAAATTGTGGATGAAAAGTCTGTAAGATATGGAGATATGATAATCTGAAAGTAATGAAGTGGCAGCATCAAGGTCACATGACCACTTTTTTGTAATCTTGATGTGAAATTAGAATATAGATTATCATTTAAAGAGATATAAAGGAAAGAACTCATTCAGTTCTTAAGATATTACAGACACAAGAAATTCATAAGACAAAAATAATAATGTATGATCAAGATCATTTTGAAAATGACAGGGAAGTCGTAGATCCCTTTGCATTATCTATCAATTATTTATAAACATGTTAAAATGTAGCACAGAAAGATAGGATTCCGGGTGTTTACCTTGGGTCGTCCGCTAGCTCCTTCGCCGCCTCGACATAGGCACAGGGGGAACCACCCAGTACCTGGAGTTTGCCAGTTGTCGGTTCGCTCGATTGGCCATCACTCACGACTGGAAAAACGTGCATTTGGCGAATGTCTATCTTTTCTAAATGGCGTTTTGCGGCGATTACTTCTTTTCGGGACCTTGGCCGCTGCAGGTCCCGATTGGCCTCAATGAGACTTGAAAGGGACACCTCGTATGACCCTGCATAAAAGAATAATTATTTGGTTGAAGACAGCATGGTAGGCTCCATATATAAATGAATATCTGGGATATTGAGAAATAAAAGGGGGCATTCAAGTCTTTACATCCGTAAAATTACTATTTAATATGCTCTCCTTTGTAAAGTTTAATTTCTATAAGCTCTACAATTATATTTATTAACAATCGGATCTGATTAATCAATATAGCACAGAGATGTTTCAAATGTTATTCAAGATCCATAAACTGAGTGCACGCCTACTCACGAATTGCAGTGCTTCTATTTGTTAAGTTTATAACAATAGATTATCAACACTTTTTTATTACCTTGTCTGTATCATAACAGATTATTTAAATGTGTACTCAGGTGTCCATGACATAGTATTTATTATACTGCCAGCTCACATTATATAACGTTATGGACTCGTTATATTTGTCAATATTCAATTTTAACTTGAAAGGAAATTGAAATCAAAACAATTTACTAGGAATAAATTCAATCTCATGAACTACCAAGGTATGCAAAATTTGCATAAGGTCAGGTTACCATGGCATTCATTGAAATGTAATTTTTTTAAATACAAGGAAAATTGGAAGTAAGAAGATTTTGAAGAAGAGAGGTCACAAACCTTTACACTTTGCTGAGATGGCCAAATCTCCAAGTGATGGCGGTATCGGTGGGTCTGAGTCGTCAGAGCTGCTAATTGACATCTTACTGCATGTTCGTTGACCTGTGTGAATACATACATTGTAGGGATTTGAAACTCGTCTAAATATTCCGTTCTCTGAGCAAGATATAGACAATTCTTGTCAAAATAAATTTCATTAAAAAATAATGTTAAGGAGATATGCATAATCAACATAGTATAACAACATAATAGTAAAGGGGAGTGTCATGGTCCAGTGCTTCTGTAAATTGACTATTGACTGTAAATTGAGCCCTTCCATGGCACCCATGTCCTTGAGCAAGACATTTAATCACCATTGCTCCACTCCACCAAGGTGTATAAGTGGGTACCCACCCAGTAGGATGCGGAACATAATTGTGGTTGGATTTTATAGCACGTACGCAACTGTAAAATGGCTTCCTGGCTGGAAAGCTCCCCAGGGAGTGGGGATTGTGCACTGAAGTGCAGATTTGAATCCATTGACTGGGGTAATGATATGCTGTAAAGCAATTTGAGCCTTGGAAAAGTGCTATATATATATAAAAACCCGCTATTATTTATATTATTATTTAAGGGGAATATAATATCATTTAATGAGAATAAAGAGCATAATTGTATCCAGCTGTGTTTTTAATCGAGTCAGTACAGGAGAGCAATAAATACCGTAAATGTAAATACTGGTCTATTACTTTCAAATCTAACTACGTAGATCATAAAATATTTTCTGAAATTTTTTTATTACAAATTTAGCTTCATTCAGCTACTAATACATCAATATCTGATCCTTTGTTACACATAAATATTAATGTGTCTCATATGTATGGTAGTTTCGATTCTTCAGTTTCTCCATTTTCTAAAAGCGGCAAGATGGCCTTGACACAGCTAAAGACATTTATCATTCCAATTTGTATTTTACCATATAGAAATACTAACGCTTGGCTTTTCGTTGTGGCTTCTCCTAATCCTCTTAATGGGTGGCTCGCTGTCTGGGCTACTACAGGTAGTCAATATTGACTCGATGCTGCTTGCAGAAGGGCCTGCAAGTAGCATGTCCACTGCATCGACCAAAGATGCTGCAGTCCGGATCTCCTCTTTTTTGCAGAATAGAGCTTGGCAGCATATCCCAGCATCCATCTGCTCCATCTTGGCTGCAGTGGAATAGCCACATGCAAACCTGAACTGTAATGAAATTGAAATAAGATATTAAAAGCACTAATCTCTGACAAAACATGTACAATGTATAATGTACAATGACAACAGTTTCTTTGTTCAACAATAGCCAACACCAGACATGATTGATAGAAACTGTTTAGGTGGTCTGTCAACGACAGATCACCTATTAATTTTGTCAGAATTTTCTTTCTTTTTAAAATTTTTTTAAAATTTTCATTTATTAGCACCCACTTTTTTGTGTAGAGGATAACTCAAGATTGGCCCAGACAATTTCTTTCAATTTTTGCAGTTATAGGTCATTGTCATGAGACGTGACAGGAACATTTTCAAGGTCATCAAGTCTTCATGACGTCATCCAGGCGCCATTTTGTGAATTTTTCTGAAAATCAACTCATGATCATATCTTCATAACGGAAAGTCATTTCTCATTCATATTTATCATGATCAAGGTCAACATCCATAAAATTTCAAAATGCTCAAAATCGTCTCAAATTAATTTTCGATACGTTTCAGGCCATTTTAAGCATTTCGCAAAAAAACGGGCATCCGCACATGCGCGCGCGATTCCGCGTGTACTGGCATTTTGCAACATAGAATCGCCAAATTTTCTCTGTCATCATATTTGGCACATTTTTTCAAGCATTTTGATACCTTGTTCACCTTTTTCTGACCAGTAATAATGCAATGAGCGTCCGTCAAAGTTGACAGCACACACAGACCTGCGCTATCTTTATCCACAATACATGGGCAAAAACATACCTATACTGTAGATACAAAATTCATTGTAACTCTTCAGAATGGATGGATACCCCCCAATTTTTTTTCATATTTGGATAGATTATGAGACGGAGATATGATTTCATGTCTCATTTGATCCTCAATTAACTCATGACGTCATCATAATGGCCTCCGAACTCAAAATTTCAATTTGCATATTATGACGTCAGCATATTTTTGGAAAATTGATTGTATCTCTGTAAATATTGATCGATTTTCTTCCAAATTTTGATATGTTCTAGCTGAGACAATTCTCTACAAATGCAGTCACCACGATTTTTCATTTTGACAAAGGCATCATGGCGTATTTTTGCGATTAAAGGAGGCATGTCAATTTTATTCATTTTGCGTGTATTCTCTATGGGACATGACTTTTTCTCAAAATTGGATTCTACATTCCCGTCTTTCGCGAGCAATATCTCCGTTGTTTTAGCTTCGTTTTCGCTGAGCTTTGAGTATGTTGTAGCTGAGACAATAAACTATCACGCGATACCTTTATTTTTCGATCAGATGCCGGGATCATGCTCATATTTCACTTGCAAAGTGGGATTTGAGAATTCCATTTCCCGTTCCTGTGTAATCGCTATGGGAAATGTTTTGGTATATCGGTAACGCACTTGACTTCCGACCTCGAGATCCCTGGTTCGAGTCCGGCCGTCTCCAACAATTTTTTTCTTCATTTTTGACCTTTCACTGTACCATCTCCTTTGAATATTAAAACACGTAGAATCGCAAATAGTGTAATAAACAACTATATTTACTTTATTGTTACCCTATTATCACTTGATCCATTACTTTTTGGGCAATTTGAGCAATATCGCCGTTATTTCAGCTTGGTTTTTGTTGATTTTTGAGTATGTTGTAACTGAGACTATATGCTATTGCAATGTCCCTCATTCTTTCAATCAGATGTCAGGATCACGCTCTTGATCATGATCATCATCAATATCATCATGATGATGATGATGATCATCATCATCATCATCATCAACATCATCAACATCATCATCAACATCATCAACATCATCATGATCATCATCATCGTCATCATTAACATTATCACTATTATCATCATCTACATGTAACATTATCATTATAATCATTATTATCATCACCATTACTATCATGATCATCATGTTCATCGACCATCATGATCATGATTGTTTACATGTCTATATAACTTCTCCCTTTCACTATATAGTATATATTCAAATCTATCATAAGAATTGAAAAAAGACCACCTAATTCGTCCTCATGACGAATTAAATTGCTAGTTCAATTTAGAATTACTCTCTCTAGGCCCAGTTCCACTAGATTAGTTAACCTTTTCAGTTTTAGGCATATTAGAAGTTATTGTTTCTCTGATTTTTCCATTTGTGTAGGTCTAGGTTCTACATGAACAACTATGCAAAAAAAGGAGGAAATTAAGGGGGGCACCAAGAAAGGGAAACTTAGCACATTGGTATATATACCCCTACATTGTGATTCAGGAATGATTTCAATGTCTGTTTCTCTGATTTACATGTTACAAGTTACTGCTTAAACATCATACCTGTACAGGTACTTTGCAGTTGGGTGTGATGGTCTGAATATTCATTTCCGAGGTAGCGAAGCAAGCGAGCGAACACAAAATTAAAGATTTGAGAGGTGTAAAAAATCACATCTCATAAAGACGTAAAAACAATCCCGATAGGGTTTTAAGCACAATCTAATCATGTAAGACTGAAATTTTTTTTAAAAGGAAACATAATTATTTCAACTTTAATGCGAATGAGCGAGTTTTGGGTGAAATTAAACAATAGAAAAAGAGCACATGTCAAAAATAAAAAGGGAATTGCATGTATCAGAGGTGGAAATGGGGCACTTATGACGAGGGAAAGGGGCATTTATTACAAAGGAAAAAGGGCAATTTATCAGAAGGAAAATGGACCGGCGTGAAGTTTGTTTGATATATTCGATATTCATATTCAAAGTTGGTGGGACATACGATACTTGTGATTCAAATATGAAGGGGTGTAGAAACCGCCCGAAGGCTTTACCGCGGCAGGCAGCTTGCCCAACGGGTCAAAGACGATAAGGGCAACCCAAAATTAGTTAGCTTGCCCTGGCCCATGGGGTTCAAGGGTGCTCAAATCAAGATTATTCAACCAACCTCACACTTTGAATATGATTACCGGTAGCGTGTAAAAAAAAGGGGGGGCACTAATCAGAGATGAAAAGGGGCACTTACTGTATTACAGAGTTAAAAAGGGCACCTTTCAAATTTGTATAAGGGCACTCATTGAAGATGAAAAAGGGCACTTAAAAGAATGAAAAGAGGCACTTATCAAAATATAAGGGTACAACTCCACAATTTGAAAAGAGACAATTGCAAGCGATTAAAGGTACTACATGTATGTCCCATTTGCAGGCAAAAAAAATGAAAAGGTTAAATTCCAACGGCATTTGAAAGATAATACTACCGGTAATTTCGAACTTCCCTAAAAAAAAAAGTGGGCTTGAAAGTGTCTTTAAGTGGGAAAATAGTGACTATTAGTTGTCGAATCGACTTAAGTGCTACCAAGTCGGGGTGATAGCAGGGGATTCAACTATCCCTTGGGCATATAGAAACAGCTAGTCCTCTCGTAGCAGTCGATATAACTATATTATATCCCTCATGTATAGTTTTTTACATTACGATTGTACAGAGCACGAAATAGGGATATTTTACTATTAAATTTGAGAGAGTGAGAACATTTACTATTTGGCGTTGTATAGTAAATTCCGGAATCCACTTTTTCCACCGATCACCGATATTTATGCGATCGATATCGAAATTGATGTTCTTGATCTTGAGTAATAGTTTCGAGAATCAGTCATTGTATATTTGTTTTATTATTATATGCCTTTCACCTCAATCATTCCTTGGACACTTCTGTAATAACATGTACCTTACTCACATTCACATCACATTAAAATAAGAAATACAAGAAAATTGCACGGCTCAAATGAAACATTGACGGATGCAATGTGTAGCTATGGCGCCGCTGCTAGTACGGTACTGCAGATTTTCAGTGTTGTGCTGCTTGCAGTTACTGCTGGATCCGCGTGTTGTGCTATTGCAGTTACTGCACTGCGTAGACGGCCGTGAGTGCACCGCGGGAGTTGCCCGCTATGAGGCATTTTAAATCCCGTACGCTGACTGAATTTTGTCATTTTTAGGGGGGGGGGCGGGAAACTAATTCATATGGATTTTACCCATACACTTAAGCGTCACCTCTTCAAACGTACCGCGCACCGACGTGAAAAGCTTTAAAAATATCCCAAATTCCAGCCCTTTTCAACTACATCTTTTGATCCGATAGGCCTAGCTTCACCAACGGAAAAGCATTAGAAAATTTGACTTTTCTTCTTTACGGTGATGTAAAAATCACGATATTTTGTTGTTCCATCGCACCGTCATTTTTGATTATATTTCATCAATTTGGTCAAAATTTCTGTGGTATCCGACTTTTTGACTGAAAAATCCTGGCTATATCTGTCGGTTTCTTGCCGGGAGAGGGCTATTTTTACCAACGAAAAAGATTCATGTCATTCAGTTCATTCTGAACATTTTCATATATAAATGATTCTCATTGGATGAAAAAACCACCGTCAAAAGACAAAACCAATCGGTACCTCCGTCTGATTTTGGGAACTCCATTTTTCTCCATTGATTAACGTGTGTGCCTCTTGATCGCTGAAATCAGTAGGTAGCCAGCGGACCGGGTCGTACCATTCTTGCTCGGGGGAAATCAAGGGGTTTTTAACGTGGATCATAATTGCGCTTACTCTCTCATGCATTGCATACGGAAAATAATAATCGAATTGAACTGTGTGTATGCATGTGTGTATATTGGCCATATTACTGATTCATCATCTATAAGACCTCCATTACTAAGCATTAGACTCCCTTTTTTTATTTAATCACCCGTGCTCTAAATAGAACAGTCGCGAACCTAGAGTGATCCAATCAGAGCCAATCAGATTCAGCCGCACAGCTGCGCGGACATTGTACGCGTAGTCGGTTCTGTATGCGCACAGCTGACCCAGGCTGATTAAAAGCTTCAAATTAGGTGAAAGAAATCGGGGGTTACAAATTCATATGAAGGAGAAGGAATTTTAATCTGGTAAGTCGTTTACATTCTCTTTTTATTTAATTTAGGCCTATGCCGCTGAAAACTCACAGTTCATATTTCTTTGTAATAGTGAGATGCTCGTGTCTCATGAGGGATATAAAACAGATATACAATGTCTTTCTTGGCTCTAGCAAACTATGAGTTAATTCAGAGGCATAACACGTAACTTTCCTTTTCGTAACCCTCGAGGCAAATTTATATCAAATTTACTAGTAAATTTGATATAAATTTGCTCTCGGAAAAGTTACTATTTATGCCTCTTCATTAACTCATAGTTTTTGCTAGACCCTCGAAAGGTATTGTATATTTGTATAATATTCATATGTACGCCACAACTGCACATGCATTTCCGTGATTTTAAGCGATTCAGTTTCTTTTGCGCATGCATTTTGTAGATTCTTCAACAGAGGCGGCCCTCCGGGGGGCACAGTGCCCTCCCACTTTTCAGGCACCCGAAAAGTGCGCCTTTTACATAGGAAAAGTGCCCTTTCACTTTGACAAGTGCCCCTATTAATTTTTAAAAGTGCCCTTTCCCTTTTCAACTCTGATAAGTGCCCCTTTTATTTGGACACGTGCCCCTTTTCCTTCGACAAGTTCCCATTTTCCATTGCAATAAGACATATGGGGCGTTGCAAGAAAGTTGCAATCAATTGCAAATCTCCAAAATCAAGCGCAAGTCTTGCGATTAATTGCAAATTTGCAATTGATCGCAACTCAACGTTCTTGCATCGCCCCATTAGTAAGAGAGAGAAAGAGAGGGAGAATAAAGCTAGATCTAGTTAATTTCATTGAATTGTCAAAAACTTAAATCTAACAAAATCAAGGAAATTTAGGAGACTATTTGGGCGTTGCAAGAAAGTTGAGTTGCAATCGATTGCAAATATCAGTTGCAAATTTTGCAAATTGCAATCAATCGCAACTTGCAATCAATTGCAACTTTCTTGCAACGCCCCATTAGTGTTCATTTTCCATTCTCATAAGTGCCCTTTTTAATCTCTAGTAAGTGCCCTTTTCAGGTACGAGAAGTGCCTCTTTTCACATTTGATAAGTGCCCCCTTCACCTCTGATAATTGCCCTATTCAAATCTGAGAGGTGCCTCTTTTACTTTGACAATTGCCCCTTTTCCTTTGTAAGTGCCCCTTCCACTTTTAATAACTACCCCATTTTAACTCGAATAAGCGCACCTTATATTTCACATGTGCCCCTTTTCCTTCTAATAAGTGCCCCTTTTCCTAATGATAAGTGCCTCATTAAAAGAGCCCTTTCCTTCTCATAAGTGCCCTTTTCTGGTAATTGACCCTTTTGAGGTACGAGAACTTACTCATTTTCACTTCAGATAAGTGCCCTTTTAAAATCTGACCGGTGCCCATTTTCTTTCAACTAATGCACATTTTCCTTTATTATAAGTGCCCCTTTTTCATTTACATAAGTGCCCATTTTTATATCTGGTCATTGCCCCTTTTCAGGTGCGAGAAGTGCCTCTTTTCACATTTGATAAGTGCCCCCTTCACCTCTGATAATTGCCCTATTCAAATCTGAGAGGTGCCTCTTTTACTTTGACAATTGCCCTTTTTCCTTTGTAAGAAGTGCCCCTTCCACTTTTAATAACTACCCCCATTTTAACTCGAATAAGCGCACCTTATATTTCACATGTGCCCCTTTTCCTTTCTAATAAGTGCCCCTTTTCCTAATGATAAGTGCCTCATAAAAAAAGAGCCCCTTTCCCTTCTCATAAGTGCCCTTTTCTAGTAATTGACCCTTTTGAGGTACGAGAACTTACTCATTTTCACTTCAGATAAGTGCCCTTTTAAAATCTGACCGGTGCCCATTTTCTTTCAACTAATGCACATTTTCCTTTATTATAAGTGCCCCATTTTCATTTACATAAGTGCCCATTTTTATATCTGGTCATTGCCCCTTTTCAGGTGCGATAAGTGCCTCTTTTCACCTCTGATAATTTCCCTTTTAACAATGATACGTGCCCCTTTTCGTTTCTAATAAGGGACCTATCCCCTTTTCATAAATGCCCCTTTTCACCTCTTATAAATGCCCCTATCAAAGTCTGATGGGGGTCCCTTTTCCGTCGACAAATATGCCCATTCCCTATTCTCATGTAAGAAGTGCCCAATTTTCACCTCTGATAATTACTTTTTGTACTTTGACACATGCTCCTTTTCTTTTCTGATAAGTGTCCCATTTTCCTCTCATCATTAAACGCGCCCCTAATTTCAAGCGACTAAGAGCAATCCCCAAGCTCGCTCACTACGCTCGCACGCATCTATAGATGATATACTTATGTTACTTATCAAAGGTCTTTTCATTCTTCTGTTATGAAAATTTGCTACCCCATCAGGATTGGGTTTTTTCCTCTTTATAAGATGTAATTTTTCGCACTGCGACCTCACAAATCTTAAATTTTTTCCTCGCTCGCTTCGCTCGCTCGCAGATATATTGTCAGACCATCACACCAAACTGCAAAGCATTATGCTTAAGCAATATCTAGTATGGTGTATAAAGTGAAACAAATATTGAAATCATCCCTGATAATGTAATCACAATGTAGGGGTATGCCAATGTCTAATAAATGGTATATTCTCGCTTTGAGATTTCCCGTTGTAGGTGCCCTTTTTTCTTGGTGCCCCCCACTTTGGAAGTTGCTCGGCCGCCCCTGCTCTCGTGCGCATATGCAAATGAGGATTAAGCACCATTTTATTAATAATACGCACAATTACAAGCGCACAAAAGTTTGAGCGCAGGCGCGGCCAAAGAGATGAGAAAAAGGTTAAGGATACAACAAAAGATACAACAAAAGTTACAACAATGTTCAGAATACCAACTTTATCTTAACTTTATGCATGGGGGGGGATATTTAAAAAACATTTATCTGTGATACATTTTCGATGTACTAGTTACCCAAGGGCACACATGATAATACAGTATAGTAATTGCTGTGGCCACTAATTTCACAGGCTCTGTTAAAGATACTATGTCCCTTTTGCAGCCAACATCAAAGGAAACCTGTTTACTTTCTAGACTTCCCTGTCAGACACTATTGAGTGACTGACTGACATCTTTTTTTCTTTGGTAATAACATACATAAAATCAGCTGTAACAGGTACATGAGCATTTTGTTTACATCAATAACCCACTACTTGTAATGGCCAAAATTAAACTGATTGAATCTTTGTGCAGCACAAAACGTACGACCATTTGGTACAAGGGTCTGAAAATCAGACTATTACTTAGGCGATTGCAATCACTTATGGCGATTCAACAACTAATGGATGTTATTTTCCCACAAAAATTGTTGGAATTTAACCTTTTCATTTTTTGACCTGCAAATGGGACATAGTACCTTCAAACACAAGGTCCATTGGCCCTTTTGTTATACATGTTCATGTATGTTATAATGAAGGTATTGAAACTATATTGATACGCAATTATGGATCTAGAGAAAAAAATCACAAAAAAAGCAAATGTCTTACCAACTGTCATTTGATGCCATATCAGATACTCGTATGTTTGCAATTTTCCATTCCCAAAAAGCATTACCGCCAATTATGTTATTAATATGTACTTGTTCTGCTGTTTTGTTTTTCACACTGAATGCATGGGCGTTTTTAAGTACATTTTTAATATTCTTAAAAATCTATTAAAAAGCCGAGTGTAACAACTATTCAGTTGTATTATCATAAAAACGGTGCATTTAGACAGATCTATTTTCCTATGTTCATACTTGTTTATACATTTTATATTAAAATAACCTAACAAATTTTACCATGATCGTGTTTGGTGTTGGTTATTACTTCATGTGTCAACAAACACTACACGTTTTAAGTGTAATCAGTTTTTGAGAGGTTTCAAGAAATCTACAGTGTTGGCACCCCCAAATTTTGTGGCAAAAATTAACTTAAATTGTATAATGATATGCATGAAAGGGGATGTCATTTTAAACACACTTCTGCAAGGATTTTCAAAACAAATGTGTTTGAATATGAATATTGATGACAAAATGCCCTATTTGGGTTTACTAGCCTGTTGTACGCAGAAAACCTCAATTTCAGTTTCTTAAATTTTGCAGCAGATTTTGTTCCAATATCACTTTATTAAAGGTAAAGACCAGTTTTGGAACTGACGCCCCTCTCTCAAAAAATGAAATGAAAGCTCTCATTACCAATCATGTGAAAGAATATGTTTTGACCAATACTTGATGATACAAATTTTGCCGGGAAACGGCTTACTAATTGATATATTTGGTAAATTATTATATCTATCGGGACCAAATAGATATCGCGCACGTGGTCGCGTAGTCCCATATATACATCTTTCTGTGTACAGTGCTTGTAACTTTACCAATAATAAGAATGGGCCAAATTTCTTATCATTTTGATGATTCCATAACCTTGCAGTACACCAGGCGCGGATCCAGGGGAGGCCGAGCGGGCCTTGGCCCCCGCAAAAAAGAGAGAGAGAGAGAGAGAGAGAGAGAGAGAGAAGGAAAAGAAGTGAAAGGGAAAGAGGAAAGTGAAAAGAAGAGGAAGGAGAAAAGAAAGGGGGAAGAAGGAGATCGGGAGGACCGAAAGGGCCTTGCCACCCTGCAGGCTGTTGCCTCCCCCATCAAAAAAAGAGAGAAGGAAGGCAAGGGAAAGAAAAAAGGAAAAGAGGAGATAAAGGGAACAAAAAAATAGGAAGAAGAAAACAAAAGAAGGGGGATATCAGTTGCAATTTTCCCGCCAACAAGTTGTGGATCGGGGGCAAAGGCTCTTGCCTCCCCTGGAAATATTGTGAGAGGATGGGAAAGCGTGTACCCTGAGCTCTATAGGGCTCAGCCCCTGGACCCCGCCAATTAGTGTCCTGCCAGTGTCACATATAAGGTATCAAAGTATGCTCATCTGACGGCCATAATTAAATGCCTAAAATCCCTGAGCTTCGCCCCTGAACCCCATTAGGGGCCCTAAACGGGCCCCTGAATGCTCATCATAATGAGGTATCAAAATATGCTCATCTGACCGTGATTAAATGCCATAAAACCCCTGAGCTTCCAGGGACGCTGCCCCCTAGATTCCACCTAGGGCCCTAAGGCGGATGCTCATCTGACGGTAATTTAATGCCTAAAACCCCTGAGCTTCCGGGGGCTCTGTCCCCTGGACCCAACCAAGGGCCCTAAGGCCCCTGGATACCCCCTTGACCGTAATTTAATGCCCAAAAACCTTGAGCTCCGCCCCCTGGACCCCACGCCAATTATAGTGTCCTGCCAGTGTCACAAATACGGTATCAAAAAAATGCTCATCTAATCGTGATTAAATTGCCTTAAAACCCCACCTAGGGCCTTAAGGTGGGCCCCTAGATACTCATTTGACGGTAAATTAATGCCTAAAACCCCTGAGTTTCTGCCCCCTGAACCCAACCAATGGCCTATCTGACCGTAATTTATTGCCTAAAGACCCTGAACTTCCGCCCCCTGGACCCCACGCCAATTAGTGACCTGCCAGTGTCATGAATAAGGTATCAAAATATGCTCATCTGACCGTAATTAAATGCCCATACCCCCTGAGCTTTCGGGGCTCCGCTCGATCAGTGACCCCCGCCGGGGCTTTGCCCCTAGACCCCACGCCAATTTATGCTACGCTCTACCTGATCGTAAATACTTTAGCCTCCCCCACCCACTTTGAAAAACGTTCAGCGGGGCCTGCATGTAAGAGTGGGGTGATGCGAATTTTTGTTCTGCCCCCCCCCCCCACCCCAAACATTTTTGCCTAATACGCCACTGCTGGTCACCATTACGTACCAATATTTGGCTCGCATAATTTCAAATTTGGGCCTCCCCTAAGAAATCCTGCTAGATGATCAACCTTTTCTGATCGGTTCCACAACGTTTCTTTCACAATGCAATCGCATGACCAGAACTGGTCTTTATCTTTAAAGAGGCACATTTGGGGTACTTGAATCAATTATTTAATTTCAGTCGTAATAATTATATTTCAAACACGTCCTGTATACACATATAGGAGGTCACACTTTCTCTCACTCTCTTTCTCTCTTTCTCTCTCTCTCTCTCTCTCTCACACACACACACACACTCTCAACCGGGAAGCGATCAAGTTTCCTCCCAGGCTCCCATACGACCGCATTCCAACACATGCCCCTGGATGGGAGCATGAGTGGCAGATTTAGAAAACTTTAGCGAACTTTTAAACTCAAGTGAATACTGTACCTTCAGTACACAATGCCCAAAGTGCCCCTCTTTTTGGAGGTGATGACCATTTTTTGTATTTTGTTTTTGTTTGGTTTACTTTGCTTGCTTCTCAGTAGATTGAAAAGGTGTGTTCCCTCTTTTTCCTAACCCTGGATGCCTCGATCTCTGCCTGAGAGCGACATCTGACAAGCAAAGATCGACAAGCAATAGCCTTCATAAACTTAGCATAATTATGTTGTCACACAAACAACATAAAGTTGAATGCTAGTAAGTGTAAAATGATCACTGGCGTACTGATGGTGTGGGGGTGGGGCAGTTGCTGCCCCCAAAAAAATGAATAAATAAATGTGGTTTATTTCTAATTCGATACCAGTGAGTTACAAATGTTGCTGAAATGACATGATTTTCTGGGATTTTTTCTAACTTTTGTAAATTATACTTTTGTATGCGTTTGTTGGAAAATGACAAATTCCCAAATTTACAGTCAGGAAAAAAATATGCCTATTTAGAAGCCTATATGTCAGGACCCGCGGAACGGCGGGGCTCGGGGGGCTCGAGTCCCATATTTAGAAGCCTATACAAGTCTGCTCCCCCCATCACTGTTTTGAAAAAGTATGTTAAAGAGAAGAGAAAGAACGAAAGAAAGAAAGAATAGTGACCTGTCAGTGTCACAAATGAGGTATCAAATATGCTCATCTGACCGTAATTAAATGCCTAAAACCCCTGAGCTTCCGGGGGCTCCGTCCCCTGGACCCCACCAGAGGCCCTTAGGCGGGCCTCTGGATGCTCATCTGACCGTAATTGAATGCCTAAAACCCCTGAGCTTCCGGGGGCTCCGTCCCCTGGACCCCACCAACGGCCCTAAGGCGGGCCCCTGATGGATGCTCATCTGACCGTAATTTAATGCCTGAAAGCCCTGAGTTTCGGAGGGCTCCGCCCCCAAGCCCCCACGCCAATCAAAGATCTGCAAGTGTCACAAATAAGGTATCAAAATATGCTAATTATCTGACCGTAATTAAATGCCTAAAACCCGCCTCCTTGACCCCCGTCGGGGCTTTGCCACTGGACCCCACGCCAATTTACGCTCCACTCGCTTCGCTCGCTAGGCTCTACCTGATCGTAAATACTTTAGCCTCCCCCCTCACTTTGAAGAGCGTTCCGCAGGGCCTCCATGTAACATGTAAGAGTTGTGGTTTTTTCTGCCCCTAAACAAGTATTTGCTCATTACGCCACTGCTCTGAATGAATATACATGTTGTAAAAATACAAGGTATCCTTGTGCAATCAGATCTCAAAATATGGAATAGACATGTAAGCATCATGCTTTCCAAGGCTAGGAGGAGAATTTACATGTTGAGACAACTCAAACCTTTCCAGCTCCCCTGTGAGGATTTCTCGACTGTGTACACTGGCTACGTTAGGCCTTTGGTAGAGTATGCTGTCTCTGAGTGGCACCCACGCCTTAATTACTAATATTAACAATGTAAGCACATATAGAAAATATACCATTTTCGTAATTTAATCAATTATAAATTTGATTAGTTTACTAAAATGGCCTACTATATCTTTAAGAATAAATACTGGGACCTCGGTACATTACATACATATGAGAATGCCTTATAAATCAATCATCTCAAATCACTGGAAGGAAGGGGACATCAGTGTCGTGGTCGAGTGGATACGTCACCGGACTGTGGATCACAAGGTCCGCGGCTCGAGTCCCACCGCGGCACTAATGTCCTTGGCAAGACATTAATCTACATTTGCCACACTCGACCCAGGTGATGTAAATGGGTACTTGGCAGGAATTAATTCCTTGAAATGCTAGAGTGGCAGCCATGCTAAAGCAGGGGTAATAATTGCGGAGCGCCAGGAATGTCATGTCTGACAGATATGAGCGCTATACAAAAACCCACTATCATTATTATTGTTATCACAATGTGCCAGATTTTCAAAAACGCTCCAAATTTCACCCATATTCAAAGAATCAAAGACTGGTTACCTACCCCCAGAGAGAATAAAATATCAAGGTCACTCACAAGAGTTACTCTCTATGCTTGCAGATCAGAATCTGTAGAACCGAATGGTATAGACAGAGCCCAATCCCTTACCTTGTTAGGTTGCTAAACAAATCTTGAATTCTATGACTGTGTATCTATCATATTTTTGTTATGCTCTCTTTCTCCCTCATAAGTCTCTCTCTCTCTCTCTTCTTTTTTTCTCTCTCGCTCTCTTTCTCTCGTATCCCTCTATCTTTCCGTCATCTCTCTCCCTTATCTCTTTTTTCCCCCATCTGAAGGCACTTCCCTGTTGTGTGGTAGACATCAACACCTGGATGACCCATAACAGACTGAAACTGAATGAAGAAAAGATTGAATTTCTTGTAATTGGTTCTCTTCAAAACCTTCGTTCAGAATGTTACTCTCAATATAGGTTCAACAACTATTGTACCTTCTAAATTAGCCGGGAACCTTGGGGCTTACTTTGATTTAGATATGTCTATATTAGACAGTGGCGGATCCAGGAATTTCTCACCGGGGGCACAAAATCGCATGGGGTGAAATATATGAAAAACGATGGAGCGAGGCGTCCGCGGCGAGGGAGCGGAGCGACCAAGCGGGGGTGGGTCTGGGAGTGGGTCAGAACCCCCTCCCTGAGTAGGAAGCATTTGCAATTTTAGAACCACATTAGGTGCATTTTCAGGCACTTCCTGGAGTAATATGACGTAAAATTGCTTTCTCCTACTCCCTCAAAGAGTGGGGATCCAGGGGCGGATAATGGGATATAGCTTTTTTGCTAAGGGGAGGGGTTGACCCAATGACGACACGGAGCATCGTCCACGAGCCGCAAAGCGGCGAGGCGATTTTTTTTGTTGCTATTTTGAACCCCCGTAAGTGATGTTTTCCTGGCATCTACTGACACGATGGAGACCATAAACAGCAGTGCATGATAATGACGTCTTTTTAAATCAAGTAACAGTTTAAGGGGGGGTTGACCCAAAGACGATGCAGAGCATTGTCCACGAGCCGCGTAGCGGCGAGGCGATTTTTGGGGTGCTATTTTGAACCCCCGTAAGTGATGTTTTCCTGGCATCTAACACAATGGAGACCATAAAAAGCAGTGCATGATATAGCGTCTTTTTAAATCAAGTAACGGTTTAAGGGGGGTTTGACTCAATGACGATGCGGAGCATCATTCACGAGCCGCGAAATCCGACCCGCCTAGCGGCGAGGCGATTTTCGGGGGCTATTTTGAACCCCGTAAGTGATGTTTTCCTGGCATCTATATACTAACACAATGGAGACCATAAAAAGCAGTGCATGATAATTACGTCTTTTTAAATCAAGTAACAGTTTAAGGGGTTCGACCCAATGACGATGCGGAGCATCGTCCACGAGCCGCGAAGTCCGAGCCGCGTAGCGGCGAGGCGATTTTCGGGGGGCTATTTTGAACCCCCGTAAGTGATGTTTTCCTGGCATCTACTAACACAATGGAGACCATAAAAAGCAGTGCATGATAATTACGTCTTTTTAAATCAAGTAACTTACAGTTTAAGGGGGTTGACCCAAAGACGATGCAGAGCATTGTCCACGAGCCGCGTAGCGGCGAGGCGATTTTTTGGGGTGCTATTTTGAACCCCCGTAAGTGATGTTTTCCTGGCATCTATATACTAACACAATGGAGACCATAAAAAGCAGTGCATGATAACGTCTTTTTAAATCAAGTAACAGTTTAAGGGGGGTTTGACCCAATGGCGATGCGGAGCATCATTCACGAGCCGCGTAGCGGCGAGGCGATTTTTTTGTTGTTTGTTTGTTTTTTTTGTTTGGGGGCTATTTTGAACCCTCGTAAGTGATATTTTCCTGGCATCTACTAACACAATGGAGACCATAAAAAGCAGTGCATGATAACGTCTTTTTAAATCAAGTAACAGTTTAAGGGGGGGGTTGACCCGATAACGATGCGGATACTGTGTGGGTCTGGACAGATGGCGTTTTTCTATTCACATCACATTTTCACTTCGCATCACAAGGGGGGAGGGGCGTTAAACCCCTATCCCCTCCCTTCCCCTTAGATCCGCCACTGGGATCTTTTGCAAACTGGAAGCAATAAGCATTACATGTAGGCGATGGAAAAAAGTGCTTGCGAAACGGATAGAAACTTTGTGGTAGGCTCTTCGCAGCCACATGGATGACAGAAAATAATATTACAATGAAACCGGCAACTGTGGCAGGATTAATGGCGGGGACAATCTGCATGCTGAAAAAGCACTTAGAATAGGTATATCGGAAAATTAATTCAAGACTAAGTTATAAGTTAGAAGTTAGAAGTTATAAAGGAGATAAAATCTTTGGTATTAGTCATGTTCGACTTAAAATTGCATGCCCCCGCCCTTACCCGGTAAAAAAAAACACCTTCTTATAATATCATCCCCCTTTCTTTCTTTTCCCTTCTCATTATTCTCCTTTTCCCCCTTTTCTATCCTCCGTCTTTCCGCCATTCTTCCTTTTCCGCCTTTTCTCTCCTCTCTCTTCCCCTTTCCCCTCCTTTTTCTCCTCTCCCCTTTTCTTTCCTCCCTCTTTTCTTCTTCTTTCTCTCTTCCCTTTTTTTCTTTTTCCTCTCCTTTTTCTTTCCCCCTCCTTTTTCTCCTTTTCTTTTTTTTGGGCCGGGGGAGGGGGGCACGTGCCCCCTGTGCCCCCCTGGATCCGCCACTGTTAGAACAAGTAAATCATTTATGTAAGTCTGTTAGGTTCCATCTAAAAAGCATATCACAAATTAGTACATAACTGAAGATACCTTCCAGATTTTGTCCAGATTAGACTACTGCAACTGCCTTTTAACATCCTTTCCCCAGGTATACTTGAAGCGGCTGCAAAGTTTACAGAACTGGGCAGCTCGCATTATCTTTAAGCTAGATCGACGTCATGACTCCAGTCCTCTACTTAAATCTCTCCACTGGCTTCCCATAAGAGAAAGAATTCTCTTCGAAATACTATTATTTGTTTTTAAAGCCTTCCATGACCAGATGCCAACATATAACAAAGATTGCTTTACATCTCATAATCCATCTCGCCCTAATCTTCGCTCTTCTTGAAACCCATTTCTGCTTACCATTCCTAGGACCCATAGCAAAGCTGGCGATCGCACATTCACTGTAACTGCATCTAAAGAATGGAACAATATCCCCTCTTTTATTAAAGCAGCAAATTCCACAGACCAATTTAAGAAACTCTTGAAAACATACCTCTTCCCTGGATAGTTAACTTAAAGGTAAAGACCAGTTTTGGAAACGCCCCTCTCTCAAAAAAATGAAATTGAAGCTCTCATTACCAATCATGTGAAAAAATATGTTTTGATTAATACGTGATGATACAAATTTTGCTGGGAAACCGCCTACTAATTGATATATTTGGTACATTATTATATCAATTGGGACCAAATAGATATCGCGCACGTGGTCGCGTAGTCCCATAAACATCTTTCTGTGTACAGTGCTTGTAACGTTACAAGACTGGGCCAATTTTCTTATCATTTTGATGATTCCAGAACCTTGCAGTACACACCAATACTTATATGCTAGATGATCAACCTTTTCTGATCGATTCCACAACGTTTCTTTCACAATGCAATCGCATGACCAGAACTGGTCTTTATCTTTAAGCCCTTTTCTTTTCCCTATCC
The DNA here is from genome assembly GCA_037976565.1 of Mesocentrotus franciscanus. Lineage (NCBI taxonomy): Eukaryota > Metazoa > Echinodermata > Echinoidea > Camarodonta > Strongylocentrotidae > Mesocentrotus > Mesocentrotus franciscanus. The sequence goes on along the minus strand of CP137683.1, from coordinate 28,932,036 downwards.
CTTTCAAACATTGTGTATGTATCGTCAGGTGTTGCAACGAAGTGTTGCAGCGGTGCACGAAACGTCGTGATCGTTTAGATCCCTTATTGACCATACATTGCGAGACAAACGAATATCACTAGCGATATTATTTTCAATACTACATCCGCAATGAGTAATATATTTAGCATTGTGTATGTACTATGTACCTTTTCTATTGAAATTTAGTCGTATGTTATTTTATGTATGACTATTTTGTGTAAACGCTGTGATATAGTATAGTTATATCGACTGCTACGAGAGGACTAGCTGTTTCTATACGCTCAAGGGATAGTTGAATCCCCTGCTATCACCCCGAGGCGCGCCTGCTATCTCCTGCTATCTCCTGCTATCTCCCCATTTCCCCTGCTATCTCCCCCTCTCTCATCTCTGTCTCTGTCTCTCTCTCTCTCTCTCACACACACACACACACACGCACACACGTACACACACACACACATGCATTTTCTCCTGTCATTCATGGAAAAGTGTATATAACTACATCAATGACATTTCAAACTTCACACAAACGAATAATGGCTGTTAACATTATTTTATTAGTATGAACAGATAAACGTGCTTTCGAACTCCACAAAGAGAAACGAAAAGTAGCTGTTAATAGCCTTTATTATTATGTGCTTTTAAATTCACAACTAGATAATATATAAATTCAGAAGTAAAGCAATTTTTCTGGCAAAAGTGTGCGTTCAACAGAAACAGCATTTATGAACAATCATAAATATTTTTGTCCATCTTCCTTCTTCCCGTATACTTTTACTTTCTTTCATTTCCATCTTTTCTTATGTCCTTGTACTCAGTGATTTCACATATTATCCTACGTGAACCTTTTATGTATCTTGTGATTATGCCTTCTTCCTTCTTTCTCTTTTTGGCATTTTCCAATACTGTTACAAATAAAGTTCTATTCTGGTCATACAATAAAGGTGAGAGAAACTATATTGAGAAAGGTAAACATATTATGAAGCGAATAATAATTGTGCAGTTTGAGAGTTTAAAATCATCAAATTGAACAGGAGTTGGCTAAATTGTGCTGAAAATCATATTCAGTCGGACTATATAATGTAGAACTACACTCACTGAAAGTTTGGTCCAAACTGTTGACATCTCTCATTTAAGAAAAAAATCTGCCAGCATTTAATTTCCTTTGAAGAAAAAACAACAACATCCCTCACTCGAACATGACCTGCCTCTGCCTGAGAAAGCCGGGTATAAGGCAGTGACGTGGCCTTTCTACGGAGGGTGGAGGAGGGGGCAAGGGGTACATGCCCCGGGCGGTACTTGGAGGGGGCGCAAAAATGCAAGAGAGGGAAAGAGAGGGGGTGTAATTAATAGAGACAGGGAGAAAGTGAAGAGAGGCACGAAAAAGTATAATACTTAGGGAATGTGCTCCTCAATATAATATACGCAAGTCAAAAGAAACAGAGGTTTTTTTTAGGGTTTAAAAAGCGGAATTTTTAAAAGCTCTTTGCCCTCTCACATCTTGTGGCGCACGTATCTAATGATTATGGCATTATAGCTTGCCCCGGGTGCCAAATGATGATAATAAATCTGGATTTACCTAGCCCATAATGGAGTAGCCAAGTGCTAACGTTATATTCGCTCGTCGCCCAGGTTACTAGTTCTAAACAAGAGCCTGCGCATGAGGATCACCGCGAAATCATTCAACGGGATGGAGCAGGGCAAATTCAGTGTTGAGCGCTGATGTGATCACCACACCATTTTTTAGCACAAAATTGTTGGAACCAGCAACCTGGACAACTTGACGAGTATGACACAACACTCTGGTACGATATACGAAATTAAAAGCGCTTATATATATATATATATATTATACAGATGTAATCATAATTCCGTTCATCGGGTTCATTCGAAATACGTCATTGTTGAATTTTTGAATTTTATTAGTAAACTTCATTCATATACATGAACATTTTGTTTCAAAATACATAAATAAAACAATTATATAAACAAGAAAATCAACAAGTGGTATAGCTTCGCGAGTAATCACAAATTAACAATAAACAATGTAGCTTATAATATATATACAGTGGTAAATGATATTATTACAAAGTAATTATAATTAAATCCCGTGCGCCCCTGTCCAACGGCTGCTAATATAGATTCACGCATACTGGTGTCCTAGCTAGCAACTCAGAACGAGGTATATGATGTATAAATTACTTAGACCCTGATCCTAACTTCATACATTTCGTCATAATACTTCATAGCCTGATCGGTATATCTAATGACGTCAGGTCGAACGTCATCACATGATGGCATCTTGTTTGCAGGCAGAAATTCGCTGCTCCTGATAGCTCTGTCGTAGAAGTGCACCATCTTCCCTACGACGTCTTCCGAATGAACCATCCAACTCTTCGTCACTTCGGAAGACCCATCCCACTTCAAGAGCGATTCGTCGTATGGCAGCCCGGCGGCTCGGCAGATCTTCGGTAGTAATTCAGCTGGATTCGTTAACAGATCGTCGCTGTCGACAACAACGGATTCGGAGCCTAGATCTTCTTTGACATACTTCCACATATCATAAACATCTTTATGCACCGAGCCACCTCCTGCGTTTGGGAACGGGTAGTCGCGTCCTACGTCGAACGTTTCCTCGACTGCGGATACGCCTTTCAACATCCCCAAGGCTGATAGTTGGGCAAATGCTGATTTTCGAAGCGAATTAAACACTCTGAGAGGATGTCGAATTAAGAAGATATGCTTGAAGCCCTTTGGGAGGAACTTGTACTGTTCTGATGACAGAGCAAAAGACATATCCTTCACCAAGACATGACGGCTTACTGACTGCTCCAAAAAACGACCGATCGATGCATAACTGTTAAAAAGAAGAATAAAAACGGGGCATGAAATAAAAGTTTAAAACTACCTGTCTATCACCAAAAATGGTCTTTCATCGGGCCTAGACATGGCCTATCAGGGCCCTGTTTCATAAAACTTGTTTATCAATAACAAGTTACAACTAGACTTTAATACGTCGTTGAGACGAATATAAGGTGATCCGTTATGTAATTTTAAGTCGTTCCTCTCTTTCGACAAATGTGATTCTTTCAGAAAAAGAGTCCGCATTGCAGCAAAGCTTTTCTGAGACGGTCCATGCTGAGAGCCTGAGACATGGCTGCGAGGCGCGAGTCCAAACACCACGAAAACGTAAACGAAACGCAATGTATGCAGCACGTGAATTAAAACATGCAGCACACGTGCACACATTATAATATACATGTACTGTACGAATGCGAATGCGCAGTACACGATCTTGCGATTAGCAGTATACAGCGTTGTACAGAAACGGCCATAATACGTACTCATGGCGCAAGCTTTCATCATTTACGTAAATGTATGGAGTGCTAGCTAACACATATCCGTAACAATATACCCATAATATATGAAAGTACATGCAAATGGCGTGGGTGGTGAATGATTTTGAAAAAAGAGTGTGAACTTTAAAGGAAATTTGTGGATTTTTGTTTGCGATGAGGTACCACTTGTTTAGTATATCACATGAAAGGAGATTCCTTTGCGGTCATTATGATCATAATTATGAAGCAGATATCATGTTCATTCGTGCGTGACGAGGACTTCAAAAGGACAGGTAAAATATTTGGGGGCCATAATTTGTTGATAACCTCATCAATTATTTTTAAATTTTCACACAACTGTCAAATGATCTTGAACATGTTACCACCAAGTTTCATGGGGCTAGCTGTAATAGTGTCAGAGTTATGACGAGTTTAACATATTTTGCGTATTTTTCAAAGAACGCCATCTTCGGCGCGATTTTCGAAGTGTTCGCTCTGTATGAACCTATTCAAATTTCATTGTTTTTTAGAAAGCGCATATCCTGACATAATTGCATTTGAAAAATAGTACGGATCGGCTAAAGGATTATTGAGTTATATAAAATCAAAAATACATTCATGTTCGAAAATTGAGAGGGCCCTATTTAAAAAGGTAAACAATATTGAAGTTTATTTTTGGGTCAGATTATTTGCAATGTTAAGATATATTAGTGGTACAAATTTCATGTCAAAATTATATTCAATTACAAAGTTATTAAAGATTTACATTCGTCAAGGTCATTTATTTTCACTTATTACAATATTGGACACATAATTACGTAATGAAGATGATGTCACATCGAGTTTACGTCCACAAACCGAATGTAGGGCAACACGTCATGCACTAACTAACGGTCTTCATTGGAAGTATGCACGACATTCCGTTGAGATATGATGGTCGAAAGACTTGCATGAAAAACAACAAAATGGCGCCCTGAAAGTCACGTGACCACTTTTTGGAAAAAAATCTCGACGTTATATTCTGGACATTGACTTGACACATCATGTTATGAAATTTCATTGATTTCTCTCTTTCCATTATTGAGATATTTGCCGCACAAGAGAGAATACAAATAAATAAATAAATAATATTAACAATAAAGAAGATAGAAGAAAATTTACCAAATTAAGAGGTGATCCGTTGGATGGCTACGCGACGGATCACCGAATAATATTAACCCGTTCCTTCCGGGAACCTGCTATACCAGGTTCCCGTGGAGCGCACTCACAGACGGGAACCTGGTATACCAGGTTCCCATAATAGGCAGGTAAATGACGTCTTTACAAGCCTAAAATTGCCTTTCCCTGCCACTAATTCACTAAAATAGTTGATTTGAGTGTATTTCCAAAGTATATACTATCATTATCCATTGCTCCCGTTTTGTGTACTTTCATATTATTCACTATATTTGTACTTTTTCATAAACATGTCAAGTTTTCTCTCACAAGAAATTCGTATAGCAGCGTATACAGCTCCGTGGTGTCTGTCCCATAGATATTGACTTTCGCTGAGACCTTTCCATACACAAATACTGATACTGCTGGTACTTCATTGGGAGCAGCGTAATCCGCGCTCGCCCTGTAGAAGCTTATGACGGCACGCACCCAAATACCTTACCTCCGCTCTTCTATTGTTGGAGTTTATAACCATGACAACGAACTTGACCCTCGGCCACGTTCATTGTTCCTCTTACGTAACTCTTACGTAACTGTAGGTGGGCCTAAGACATAACTCTTTTCGTATATTCTATATAGGTCTAAAATACGTTCAAATATTTCTCTGTCATTTTTATTTGTTTATACTTTGTCAATACTTACAAACTATAATTGTCAAAATTTGCCAATACTTACGAACTATTACGTTTCCCTATCATCTTCCGCTCTAGAACCCTATTTTTGGTTTTATCTAGATTAGCTGTTGTGTCTTTTTATATTTTTTCTTGTCTCCCTCTTCAATATTTCTTCTGTTTTTGTAGGGTGGTTATGCTATTTCTTTTTATAAAAAAAAGAGAAAGTTTTATTCTTTCACTTATAATGTTGTCCACCGTCTTTTAGATAACCCTTTTGTGCTAAAGTATATAATGTCCGATGTATATTATTTCTGTCAATAACATATAATGAACGTATCATTTTATTTTGATGCAACAGAGATTTACATACCAAATCAATACTTTTACTTTCTATAATTTGTGTACAGTAACATTCTTCTCATTTCGACATTATCAGCCGCTCGTTCTCTATTTTCGTCCCCTATAATAAATATAAGGTATAATGTGTACATCATTAGGGATATGTTATAATAATTTATCTCAAGGAAGGGATGATGCCGGCATACAAGCAAATGGCTAAAACGACATTGACAGAAAGGCAGAGATAGAAAGACAGACATACAGACAGACAGAGAGTGGGAGAGAGGGAGAGAGAGAGAGGGCGGGAGAGATAGAAAGTTGGACGTAGTATGTACTGTATTTATTATTATGATAATTGTCTCTCCGATCACCCCCAGCTCTGATGTTTTTCTTAAGTTACTTTCTTTTTGTTTGTTTATATCTGTCCGACGTAAATAAGTACCGTCAATATAGCATAATAAACTTTTTTTCCTTCGTATCATTTTGATGCAACAGAGATTTACATTCAAAAGTTTTACTGTTTTTAATTACTGTACAGTAATATTCTTCTCATTTTGAAATCATCAGGCGCTCGTTCTGTGTTTTCCTTCTCCATATCGAGGTTATGGTATAATAATTTATCTCAAGATCGAAATAAATACTTTCAGAATAAAAGCAAATAGCGGAACGGAAAACAGTACCAAAGATGGAGATGGAAAATATCGCTGAGAAAGCGAGTAAGAAAGCGGAAGAGAGCAAGAGACATACAGAGAGACAAACAATCATTACTCATGTCATCTGTTCGTCTGTGACATTTTACTAAATCATATTTTAATTATTCCTTTATCTTTCCATGACTGTTATATATTTGAATGAATATTTCAGATAGGGTCAAATTTGGTTTTAGGTTATAATATGAACAGCTATTTTTATTTAGGAGTACGTCGAAACGCGATCTCATTAAAAATCGCGGAACAGAAAACACTATGAGAGATGAAGATGGAAAACGACATTGAGAAAACGAAAGAGAGAGAAAGTTGGGCGTATTGTTATTTATTATTACCGCTATATATGCTATTTGTCTCTCCGATCAACCCCACCCGCTCTGGATTCCTCTCTAGTTTCCATTGTTTTATCATGATTTACATTCGAAAGTTTTACTTTTTATAATTATTGTATAGTAATATTCTTGTTATTTCGATTATAATCATGCGCTCGTTCCGTGTTTTTCTTCTCCACATCGAGGTTATGGTATAATAATTTGTTTCAAGATCGAAAGGAATACTTTCGGAATAAAAGCAAATAGCGGTACCAGAGATGAAGATGTAAAATGGCGCTGAGAAAGCGAGCAGGAGAGAGAGATAGAAAGAGAGAGAAATACAGGGAGAGAAAAGAGAGAGAGAGAGAGAGAAAAGAAAGCGGGAAAGAGACAGAGAGACAAAGAAAGAGACAATCAGAGAGAGGAACAATCATTTCTTATGTCATCTTTTCGTCAGTGACATTTTACTAAATCACATTTGTATTATTCCTTTATCTTTCCTTGATTGTTATATATTTGAATTAACATTTCAGATAGGGTCAAATTCGGTACTACGTTATAATTATAATCAGCTATTTTTATTTAGGAGTACGTGGAAACGAGATCTCATTAAAATTTGCGGAACAGAAATCACTATGAGAGATGAAGATTGAAAACGACATTGAGAAAACAAGAGAGAGAGAGAAAGTTGTGCGTATTGCCATTTATTATTATGCTATTTGTCTCTCCGATCAACCCCACCCGCTCTGGATTCCTCTTTAGTTTCCATTTATCATGATTTACGTTCAAAGGTTTTACTTTTTATAATTATTGTACAGTAATATTCTTCTTATTTCGATATCATCAGGCGCTCGTTCTATGTTTTCTTCTTCATATCGAGGTTATGGTATAATAATTTATCTCGAGATCGAATGGAATACTTTCGGAATAAAAGCAAATAGCGGAACGGAAAACAGTGCCAGAGATGAAGATGGAAAATGGCACTGATAAAGCGTGCGAGAGAGAGAGAGAGAGAAACAATAATTTCTCACAATCATCTGTTTGTTTGTGACATTTTGCTTCATCACATCTTCTTGTTCATTCCTTTATCTTGCATGATTGTATATCTTTGAATGATTATTCCAAATAGGGTAAACTTTGGTTCTATGTTATTTGTTTATTAACAATTTTTATTTAGGATTACGTCGGAACGTGATCCCGTTAACATTCTTTGAAAACAGTAACGACAACTGCAAAACAAGAAGACCCCGAAAAACAGGGTTATTTGAACCCGATATACATGTAGTATACATGGATCATCAATGCTGTATGTCAGCATCCCATTACCTTATTTCCGCTCTTCTATTGTTGGAGTTTATAACCATGACAACGACCTTGACCCTCGTATGGCGCGCCGTTTGACCAATAATTCAGATAAACACTGTTTATCGCCGATAAACACTGTTTATCGTCGAAAAACACTGTTTATCGAGCGATAAACACTGTTTATCAAGCGATAAACACTGTTTATCGAGAGAAACTATGTTTATCGACTGATAAACACAGTTTCTCTCGATAAACACTGTTTATCGGCGATAAACATAAACACAGTTTTTATCGAGAGAAACTATGTTTATCGACTGATAAACACAGTTTTCTCGATAAACAATGTTTATCGCCGATAAACAGTGTTTATCGCCGATAAACAGTGTTTATCGAGAGAAACTGTGTTTATCAGTCGATAAATAGTGTTTATCGCCGATAAACAGTGTTTATCGAGAGAAACTGTGTTTATCAGTCGATAAACAGTGTTTATCAGCGATAAACAATGTTCAAGTATCTGATTTATTTGGCAAATGGAGCGCACTCGTAGGCCTACTCGAGATCAGAGCCGTATGCACTACTCCGCACGTTAGTCAGGTGGATTAGTGAAATTACCGTTACTTAATTGCCTGATAAAAGCACCATTTTTGGTACAGGGTTTCCTTAGGACCTACTCAACGATATTAGGCTAGGAGCCCCGGCAAAAATTTTAATTTAAGGCTCGGGGCGGGGCGTCTTTTGGAGCTCTAAATAATTGTATAACATTGATTTGTTGTTGCACAAATGCCATTTTGGTACAGGGCTTCCTTAGGACCTACTGAACGATATTAGGGTAGGAGTCCCCGGCAAGAATATCATATAGGGGTGTGGGGCGGGGGCGTCGCCTCGTAGCCCACAAATAATTTATAATTACGGTAATATAACATTGAGTTTTTGTTGTACAAACGCCATTTTTGGTACAGGGCTTCTTTAGGACCTGCTGAATGATGGTAGGGTAGGAGCCCCCGGCATTACTATTCATATATGTTTGATTGGAGGCCCCATGGCATTTGTACAACAAAAACTCAATGGTATATTACCTTATGAATTATTTGTGGACTACGAGGCGATGCCCGCCCACACCCTTATATGATATTCGTGCCGGGGCTCCTACCTATATTTCAGTAGGTCCTAAGGAAGCCCTGCACCAAAAATGGCATTTGTATAACAACAAATCAATGTTATAACATTATTGGGGGCTCCAAAAATACGCCCGCCCCCACACCCTTAAATTGATTTTTTTTTTTGCCGGGGCTCCTAGCCTAATATCATTTAGTAGGTCCTAAGAAAGCCCTGTACCAAAAACTTTTATCCGGCAAGTAACGGTAATTTTACTAAGCCACCTGACTAAAATCATTTCAGCGATATTAGTGATTATATTCGCTATGATTGAAAGAGATAGAGAGCATAGCCCGGGTTCAAATTCAGTATTCGTTAAATTATTAAACCCGGTGCTCATGATCATTTATATGCCATGTTATTGTAATGCAACGCTACACACAAATATTACCAGATTGCCGTTTATTGTCTTCAAATATTGTTCAAATAGAATTGTAGAGACGATGAACAAATAAGAATAATAATGCAAGGTCGTTAGTCATGAGAATGTCAACTTCTATCTCTCTCAGCTTAATAGTCCGAACAATAGAATGAACCGAGAGGAAGCAACTGAAATTTCTTAACAACGGAAACTTCTCCAATGGAGCCTAACATTAGATTTGTTTTCCCATTCAAGTAGCATTGTAAAGGCGGTGAAAAACAAAGGAATAATACTAATATTCCGTCGTTAATGGTGAGAATGTTCACGTCTATCTCTGTCAGCTAATTACGGCAAACAGTGGGCTAAACCAAGCGCAATCAACTGTTAAACGAATTTGTCATGAGTCCTGAAATTTCAATTTGTTACTGCACGTCATAGTAGCATTAAAGAGTAGCAATGGCGAACGATTTTTCAGTTGCTTCCTCTCGGTTCATTCTATTGTTCGGACTATTAAGCTGAGAGAGATAGAAGTTGACATTCTCATGACTAACGACCTTGCATTATTATTCTTATTTGTTCATCGTGACATCGTCTCTACAATGCTATTTGAACAATATTTGAAGACAATAAACGGCAATCTGGTACTATTTGTGTGTAGCGTTGCATTACAATAACATGGCATATATATGATCATGAGCACCGGGTTTAATAATTTAACGAATACTGAATTTGAACCCGGGCTATGCTCTCTATCTCTTTCAATCATATAGCGAATATAATCACTAATATCGCTGTAATGATTCTTAGTCAGGTGGCTTAGTAAAATTACCGTTACTTGCCGGATAAAAGCACCATTTTTGGTACAGGGTTTCCTTAGGACCTACTAAATGATATTAGGCTAGGAGCCCCGGCAAAAAAACAAAACATCAATTTAAGGGTGTGGGGCGGGGCGTATTTTGGAGCCCCCAATAATGTTATAACATTGATTTGTTGTTATACAAATGCCATTTTGGTGCAGGGCTTCCTTAGGACCTACTGAAAGATATTAGGGTAGGAGCCCCGGCACGAATATCATATAAGGGTGTGGGGCAGGGCATCGCCTCGTAGTCCACAAATAATTTATGAGGTAATATACCATTGAGTTTTTGTTGTACAAATGCCATGGGGCCTCCAATCACACATATATGAATAGTAATGCCGGGGGCTCCTTTCCTACCATCATTCAGCAGTTCCTAAAGAAGCCCTGTACCAAAAATGGCATTTGCACAACAACAAATCAATGTTATAAAATATTTGGGGCTCCAAAAGACGCCCTGCCCCCACAGCCTTAAATTGAAATTTTGCCGGGGCTCCTAGCCTAATATCGTTGAGTAGGTCCTAAGGAAACCCTGTACCAAAAATGGTGCTTTATCAGGCAATTAAGTAACGGTAATTTCACTAAGCCACCTGACTAACGTGCGGGGTAGTGCATACGGCTCTGATCTCGAGTAGGCCTACGAGTGCGCGCCATTTGCCAAATAAATCAGATACTTGAACATTGTTTTTCGGCGATAAACACTGTTTATCGACTGATAAACACAGTTTATCGACTGATAAACACAGTTTAAAACAGTCTGTAAAAGTGATAGAAGAGGAAATTTAACGCCCTCTCAATTTGTCCCTGTCCTATACTCTCTTTATCCTTTCCCCTGCTCTAATTATCAACATTCGATTGGGGGAGGGGTACACGGGGGCATATCTAAAGAAAACTTACGACAGGTTCTCTTGTGTCGTTGTGTCCGTCAGCCCGGTCTCTCTAAAGTGATCAGTTATTCGTTTATAAATCTCTTCATTCCCTTCGTATTCGGCCGGTACATCAAGGTCTAGCTGTTGCTTTGTAAACACTCGTGCGACTCTGCAGTAAGTGTAGGGTTCGAACCACACTTGGATGCCTTCAATGAAACTAAGACACTTGGTGAGAGCCGTAGAAACAGAGCGAGGTACACACCAGATAATTGTACGACTTCCACCATCATCACGTCGAGAAGCTCGCCCTTCACTGGCAATTGTACCTTCTGCTATTTCACTTCCAATGCAAGGCAATTCCATGATTGATTTTCAAAGGTTCAAAGATTCGGTTTAATCTTTAAACAATAGTTGAACATGTTGAAAGTTATTATTCCATGTAACAAAGTCTGAGTAACTTCAACATGAACACACATGCATGTAGTTAGTTTCAGTAGGGTCCATGCTTTCAGTAACTGAAACGGGAAGCGAAGTTTCTTCCTATACAACCATACATGCACCTGACCTGGACAACGCACGCATATGGCGCGCCGTTTGACCAATAAATCAGATAAACACTGCTTATCGAGCGATAAACACTGTTTATCAAGCGATAAACACTGTTTATCGAGAGAAACCATGTTAATCGACTGATAAACACAGTTTCTCTCGATAAACAGTGTTTATCAAGAGAAACTCTGTTTATCAGTCGATAAACACAGTTTCTCTCGATAAACACTGTTTATCGCTCGATAAACAGTGTTTTTCGACGATAAACAGTGTTTTCGGCGATAAACAATGTTTTTCTTATTTATTGGGCAAATGGCGCGCACTCGTGCTCCAGATCAGAGCCGTATGCACTACTCCGCACGTTAGTCAGGTGGCTTGGTGAAATTACCGTTACTTAATTGCCTGATAAAAGCACCATTTTTGGTACAGGGCTTCCTTAAGACCTACTAAACGATATTAGGCTAAGAGCCCCCGGCAAAAATGTCAATTCAAGCGTGTGGGGCTGGGGCGTCTTTTTGGAGCCCCAAATAATTTCATAACATTGATTTGTTGTTGTACAAATCCCATTTTTGGTACAGGGCTTCCTTAGGACCTACTGAACGGTATTGGGGTAGGAGCCCCCGGCAAGAATATCATATAAGGGTTTCGGGCGGGGGCGTCGCCTCGTAGCCCCAAATAATTTATAAGGTAATATAACATTGATTTGTTCTTGTACAAATGCCATTTTTGGTACAGGGCTTCCTTAGGACCTACTGAACGATAATTGGGTAGGAGCCCCCGGCAAGAATATCATATAAGGGTGTGGGGCGGGGCCGTCGCCTCGTAGCCCCCAAATAATTTATAAGGTAATATAACATTGATTTGTTGTTTACAAAATGCCATTTTGGTACAGGGCTTCCTTAGGACCTACTGAACGATAATAGGGTAGGAGCCCCCGGCAAGAATAT
>CP137683.1:28789452-28914452 GCA_037976565.1 Mesocentrotus franciscanus | reverse complement strand
CGATAGTCCACAGTTATGCGTCAGTCATTGGAATGCTCGCTCGATGAATAAGAAAACTACTCCTATATGTCATTTTATTTTAGAGAACGGCATCGATATTATGATCGTTACAGAATCATGGTTAAGAGGAGACACTCGTGATCATTACATTATTGCCGATTTAAACATGACTCTTCCCAGTTATTCGGTAGTTAACCACTATCGTTCATCTCGTGGTGGTGGAATTTGCATCATACATAGATCATGCATAACCATACAGAAAGTGGACCATTCAAGCTTCTCATCTTTTGAACTTATGTACTTGTCTGTGCGAGTAACACCCAGGGATATTTTTGAACTGTGTGCAGTCTATCGACCTCCTCCATCTCAAAAGTATGGCCTGAAGTTTGATACGTTCATGCAAGAGTTTTCCACCCTAATTGGGTCTACTGCATCATCTGAATGCAGTACTATTCTGGCGGGTGACTTTAATATCCATGTTGATGTTGTCCACAACAGAGAATCCAAGGTCTTCCTTGACATGCTTGAAGATGCTGGCTTGGAACAGCATGTCACATCTCCCACACATGAAGCTGGTCATATCTTGGATATCGTTTTATCTGATAAAACTAGTAACTTGGTGACTAACGTTGATTTGAAGTCTGGACTCCCATCAGATCACAAAGCTATTCTCATGGTGCTAAAATTTCAGCGTCCCCAGGCTCGAAAGAAATTTATCAGGGGCCAAAAGCTTTGTGAGATAAATCGTGATGATTTCAGGAGTGACGTTATGAGTTCCAGCCTCCAACAATATAGCTCTGAGGATCCATCGCTGGTAATGTAATGCGTGAACTTTTGGACAAACATGCACCAGAGCGCAGTGGCGGGCCCCCCTAGAAAAAAAACAGGTAAAAACACCCTTTTTTTGAAAAAAAAAGAAGATGGGCCCCCTCCCCTGGCGCCCAAGGGGGGGAGGGGTGGCGGTGGATAAAAAAATTTCGGGTGCCAAAATTTTTTTTTGCTCACCCCCACTGAGCGAAAAATCGACCGGCACGATTTTCAAATTTTCGCACGAAGTGGGCCCCCTTTTAGGCCCCCTCGGGTGGATCCGCCCCTGCCAGAGCGCACAATCCCCGTTTCTCTTCGACCGTCTGCCCCTTGGTTCAATGATGAAGTTCGAGAGGCGAAACGGCATCGTCGTCGAGCTGAGCGTAAATGGATGAAGTCTCGTCTTGAAATACATGGTCAGCTTTATCGTGATCAGTGCTGCTCTTACAACCTTCTTCTGATGCAATCTAAGTCACACTACTTAACATCAACCATAGAACAGTGTGATACTAAACAGCTTTTTAGATTTGTGAAGAAACTTACTGCACCTGCGTGTGAACATATCCTTCCTGACCATGCATCCGATGTACAGCTGGCTAATGACTTTGGACAATTCTTCCACCAGAAATTTCAAGGCATCGTCTCTTCCTTAGGTGGTGATTGCAATCTTGCTGACAGCTCGTCTCCCTGCGACCACTCCTTCAATGAATTTGATGTAGTATCCGAGGCAACTGTACAAAGAACTATCAAGGAGAGTCCTTCCAAGTCATGCAGGCTTGATCCGATACCAACAACTCTCCTCAAGGATTCTATTGATGAAGTGGTTCCATTTATTACCAAGCTTATCAATCAGTCATTAAATACTGGTATTGTGCCAAGTGTTTTTAAAACTTCTCATGTAACACCTGTGTTGAAAAAGCCCCATTTAGATCGTAATGATTTAAAGAATTATCGCCCTATAGCCAATCTTATGTTTGTTGCTAAAGTCATGGAACGTATTGTAGCTAATCAACTGAAAGTGTATCTTAACGATAATTGTTTATTTTCTGATATGCAATCAGCTTACCGGCAGTTTCACTCTACAGAAACTGCACTGCTCAAAGTGTACAATGATTTACTATTGGCACTTGATAAGGGTCAAGAAGTAGCCTTAGTAATGTTAGATTATTCAGCGGCATTTGACACTATCAATCATCATTCCTTGGTTGAACGCTTCTGCCACACTTTCGGGATAGGTGGCACAGCATCAAAGTGGTTTACATCATACCTTGAACATAGAGAACAGAGAATTGTAATCAACAAAAGTATATCTGACCCTTTCCCTCTTTTGCATTGCGTGCCCCAGGGTTCGGTCCTCGGGCCGCTCGAGTTTATTTTGTATACAAGTCCACTCAGTGAAGTAATAAATGGACATAGAAACATACACCATGTAACATACGCGGATGATACGCAGTTGTATGTAATCCTTGAACCCCGTCACCGGTCGGTTAGCTTGACAAATCTTGAAGAGTGTGTTAGTAATGTGAAATGTTGGGCACAGAAAAACTATCTTAAGCTTAATAGTGACAAATCTTAATTACTTCACATCACATCTCAGTTTCGTAAACCCTTGCCCTTGCCAGATTTTGTCTTAGATGATACAAAATTGTGTAAATCTGAATCGGCCAAAAACCTGGCCGATTCTCAATATGAAGGCTCACATAAGGAAAGTATGTAAAGCTGCATCTTATTGTATCCACAAAATTGGTAAAATTTGGAATTTTTTAGATAAACCCACTACAGAACGACTGATACATGCATTTGTCACTTCCCATTTAGACTACTGTAATGGCCTCCTTGTTAATTTGCCACCCTCCCACCTTGTTCCTCTTCAGCGTATCCAAAATGCTGCCGCTCGTCTAGTTACCCGCTCAAGACCTTACGAACATATTACCCCAATCCTCCGCAATCTCCACTGGCTGCCAGTAATTCAACGTATCATATTTAAAATTCTTCTCCTCTAAGTTACCTTTAAAATGCCCCACGTACCTTTCCAGTCTCGTAAAATCCAACCCCCTCCTCCAGGTTGCGTGCTTCAACTTCCTCTCACTTTCAACTAATTCCTGGCCCTCGTGTGAAAACAAGATACGGCGATAGAGCATTTTCTGTAGCCGCCCCCCAGTTGTGGAATAGCCTCCCGTCCTACATCCAAGATGCTCCTTCTATACACACTTTCAGAGTAATGTTACAAACCCATCTGATCAAATCCATATCATGAATTTGTGTCTTCTCTAAACATGTCAAAATATGAAATCTTTAGTCATCTTTAGCATAATTTAAGTTACATTAAGTTGTTTGATTAATTTATCTGTAACATACTGTAATTTGTTATTGAATAATATTGTGTAATCGTGGTGCTGTCGTCCCGGCTTTTATTTCGTGTAAGGACATTGCTTTACTTAATGGCTGCTGGGACAACAGCACCAAAGCGCCTAGAAACAATGTATTAGGCGCGTTATAAATGTGATCTATTATTATTATTATTATTTCACATATTATCTTGCGTGAACCTTTAATGTATCTTGTGATTATGCCTTCTTCCTTCTTTCTCTTTTTGGCATGTTCCAATACTGTTACAGATGAAGTTCTATTCTGGTCATACAATAAAGGTGAGAGAAACTAATGAGAAAGGTAAATAGATTATGGAACGAATAATAATTGTGCAGTTTGAGGGTTTAAAATCAGCAAATTAAAAAAGAGTTGGCTAAATTGTGCTGAAAATCATATTCAGTGGGACTATATAATGAGGAACTCCACTCATTTGTAGCCTGAAATTTTGGTCCAAACTGTTGACATCTCTCATTTAAGAAAAAAATACATAGAAAGAGAGAAACAAAATAATATATAAACTTATAGAATATTTAAGGATATACAACAAAAACATGGCAAAGTAATACTATTCACATAATATACACAAAAAGATTATGTTCTACCATGAGGCCCTTTACATAGAAAGAGAGAGACAAAAGAATATATAAACTAACAGAATATTTAAGGACATACAACAAAAACATGGTAGAGTAATACTATTCACATAATATACACAAAAAGAGGGAGAATTCAAGAAAGATGGGACAAACAATAAGTCATGATGCCCTGTATACGTTTAAAAAAACTAAGATATATACACGAACAGAAAATTTAAGGATATACAACAAAAAACATGGCAAAAAGTTAAATTATCTACATGTACACATAGCGACGTAAAATTAAAAAAGACTGGACATACAATCAGTTACTTCCGGCAATAAGCATTTAACGATAAACTTCTTATTGATATACTATGGGCAAGATTAAATCTCCGACCTGTATTATACACATTGAAAAGTTCAAAACCATCTAACATCATAATACATTGCGTTATACAGTATTGCCTTGATTTTCCTTTTGAATATGTTAAAGGGAAATCCAACCTTGATAGCAAGCTTGTCTAGAATAAAGCAAAAAAATCAGAGAAGCATACTGATGAAAGTTTGAATGAAATCGGACAAAAAAATTAGAAAGTTACGAGGTTTTGAAAGTTGCAATTACTATAGGTATGGGCTCTTCAAATTGGCTGAATTGATAATGTTTATGTGATGTAGTGGCGGACAACTTTCCCATTTACTCCAATACACAAAAGGACTAAAATTTCAACATTTCATAAATGTATGACTCGGGATGGTCTGTTCTTTTTAGAGGACCTGTAATAATGTACTCTTCATGATATATTTTAAGTAGTGCCCCGAGGGTGAAAGCACTTGGAAGAAAAACAGAAATAAGTGATATTTGTGTACGCGACAAACGGGAGAGTAATCCGTCACTACGTCACAATCCACTGACAAAATTGCCGATTTGAGATTCGCACAGCTGTATAATTATGATCTCATATTTCAAACACTCATAACTTTCTTGATAGTGGTGCCATTTATTTCAAACCTTCGTCATTCTGTTTCTCTGATTGTTTTGCTTTCATTCAAATGAACTTATTAGAAGGGTTGGATTGCCCTTTAAGTGATTGGGATTGGCGAATATCTAAAGGAAGATTGCTCCAGGCAGCTTTTCACCTATTGCTTGATATGTGAAAGTTGTGTGGTATAATTCGGTTTTACATTTGTGTACCTTTATTAAGTTCAAATTGCTACTCAGTGTATTTCTGGAATTTACAACATATTCAAATTGGTTGCAAAGTGTCGGGGGTGCTGTGCCCGATACACATTTATACGCCAACGAGCAAAGGGCTCTCCAGTGAACAGTTTTCAATGAAGGCCAAGAGAGTGAATGCATGATTCGCTCTGACGGAACGTACCAAGAGTTACGGGACACAATTATATAAGCAGCCCTTAAATTTATGTAGCAAGTTCAGTATAGTGTGGTTATATACATTCTGGTCGTCTAGCCCAAACTGTGCAACAGGTTGCGTGGGGTACGATAAATCCCCAATAGACATCACTCATTTGTTTCTTATTTAGTGAGGTCCGCAGTTTCATTGTCAAGTGTCAATGGTATACTTTCTACGTGACTTTTAAATGTAAGATTTTGGTCTATTACTCCTAAGCATCTGTATTCTGTCACACTTTGAATCTCATGCTCATCTATTTTTACATGTAGTTCTTTCCTGTGAAATGTACTCAATCTCTGTCTTGTTCCTAAGAGCATAACCTTTGTTTTATCTATGTTTAAAATGAGTTTGTTCTTCTTGAACCATTTGTTCGCTTCCCGAAGGAATTGACCTATTTAGGTTGCGCTCATTTGTGTCTGGAGCCATTGGCCCGTTACTGACATGGTCGCGTCGTCAGCGTACATATGAAGAGTGTAGTTCTTCAGATTTGATGGTAGATCGTTAATGAAAGTATAAAAAAGGGGGGAACTATGACCGATCCCTGGGGAACACCTGCAGTAGTGTTCCGGTATAATGATTTAGACTTTCTGACTTGCACATATTGATTCCTATTTGTAAGGTAAGAATGGAACTAATTTTTGGCCAGTTTTTGCAATAACAAACCATGGTTGACAGAATCGAACGCTTTCCGTAAGTCTATAAAACAGAGTCATATTGCACATCCTGCGTCAACATTGGATGCCCAGTGATCGATCATTGATTATGGCATTGATTTGATTTATTTGATTTGATTTATTTATTTCTGTTTGATTTTCTTTTTCTTTTGCAGTTTTACAAATATATATAACAAACAAATCATTGAACATTTTATACATGACAAAAGAGTATATGTAAAACATAGTAAGGTTGGCTGTAACATCAAACAGGAGGGTTGACAAAGTAAGCAAAGCTTGATAGCATGACTACCGCATTATACTTTATAGTTTGCCCCTGGTGCCAAATGATGATAACAAATCTAGATTTGCACAGCGCATAATAGAGTAGCCAAGTGCTAACGTTATATTCGCTCGTCGCCCAGTTTACTAGTTCTAAACAACATAGCCTGCGCATGAGGTTTTTCCAAGCCGCTTTGATTAATTAATAGGATGGCTTGCCTAGGTTTAAAAAAAAGATGCAAGCGGACTCGACTATGTTCATGTTGTTTATGACGGCTATATTGTAGCAAATATCTGTACCCCTAAGGGTGCACGTATGCTTCCTCTAGGGTGCTGCTATTGTAGCAGAGGTCTGCAGCCCTAAGGGAGCAAATTGGTACCTCTATTTCTTAGTGTGTATACAAAATTATAAGCGCTAATAATATACAGATGTAATCATTACCCCAGTCATCGGGTTCATTAAAAATACGTCATTTCCAATATTGTGCGCCCCTGTCCCACGGCTGCTAATATAGATTCACGCACACTGGTGACCTAGCTAGCAACTCAGAACAAGGTATGTGATGGATAAATTACTTAGACCTTGATCCTAACTTCATACATTTCGTCATAATACTTCATAGCCTGATCGGTACATCTAATGACGTCAGGTCGAACGTCGTCACGTGATGGCATCTTGCTTGCCGGCAGAAATTTGCTGCTCCTGATAGCAATTTCGTAGAAATACACCATCCTCTCTACGATGTCGTCCGCAGGAACTATCCAACTCTTCGTCACTTCGGAAGACCCATCCCACTTCAAGAGCGATTCGTCGTATGGCAGCCCGGCCGCTCGGCAGATCTTTGGTAGTATTTCGGCTGGATTCGCCAACAGATCGTCGCTGTCGACAACAATGGATTCGGAGCCTAGATTTTCTTTGACATACTTCCACATGTCATAAACATCTTTATGCATCGAGCCATCTCCTGCATTTCGGAACGGGTTGTCGCGTCCTACGTCGAACGTTTCCTCAACTGCGGATTCGCCTTTCAACATCCCCAAGGCTGATAGTTGGCCAAATATTGATATTCGAAGCGAATTAAACACTCTGAGAGGATGTCGAATTAAGAAGATATGCTTGAAGCCCTTTGGGAGGAACTTGTACTGTTCGGGTGACAGAGCAAAAGACATATCCTTCACCAAGACATGACGGCTTACTGACTGCTCCAAAAATCGACCGATCGATGCATAACTGTAAAAAGAAGGGGGAACGGGTGGGGCATGAAATAAAAGTTTAAAACTACTTGTCTATCACCAAAATTAGTCTTTCGTCGGGCCTGTACATGGCCTATATATATTATCAGGGCCCTGTTTCATATACAACTTGTTTTCAATAACAAGTTACAATGATTGTTATAATCTACTGAAATCGTGGCATTTGATTGGTTAAAAGGAAATTTGTCACATAGAAATTTGTTATTGATAACAAGTTTTATGAAACAGGGCCCAAATCCAAATCCTATTTTACCATATATTACAGATAAATCTGTAACAGAGGAAAACATATTTTTTGGAACAATAATGTTCCATATCATCGCAGTCTATAAAAGTTATAGAAGAGGAAATTTAACGCCCCTCAATTTCCCCTGTCCTATATTCTCTTGATTCTTTCCCCTGCTCTTTTCAACATTCGATTGGGGGAGGGGGTGCACGGGGGCATATCTACGCCACTGACTATAGTTATTACTGGTGACAAACTGAACAGATTATCCAAGGGTGGTGTATCACTAATAATGTATTTAACATGTATTCTGACAATATGTAAAACTCATCATAAAATATACTGGTAAATGCCCGTGGGGGTACTCGCCTAACAAGGTATACCGGGGATGTGCCGCTCTAATGGGTTATTTTTTTTGCAAAAATAATTTAAATCATTTCACTTTTTCATCCGAAGTCCTCGCCGATGGTCGCACAGATTTATCAATACCATTACTTTGAGCTCCACTTCTGACTAATTTATAAACGGGTAATCCCACCCCCTCCTCGGGCGAACGCAAAAGTAAATTAAGGGATTAAGGTATGTGAAAGTGTAAATCCTTCATGCAAATGGAATAAGACAAAACCTTAAACATGGATTGCGTTTTGAATGGAAGTCCCTAATAGTTGGTACCATTTTCTGCTAAAGTGACCCTTAAAAATATGGGTTCAGACGCTACAGCCGCACGCGCACACACCCGTCCAACCCAAATCTGAGTACACCCCCCACCCCGGGTAAATGCAATAGTTCATCCCTTTTTACTTGTGTGATGAAGGTAGAAGCATTCATTATGTTTGAATGCATTAATTTTGTGATACACTTTGTGAATATAGAAAACTTACGACAGGTTCTCTTGTGTCGTTGTGTTCATCAGCCTGATCTCTCTCAAGCGATCAGCCATTCGGTTATAAATCTCTTCATTCCCTTCGTATTCGGGCGGTAAATCAAGATCTAGCTGTTTCTTTGTAATCACTTGGGAGAATCTGCAGTAGGTGTAGGGTTCGAACCACATTTGGATGCCTTCAATGAAACTAAGACACTTGGTGAGAGCCGTAGAAACAGAGCGAGGTACACACCAGATAATTGTACGACTTCCAACATCACGAGGAGCTCGCCCTTCACTTGCAATTGCACCTTCTGTTATTGCACTTCCAATGCAAGGCGATTCCATGATTGATATTGAAAGGTTTCAAAGGTTCGGTTTAATCTAAAAAATGGTTGCATACGTTGAAAGTTATTATACCATGTAACAAAGTCTGAGTTATTTCAACATGAACATAGTTACTTTCATTTACTGAAACGGGAAGCGAATTTCCTTCCCATTCGACCGCATTCCAACGGACGCACCTGGGAACATTTAATAGAGAAACATGATTGAACCTTTAGACTCTAACTTGAATGACAACGGGGCCTATGTTGAATTCTTTGAACACTCAAATCCCCCTCTGTCTCTCCAGTCCCTCGCATTTCGACATAATTAGGTGACATATCACATATTAACTGTCAACATTTCTGTATATTATGAATTATATACAATTTGAATACATATACATATTATGTACACATAATTATAGGAGGTCAAATAATTTTTGGTGCCGAAACCCGGGAAGGCTTAAGTACAAGGAGAACTTGGGTCCTAGCTTACCTTAACATATCAAACGAAAATAAAAGAAAACAATAGCAACTAATACCGATATTAGTATATATTTCAACAAATCAAAGAAAACCAACACAGCATCGTCGAGGCGGCAGCGAGAGATAGAGACCCCTGTACCCTGTGACGTCAAGACTCCGGCCAGCGGGCTACATCACCCTGCTAGAGCAGATGGAACGACCCCCTTGGAAAGCCCCACCATGGAGCCTCGGTAGGCCTATGGCGACGCCCCTTCAGATCGCCGGTATGGACCCGATGCCTGAACCTACCCAGCAACACTGGAAATATACTCCGAGATGCGTGACATCGCATTAGATGGATACTGTTGGGACATTTTCAGGTAGAGGAGGTATAGAGTGGTGAAGTGTGACGTCATCAAAAATCAATTTTTGGAATTTCTCAATTTTTTCTTCATTTTCCGAAAGACCACCAAAAATAATGTCCAAATGTCGAAAACCATTTTATATGTTAATTATTTGCCGAGATATGACCATCTGATTAAAAAGATTGCCTATGGGAACTCAGTGTTATATTGCTCTGGCTCATAACATTAGGAGCCAGAGCAATATAACACTGAGTTCCCATAGGCAATCTTTTTATTTAGATGGTCATATCTCAGCAAATAATTAACATATTAAATTGGTTTTCGACATTTGGACATTATTTTTGGTGCTCTTTCGGAAAATGAAGAAAAAATTGAGAAATTCCAAAAATTGATTTTTATGACGTCACAGCTTCGGTACTCTATAAAGGTTGAGGACTGGGTACGGAATATGAGATACGTTATTGATTCTAAGGGACCAATGCCACTGCGTGCTAGGTTTATGAAATTGTTAGGCACACTGGGGGAAGGGCGCATGATTTGTTATTAAACCTAGAGTTGGGGGAACCATCTAGCTACAACCCCAGAAGCCGCGTTCGCCGAGTTACTCGAAGAGTGTAATAGGGAGAGAGAGTGGACGGCATCTCCAATGGCGGCATTATACGCTAGGATGCAACATCCCAATGAGTCACCATCTGATTATGCCATCGCACTGGAGGCCAAACTGAGAGTGGCCCAGGAGAAGGGTGCTGTTTCAGCAAAAGTGGAGGCCAAAGCTAGAGGCGAAATGCTGACTATTCAGTTAATGCATGGGCTTCGCGACCAAAACGTGAGAAGTCGCCTGGCCCCATAAATGAGGCCCAGGGATATGACCTTTAGAGAGCTTATGCGGGAACTGAAGGTCATAGATGAAGAGCAGAAGCAGAGGAAAGGGGCCAACTCCTACAGAATGGACGTGAGGCCTATTCCTGACACTCCCCACAATCAGATGGATGAAATTACAAGAACTCTGAAGGAGATGCATGCGTTCCAAGAACAAACATCTGGTCTCCTGCATCAAGTCCTTGATGATCAACCATGATCAAGAGCAAGATTAGACAGGCTTGATGGCCTAGTCATGGGGCCACCTCCTCCAATAGGTAATGACGTCTGCTACACATGCCACCAACCAGGACATTTTTCCCGTTATAGTGTCCACAACGTCAACCAAGAAGGCGCCAACCAACCAGCCAGGCCTCCAGCAGGACCCAACACCTCAGCGGCCCACACCACAACAACAAGGATCGCAAGAGGCATCAACCCGTCCTTTTTAACGCCTTAACCTACAATGGGCAGTCTGTGGGTATGGCAAACATTCAATGCCCAGAGAACCATATCAACTACCCCAAGAGACAGTAGACAGTGAAGCGACCAACATTATGGTGAGCTTATTGGACCAGTGACCATCACAAAAGTAATGTAGTGGTAAGCAAACAGCCCTGTATCGCCATCTTAGATACACGTTCACAGGTAACCACCATCAGTTCTGACTATGTGAAGCAACACCCAACACTTCTTAATCAGGAGTTGCTCCCGTGTGATGTCAGAATTGAAGGGGCTGGTGGTCATGACTATTGTACCGCATGTTGGGGGATCCTACTCGATTTAGAAGCTCATGGACTGTCGGTAAGCTCCATTCCAGCTCTGGTGGTGCCCAAGATCCAGAAAGATGGAGAGGTCTCCTGTCTGATTGGAACCAATGTGATTTGACCCTTTCGGGATAAAGCCCATAGCCAGCAGAATGGAAGGCAGTTCATGGCGAAGGTGAAGTCACAATCTATGCCGTGGTTCCTGGTCTATCAGGCCATGAATTATGATGGTCTTGACCTAGCAGATGAAGGTGGAAGCAGCGGTCTTGTCCGTTACGATGGAAAGAAGCCACGGGTGATTCGCTCAGGGCAGTACACGGATGTCCGAGCAAAGGCACCAAGGTCGAACCATAACCGCATTATCTCTGCAATGGTCTGTGAACATTTCCCCAGTAATTATTCCTTACAAGTAGACTTTGCCTTGAGTGAGGTCCGTAATGGTTGTTTAACCGTAAGAGACACCAACGTAGGCGGTGTGGACATGTGCCTACGAAGGAATGATGCTGTGGCCATGCTCGAGGTGGCAATGTTGGTATCAGAATGTGGCACTCCTGAGGAAAAGGCGTCACATAGTGATGGTAGTAGAGTAGTGGTAGACTGGCCAATTATCAACAGCGGATGAAGAGGCTCTGCATGGTCAATCTACTGCAGAAGAATGCTGACGTATTCTCGTCAGGACCGGACAACTTTGGACACGCAGATACAGTAGTGCTTGAAATACCCCCGTTGGTACAACCCCGTTCCGGATGCCTTACCGACGGATTCCACCTGGCGATTTTAAGGAAGTTAAAAATCACATCAAAGATCAGGAGTTAGCGGGGATTATCATTCCAAGCAAGTCCCCATTTGCATCACCCGTTGTTATTGTTCGCAAGAAGGATAGAACTTTACGAATGTGCATAGATTTCCGCAAGTTGAACTCTAGGACTGTTTGTGATGCATCTCCTATCCCGAGAATTGATGAGTCATTGGATGCCCTTGGGAAAGCAAAGTACTTCTCCAGCCTAGATCTAATGTCAGTACCTGTAAGTGGAAATGGCACAGGATGATCGTCGAAAGACAGCCTTTACAACACCCATGGGTCTATATGAGTATAGCCGTAGGACTCATGAATGCTCCCGCAACATTCCAGAGGCTCATGAACACAGTCCTTGGAGATATGAACCTCTCAGAAGTACTCATAATCTGGACGACATCATTGTATTCAGCTCAACAGTAGACGAACTTCTGACCAGGTTAGAACGCGTCTTTACAAGACTTGCATGGGTAACACGGACCCAAACTCAAGCCTAGCAAGTGCCATTTACTACATCAACAAGTCCAATATCTGGGGCATGTCGTTTCCAAGGATGGTGTTGCAACTGACCCTGAGAAGGTAGAAGCTGTTAAGGCCTGGCCCGTATCAAAGTCAAGACGAGATGTGCGTAGTTTCCTTGGCTTCACTGGTTACTACAGACGGTTCATTGAGAAGTATGAATGGATTGCTCGACCCTTGTTCAACCTGATTGGGGATAGTAAACAGAAGTCCAAGAAAAGAAGCCCACCTGAACCTTTCTCGTAGACTACAGAGTGCCAACGTGCATTTGAATACTTGAAAGGGAAACTCACCTCTTCCCCAGTCCTCTGCTTTCCAGACTTCAACAAGGATTTCATCTTGCAGACAGATGCCTCTTTGGATGGATTGGGAGCTGTGTTGGCCCAGGAACAGGATGGCAAGGAACATGTGATTGCATATGCCAGCCGAAGCCTCCATCCAGGAGTGAAGCGGTACCCAGCATACAAGCTATAGAGTTTAATCAAGCCATTGCATTGGGCAGCTACGCAGAAGTTCAAGGATTACGTATATGGCCAGAAAGCAACCCTCTCATATATGTTTTGCGATCAGCGAAATTAGATGCCCATGTGCAACGATGGGTTAATGAACTGGCACAGTGTGACCTGGAGATATGTACCGCCCGTAGAAGGCCAGTGACAATGCTGACTGTGTGTCTCGCATAACTCGGGAGAATGTCAGATAGATCTTGGACAAAACTTCTTCAATACAATCTCATGTCAGTACAGATGAGCACTCATCGTACGTTGTGCGAGTGGAGGCCTTGAGGCCCATGGTATAAACTCCACCGACAGAAGCAACCGACACTCGACACACACCCCTGATGACCCTGCAATTTCCCTGCCATCTGAAATTTCTCTCAAGGACAGTACATGAAGCTCAACAGAAGGATGAGGTTATCTGTAAGGTTCAGCAATGGATACTCAAAGGGCATAAGCCGACCCGTCGGCAGTGTGACATGCAGCCCAAGCAAGTTAGAAAGCTCCTAAGAAAGTAGCCGGGGTCAGCTAACTATAGTCCAAAATTTTGTCATGTTTCAGCCTGCAGAGAGTGCTGTTCCCCTGGTACCCGTCCTTCCTCGGTGTTATATGAGAGGAGTACTTTAAGGTGTTCACGACGAGATTGGTCACTTAATTGGGTATTGAAAGAACATTGGACATAGCGCGAGGAGCCGTTTCTACTGGTCGGGAATGCCTTTGGACATCAAGCGTCACATACATCGCTGCAAGCGCTATAATAATAATGGTGGCTTCATATATATATAGTGCACATGTCCGTCACGTTGTGACGCTCCTGGCGCTGCCCCGTTGGGGAAGACATTGAGGAAGACAGCATGCAGAACCTAAGGCGCGAGCACCTCTTGTGAACATTCGTACATCTCGCCCTCTAGAGCTGGTATGCTTAGATTTCCTGAGTCTCGAGACATCCATGGTGGCATTGAAAACATCTTGGTGATTACAGAATCACTTTACTCGACATGCCCAGCGGCCTTCCCGACCCGTAACCAAACAGCATCCACAGTGGCCCAGACGCTTTGGAAGCGCTACATCGTCCACTATGGCATCCCTGAGCGTATCCGTAGTGATCAGGAGCGATGCCTTGAATCTGCAGTCATTCAAGTGTTGTGCAAGCTCCTTGGAATGGCCAAGAATAGGACGTCACGTACCCTATCATCCACAAGGGAACGGCATGATTGAGCGATTTAACAGCACCCTTCTCAACATGCTAGTATTCTCGATCCAACCAGCACTTAAGGGTAACTGGAAGGACCATGTCGAGACTCTCAATCATGCCTATTACTGTACGAAACACTAGCTCCTCCACAGGATGCTCACCGTTTTACTTGATGTTTGTGAGAGCGCCTCGTATTCCTGCAGATCTCATCTTAGGCAGGGATGGTCCCATTGATGACAATGTTAAAGAGGAGGAGTATGTAGCCAGGCTTTGTGTTGCTCTACAGGAAGCATATCAACAGGCCAATCACAATGCAGAAGAGGCTAGAAGGAAACAGAAGGGCAAGCATGACAAACGGGCAAGAGAGGTTACATTTTCAAAGGGAGACAAAGTCATGGTTCTGGTAGCCAACAAAGCATTGCGTGGTCGCCATTAGATCGCTGACAAATGGGAAGAATGTCCTTATTATACACAGTATATATACTGAGCAAGCTCCCTGGGTCTCCTCTCTATATGATGTAGTGAAATACAAAAAATCTGGCCGAGAACGAACCCTCCATCAAGATTACTTACGCCATGTACCTTCCCAACTTCAGAGTCGGATGGACCTGTCTCAAATGAAGATAACGGTGGAGAAGCCGATGATGACTCTACCGAGCTCTATCTCTAGCGATGAATCGAAAATATCTTTGTAGTTATATCAAGGAGATAGTATCTCCTTGGTTATATCCGATATATTCCATTGTTGGGGACAACAATATCTAGCGGGTGGCGAGTGTGAGATGGTACTCGACACCCTACCTGCCAGCCCCCCATCTCTACATCTTAACTCTGTACAACCAACTAAACCCGGAGATAGAGAGCTGCTTTAGCTGAATGTTAGAAGGAAATGCTGGAAACCAAAGTGATGAAATCTATTAGTGTTACGCCTACTTTTTAAGCAGGACCCCGACTGCTGCAGTTCCATATATATTGGAGGACCATACAGATGCAGATCGAGTAGTCTACCCCAATGCTGTGTTGGTTTTCTTTGATCACACTATATTTATCATTGTTTTGTATTCATATAATTTTGTCTCTTTTGCTAGTTTTGTAACATTCTATTAATATAATAAAAGAATATTTGTTCAGTTGAAAGGTAAAAGTAAAAGATTACAGACTCTCCCTTTATTATACAGCCTACTCATAGAAACTTGTAATCAATTAGTTAATTTCAGCGATGTGTCGTAATAATTATATTTCAAACACGTCCTGTACACATATAGGAGGTCACACTTACTCTCCCCCACTCGTTCTCTTTCTTCTCTCTATCTCTCTCTCTCACACACACGCATACTCTCAAACGGGAAGCGATCAAGTTTCCTCCCAGGCTCCCATACGACCGCATCCCAACACATGCCCCGGGATGGGAGCATGAAGTGGCAGATTTAGAGAAACTTTAGTGAACCCTCGAACTCAAGTGAATACTGTTCCTTCAGTACACAATGCCCAAAGTGCCCCCTTTTTGGAGGTGATGACCCTTTTATGAGTTTTGTTTTGTTTGGTTTACTTTAATTGCTGGGAAAGGTGTGTCCCCTCTTTTCCCCAACCCTGGGTGCCTCGATCTTTGCCTGAGAGCGACATCTGACAAGCAGAGATCGACAAGCAACAGCCTTCATGAACTTAGCACGTATATACGTGGTGTCACACAAACAACATAAAATTGAATCCTAGTAAGTGTAAAGTGATGGAAGTGAAATTGGAAAGTTGAAATAGGCAACCAGACTCTGAATCCCTGGCGTACTGATGAGGGGGCTACGGGGCAGTCGCCCCCAATGAAATTGTTTGCTCTCACCATTATGATCTGTAAATAATATTTTTTCTTCAATAATGAATTATCAATAAATGTAAATTCTGTAGATTTGTGACAACGATTTTTACGTCCCTAATTGAGAGACCAATACCAGTAAATGGTGAGAGCAAACATGCAGTGGCATAAACGGCCTGCCATAGTTAAGTCCAACTTAAAGTCGATCTTAGTCTTTGTGAAACACCCCCCTGAATTTTTAACTGATATTGTAACTTTATTATACAGTGGCGGATCTAGGGGTGCACAGGGGCACCTGCCCCGGCCAAAACAAAATTGGTGCTCACTACCCCAAACTGAGCGAATTTACGGCCGGCGCGGTTTGCAAATTTTCGGGAGCAAAAAAAAAAAAAAAAATAGTGCTCACTTCCCCCACTGAGCGAATTTTCGGCCGGCGCGATTTTCAAATTTGCGGGAGCACACAAAAAAATTGTGCCCTCCCCTAAGAAATCCTGGATCCGCGCCTGACTTATAAGCGTATTATCAGTCCATTATACGAAATATGTCGTAATAAGCATATTGATATATACTCTATCAATATTATTAAAATTATTGAAATGAATCAGTGGAATATTCTACCGCAAGAAATGGATAATATAAATGTACCATACTGTCTTTATTTCATATTGTCAGTCTAATTACAAGATCAAACTTATTATTCGTCCTTTTAAAAGCCCTCTACGTTCAGTCTCTCCCTTCTCTTCATCCGCCTCTCCTGTTCTTGTCCATACTTTTTTACTTCTCAGTTTGATTCTCTATGACATCTACCTTTGCTTTTTCCTTTGGACGGAAGATTAGTCTATTTGATTATCATTAATCATGTTATTGTTAATAAATCGCGTTCATTGTTTTATTCTTTATAATGTTGGTATAGTGGGAAGGCACAAATTAAATCTAATATTTTGTAATAACTTGGGCGTATTATGATCGAGGCTGGGGGCTACACTATGATTATTATTATTATATAATTGTTCCTTTCATATACTCTACATGTTATAAATTTGTTAAATTGTATTACATTTATGTTGGAAGAAAGACAAATATACTTGAACTTGAACTTGAACTACGGTATATATATGCAGGCCTATATCTGTCATAATCTGTGACGAAATTACATTGTCTGACTACAGTAAAATCTCGCAATGTCGCAGAAATACCCATCGTTCCCAAATAGTAAATATAGCACATTTCTGAAGCGTAAACACTTTTGATGATAGTTTATATATGTATAATTTTAATATTTTATCAAATTTCATGATATAGTATACTTTTTTGTTGCCTTGCATGTAAATTATCAACTGCATGACCTGTGTGTATAAAATTTTGCATATATAATAAAGTGATGATAGATCTAATTATATTTTGAAAAAATATCAAAAAGGACATTTGGAAGGTTCGTATTCAGGCAAGAGACTCCATCCCTCCAACCCACCACCCCGGCCCCCGCCCCCATAGCGGATTATATGCCTATTTATTTATATTATGTCAACAGCGCGTACACTTTCGTACTACGTGTATTTTGTATTTAAAAAACAGAGACTGAGCAAGCAGACTAACTTATTAACAATAACCCCGTCTACGTACAAGACTAGCTCAGTTCTTCGATAATAGATTCGTACACACGCACATGACGTAGTTAGTTAGCTGCAACAACGTGACTATTTATCATTTCAGTCCCACGCGTTCATTTACAAGTTTTAATAAAAGAGGTTGGTTCGTTTTCTATCCTGTGTGTCAACAATATCTCACCAAAATGGCGAAGACAGAAAAGAAGAAAAGGAAAGAGCAAGGAATAAAGAAGTCCAACAGTAGTACAAACCCAGGTAAGTTGATTTGAAATAATCAAGGGCCCAATTTTGCCTATTTTGCCTCAAGTTCAACTTGATCAAGTCAAGATTGATCAATTCAATTCAGTGCAGTGTAAAGACCGTGTAGACTGCATTGTACTGTCTGTAGCAGTAGTGTTAAAAAAGAAAGAAAAAAAGAATCAGATGAGGAAATCTCACTCACCATAATTTATAGACCGAAAATTTCTGTCTCTTTCGTTCGTTAGCCTCTGATTTGGGTAGGGTCGGCTCCTCTCTTTAGTGACATTTTAGTCCAAAAGCTAAAAGTTTGGCCAGAATTTGGTGGCCAGATCCGTTCCACCAAGTTTGCACAGGAGCTAGAGCCTAGAGCGCCTATGATCGGCTTCTGTCTCTAAAGAGAGGAGCCGACCCTACCCAAATCAGTGGCTAACGAACGAAAGAGACAATCAATCACAGTGCGTTAATCTTCATTTCATGAATTGAACTTGAAGCATGCACTTTTCAAGAAGAAGAGAAGAGGAAGAAGAAGAAGGAGGAGGAGAATGTGTCGATGTGAGTGATGGCATATGGCTGCAGTCGACCTCGTTGTCGAAGTCTACAAGAACAAGGTCGACTGTCCTACGCGTTACCTACGACAACGAGGTCGACTGCAGCCATCACTTTGATGTAGCCATACTCGTACTGCTCATGGATCGACCTGGAGACAAAAAATTCTAAACAAAATGAAAATAGATCTAGACTCTACAGTTAATTATGAAACCATGAAACATTTCTTTGTCAGATGTTTTTGAATTGGTAGAAAATGATAAAACAAGTGAACTAGGGTTGACTGTCGTGTTACTCTTAGTGTTAGTCAATAAGATTTAACGTTAAATTTTAACTTGCGCCTGAGGAGAGAATTGTGAAAAAAAATCATTCTTTGTTCTTAAAGTTTATTATGATAGAAATGTGCCTTATTATTTCTGAATAACCACAGTCCACTCTTGAAAATACTATCTGCTATGGCACACCAGTTAAAGCTAGTGCCAGTGGTAAAAAATGCTCTATGCCTATGCCTGGGTAAGGCTAGACCAAAGGCTCCAACCCTACCCAAATAAGAGGCTAATGAACGTCTAGGTAAGGCTGGGTTGAAATCTGAGTGTGACCACAACACATAATTCAATTTTCAAGTTGTAATGCCATATGGCCTGTTTAAGAATTCTAATTATTATTTATAACGTTTGATAAATTTTCATGATTTTTGTTCTTTGTAGATCGAGGCAATGGAGTGGGAAAAAACATGAGAGACCGTTCTACCATCATGAGATTGAATATGTATCGTAAAGGAAAACCCCAAAGGTACATCTTTCATAATTGTGTAACAATAATAAGAATAATAATAATAATAATAACAAAATTTATAACACACACATATCCACCCCAAGAGATGCTCAAGGCGCCTAACAAGGTATTATCACCAATAAACTTGCTTTAAAAAATGTCTGGGGCCTGTCTAAGTTGTATTTCTTGGTAAATTTGAAAATTTCCCAAAGGTACCAAAAAGAAGTTTTTATCTATTTGATACAAAGAATACATGTACATGTAGATGTAGATATCAAAGTCTCATCTTCACAGTGTATGAGAACCAATGATAACTTATTCTGTTATAAAAATCACTCATCCTGACTTAAATATACTATGTCCTTTTTGCAGGAATTATGAATATGTCATGTACGTCCTATCTGTGAAATTTAAATATTAGCAGTGTCCTAATATTCAAATTATGCAAGGAAACCTGTTTACTTGCTAGACTTCACTGTCAGACACTATTGAGTGACTGACTGACATCTTTTATCTTTAGTAATAACATACCCGGTACATAAAATGAGCTGTAGCAGGTACATGAGCATTTGTCTACATCAATAACCCACTACTTGTAATGGCCAAAATTAAACTGATTGAATCTTTGTGCAGCACAAAACGTACAGCCATTCGGTACAACGATCTGAAAATCAGACTATTACTTAGGTGATTGCAATCACTTATGTCGATTTGACAACTAATGGTCGTTATTTTCCCACAAAAAGCCATTTTCAAACCTTTCGTTTTAAGGGAGTTCTAAATAAATATTCTTTCAAATGCCATTGGAATTTAACCTTTAAAGTTTTTTGACCTGCAAATTGGACATAGTACCTTCAAAGGGATCCGGTAACTTTGTCTCAGATTCTGGAACAAAATCCTGGATTTAGCTCATGCTGCAATGATATAAACCCTTAGGTCAGTCAGGAACCCCATGACTTTTACAAGCCGATCGCCTGTCTGATTATCAAGATATTATACGATTGGAAATCGAAACCAAATTTTGCATTTTCCTAACGGTTTTCATAACACTATAGTCTATTGGGGAAAACAAGTATGGTAAAACCGGTCACTCAAAGATTTTTACTTTTTTGAGGCACTTCTTGATCATTTTGAAGCGGGATTTTGTTAGGGCTTCAATATTACACCATATCACAGACACTGATAACACGTAGGGCCATGCATCTCAAGATTTAACATTGTTAAACGATGCCTTTAAAGATTCTTCAGTTTTCCTACTTGCATACCTAATCTAGGCTGTTATTTGTAGTGTTGCTTTGTTTAATTTGAAACAAAAACAAATTATGTTTTTCAGTGGTATTCAATATCTACTGCTATAAATTCACATTTTAAGATTGTTAATATTTAATATGTTGATGTTCTATTTCTTTTTCAGAAATCGGAAGGGTAAAATTGTGATGGCAGCTCCGTTTCAAAAACAGCTGAAGTCAGGGACAGTAGCGCGAGTAGAGCCGAATAGAAAATGGTTTGGTAAGTCCATAGATTACTCTTAGTCATGACTATTTGTGTTTTATTACGAGGTGATATACTGGCCTTCGTTTACAATCATTTCAATGCACTGACAAATTTATGTACAGAGAAAGGTTTATTTAATTGAGGGGCAAAACGCCTCATGCCCCCTTTACTCTACCTGTAGGTGACGGGTGCAACCAAAAAATTACCTTTTTTTTACGGGGGCTCTTTTCAGATTTTCCCTTAAAAAAATAGCCCCCCTTAATAATTTTGCGGTGGCTATTTTGGAGCTAAGGGGGGCATTTTTTTTTAAGGTATTTTTTTTTTTTTAAACACGAAATTACCCTATTATAAATTCCAAACGTACATAGATTATGTCATGTAGAGTATTGCAGACATTTGATACCCATACCCACGATTTATTCACTTTGTGTTAAACACGTGGTTTACTGTATGATTTACATATACATGTAAATAAAACTTGTTAAAAGGAGCGTTTTGTTAACTGTTCGGTTTTCATATCATAACAAAATATTAACACTGACACGCAGGCTAGGAATTAATTTTTTTATTGGGGGCTACTTTTCCCATTGTCTCAAAAAGGGAGGGGCTACTTTAAGAATAAAAAAGTGGGGGCTACTCTTGAAAAAGGGGCTACTTTCTTAAAGCCATATTGTAAACTGTAACAATCTGTTGTGTTTTCCTTAGCCATCATACTGCTAGCGACCAAATTGGTACGTAATATGTTATTTAGTCGTTATTTTCTGTCCAAATTTTTTATCATGATTCATGGACAATGCAATCCCATTAAAAAAAAAATGTAATTCCGTTTAAAATTGTGTTATTTATAACTTAAACCATTAAATGTCAGTGAATATTTTTTACTGTTGTCCCATATACCGATGTATTTGTTATAACGAAACATGCAAAATCATTGCCAGATTATAAGGTCTAGATTCTAATTCTAAAGCCAAGGCAAAGGCCAAAGCTAGATTTCGTAGACAGAAATTGATGGCATCGTATATAAATAATATAATTAAATTAAACAGTTGTAAGAAAAAATCTGAGGTATATGACCATCATTTATATCTTTATTTACGTTTTTTTATAACAAAATTCAATTTGTGTCCACGAAACTAGCTTTATACCGATTAATACGCGAAGAAATCTGGCATTGATTTTACATGTTTCGTCATAACAAATATATCGGTATGTGGGACAACAGTAAAAATATTCACTAACATTTAATGGTTTTAAGTGATAAATAACACAATTTTAAACGGAATCACATTTTTAAAAATGGGATTGCATTGTCCATGATAACAATTCGGGTCAGAAAACAGACTAAATAAACATATTACGTACCAATTTGGTCGCTAGCAGTTCAGCACTGACGGACGGAAAATACTTATTTGCTTCACACTACTACTAGCAGCACGTGCGCTAGAGCTTCGCGCGCCTTCTATTTCTGTGTGTATTGTGGATACAGTAGTGTACTATCGTATGCATAATGTGCAGGAAACTACTATGTACTCCGTATTTCCATCGGAGGCCGGGCCGGGAGCTTAGGCGGATACCGCGTTGTATAGATCTACCTACAGTAGGTACGACCACCGATTCGCTGCAATCACAAAACTTGTTTAAATGTTGATGGAAGTTTCTAGTTTTGGAGTTTGTAGTTTGAACGGAGATTTCACTTAGACACATCAATAAATTAATTTATTAATTCCTAGGGAATATCATTTTATGGCGGGGGCGATTTTTCAACATATATGTATTTTTTTTCGCCCTCGTCTTGATGTTTACCGTGGCGATCTTAGAGGTTTAGAGGGGAATCGCCCATCGCCACCGTGTATTTTTTTCGTTGGTCAGGTGCTAATGTAATGTGTCGTTTTTATCTGGAGCTGAAAATCATTGACTTACACTGTTGTCTTGAATTTAGTCGACTGAAGATTTAACTTATATTCTAGATGATAGTGAATTGAAAATGGGATAAGTGAAAAATGACTCCATATTCATACATGTATGCAGTTTATTAGTATAAATGTTGAAACAAATTATATTGGAATTATGACTTGACTATTTATTGTCCATATTCTGTAAAATTGTCTTCAATGGTCAAACTTACAAGTATAGTATTTATGGCCTGGTGCATTTAATACTACCAATGAGATGTTTGAAAATAGAATTATAGTTTGTTGTGTTATCCTGTTACAATAGGCAATACAAGGGTGGTATCCCAGAATGCACTGCAGACCTTCCAGGAGGAGCTTGGGAAGGTCATAAAGGATCCGTATCAGGTCGTCATGAAACAGACCAAGCTGCCCATTACTCTACTGCAAGAGAAGGCCAAGGTAGGATTGTAAAATCATTTAGAGAAAAGGCAGATGTTGAAGGGACATGAGTATGGTGAACAGAAATGGGGGAGTAAGGGATAAAAGGAATGAGAGGTTGGGTTGGAGAGAGAGAGAGAGACAGACAGACAGACAGACAGACAGAGAGGAGAAAATGCATAAAAGGTCAAACAAAAAATTTGATGAATGAGTCAGAGAAAGAAAACGTAATGAACCTGAATTTATATCAACAAGCCTGCTAAAATGGATATTGAATCATACATAACATTTCCTGTTGATGTACATGTATGGTGTACAATTTTGTGATTGTTATTTGGATGGCAGCTGTGGGATCACAGCTAAGAAATAGACTTTGGTTGTGTGCCAAAATGTGGAATGAAAAATTCATTTTCTATAGCTTGAACATGAAAACTTGTACTAATCTGTACCCATACTCCTACATTTCCTTTACATACACAGTACAATCGTGTTCACCTGCTGGATACAGAGAGCTTTGGATCAACGTTTGGTCCCAAGAAACAAAGAAAGAGAGTCAACATCAAGGTAGCAGATGTAGAGGTGAGTTTGCAGAGAAATTTGAGTTTGTTTGATGATTGTTTTACCTGACTGCTAAGAAAGCACGTATACGTTACAAGTAAGCAACCAGGAGACCGAGGGTTTTAAGTCCTCTTCGAGGGACTTGGTATTGAGGATTAGTGCCTTACCAAAGTGAACGAGGACATTGACTTGGTTTCAAACCCGGGACCTCCCGGTTACAAGACCACTGCTCTACCACTGAGTCATCACGCCTCCTCAGTTTTGATAAAGCTGGACATTTTAATACCGTAAATCTCCGTGTATAAGACGCACTTTTTTTCCGTCAGAAAAATTCAAAAGTCGGGGGTGCGTCTTATAGACAGGTACAGGATATTTTGAGTCCTCAAAATGCTACTTTTTAGTGGTTATCAATAGTGTTGTAACATCACGGATATTTCCAATTCCGTTTAACCGCTAGTCAAAACCGGACGGTTTTCGGTTAAACGAAAATTACTCACTTTTGCCAAGGTCGCCGCTGATTGTAAGAATAGTGGTCGGCACTGGGCGGGCGCGCCCGACCAGCGCGGGGATTTTCGCCCACCACTTCTGATGAAAAACACTGCTTTCGACCGGCACTAATTTCACATAAAAACGTAACTATTCGTCAAGAAAAATATTACTTACATTCATATTTCCGTCTTTACTTGTGTTTTATTTGCAATTGTACAAGAATCATGATTTCAATTTGACATAAACTGATTATTTTAAAAGATTTGCCGAGTGTTGTTGTCTAAAGTTGCGATTCATGAAGGCTGCCATATTGAATGTACCGATGTACATGTTATAATACACAGAGATAGCAGCTCAGGCTCGTTCCATTACTGTTCTTATAAATGTTTATTTTCAATAAGTTAAATTTTTTTCGTAATTTTCCGGAATAAATAAATTAAAATACTGTAAGATATATTTATTCTATTATTTATATTGTAAAATTTGTCCGAAATTTTACGCCAAAAAAAAAAAAAAAAAAAAAAAAAATTCGGGTAAACGAAACCGTCACATTCAAAACGGATAGTGCCATGGACGGTCGGATACCGGACGGTTAAACGTTTGATCACAGCACTAGTTATCAATAATCTCTGTGTCTCAACATAAACTACATAATGCGAATGAAGAATAGGATCTACTATTTGAAGTTCAGGGATGCCAGTTTTCAGGCAAAAGCCTGAATTCAGGCCCTGACGATTTATTTTCAGACCATAGTTCATGTTTTTTGTGTACAAAATAGCTCATTCTAGGTGATTTTCAGGCCCTCTGATTAATTCTAACTGGCATCCCTGGAAGTTAACCTACCTTCCTAATTTGAAGGGAAGATTTTTTTTTTTTTTTTTTTTTCAATAATTTTTTAAGTCTCAATGTTATTATGCCCCTTCACTTCAATTTCTGTGTGCAGTGCTTAGCATGTATTATGAAGATGTTTGGACCAGTTATAAATTAATAGCTACCAGAAAGTTATGCACATGAGGAAACGATTACACACATGTGCACACATTCGATTACCACTGGCTTTCATGAGTTTAAAGATTAATTAAATATGCCTATGTAACATTTTTTTTTAATGGTAGCTTGCAAAGGAACTTCTTTCACACGTTGTTCAAGAAAAAGTGCTTTGAACTTGATCTAAAGTTTCTTTCATGCCTACATAGTGTACATTTGGGAGGGGCAATGATGGATGTAATGTGTGCTCATTTTTGATAATCCTCCACCAACCCCAACCCTGTGTGTTTTCTTTTTTCTAGTCCTTGGTAAAATCTGCAGAGGAGTCTAGTGAGAAGTATGATGTGGAGAAGGACAAGGATTTGGTGTTTGATGATATGGGTGTCAGGGATGAGGTCAAAGATTGGGTCTTTGGAGCTGGACAGTCCAAAAGAATATGGAATGAACTCTATAAGGTAATGTTTAGGTTTTAAACAAGAGGGAAATTCAGAGAAAGACATGGAATAGTAATCCGTTCTTGTTTAGGGCATAACATGTTATGATATAACGTCCCTATGCGCTTCCAAAGAGCTTTGGAAATTATTACCCTAGCTTTAGCTTTAGGTCCAGCAGCAGTAATCAGCGCACAGTGCTTTTAAGGAATAATCTTACCAGTTACCCATTTACCTCAACTGAGTGGGGTGTAGCAAATGTAGATTAACCACTTGCCAAAGGAAGTTAGAGTTGTGGGAAGGATTTGAACCCTGTACCTTGTGGTTTACAGTCTGGAGATGTATCCACTGGACCACAACACCTCTTCTAATGTATTTGCGAAGTACACTTTTGTTCGTTTGAATAATAGAAAAATAAAAAAGAGAAAGAGACATTCTCTCTAGTGGTAATGATACAGTTAAGGGCCAAGAGGAATGTGGTTAATGCGGTAGCAATTACGCAACCTTATATACATGTAGCTACTGTACTTGTGCTGCTACTTGATGTGTAAGGACTATAACCACCTCATGAGATTTGAACCCCCAACTTTGCAATTGTAAATCAAGAGGACTTATTAACCACATTCCAAAATGCCTTTACAATAATATGGCAGAGTACCGTATACATGCAATTCAATTTTTTCCCCTGTATCTTTGCCTCGATGGGCAATATTTATTTTTATAACAATAAAAGATAATCACATTTATATTTTATACAAGCAATATAAAAACAATCATTTCTGTATACATCATTCAAATACATGCTTCAGCATAAGCCATCTTAAAGTCAACTCATTTCAATTTATGCATGATAAACAGTCCATTTCTATGAAATTAAAGTCACATTATAATCTTTATATTCCAGGTGATAGATTCTTCAGATGTTCTGGTCCAAGTCCTGGATGCCCGGGATCCAATGGGAACAAGATCCAAGTACATTGAGACCTACCTGAAGAAAGAAAAGCCTCATAAACACCTCATCTTTGTTCTAAACAAAGTGGATCTGGTCCCAACTTGGGCTACAGTAAGTCATAAATGTTTATATCATGGAGGACTTGCAAGAGTTTTGTTGTGTTCATTATATCGAACCTAAAAACCAATCTAAAACTTGATCCCTATTTAATTGAATAAGCTTTTAAAGTCTGGTTATTCATCAGAATCTTATTTGATTTGGTATGATGTATTCCTACAAGAATTTATCCAAAGACGCAAATGTAAAATAGCTAGAAGAGACACCAAGGATTTAGAGTGCTCATATTTGTACTGCACTTATCTTCATTCCAGTAAGAATCAGGGCCCGTATTCAATAAACTTCTAAGACATTTTTCTTAAGTCTAAGAAAATGTCTAAGAATATGTCTAGGTTTAGAAAGTTGCCTTAGCCGTATTCTAAACACATAAAGCAGTTTGTCTTAGCTTAAACGACAGATAAGACAAATTCTTAGACCCTATGACGTCATTTTGGAAAGTCAAATTGGTTGAATCGAGCGACTTAATTGCAGCTCAATTTGCCTATGCAATTTGCGTGTTAAAATTAAAATCGCACTGCACAAAAATTGTACACAAAACGTATGGAGATAGAGTGTAGGGGAGGAACGATGCTCACATAATTGTTTTGGGCTTGACTAACTGACACTAAACATTAGAAGGGCAGTCTAGTCAAGACCCCCTGAGGCTATATAG
Source organism: Mesocentrotus franciscanus (assembly GCA_037976565.1). Classification (NCBI taxonomy): domain Eukaryota; kingdom Metazoa; phylum Echinodermata; class Echinoidea; order Camarodonta; family Strongylocentrotidae; genus Mesocentrotus; species Mesocentrotus franciscanus. The sequence continues at coordinate 28,887,236 of CP137683.1, read as the reverse complement.
ATCTAACATCAACCGTAGGCTTTTTATACTTTTCTGTCAAACATCTTCGAAGAGCCCAAACCGGGCTTTCTTATGCCGCAGCCGCAGGGTCTATGAGTATGAAGTTAGCGCCGTCGCCTAGCCAGCCGACCGGCGCTAGCATTGGATTTGGAGCTACCCTTTACATCCTCTACTGCTATAGCTAGCCTAACCTAAAATTAATAAAATAGCTAAATGTAACCTTTATCAGACTCATAATAAAACAAATTTTGTCTCACCTAGCATTATGCCGATGACACATTACTCCCCGTTTCCATATTTTAATGCCAATGCATGACTAGGAAACGATTTCTTTACGACAGCCATGTCATAATTTAAAAGTAGTGTTAGGCATGAAGTAGGCATATGCTACGCTGGATCGTTTGCTATATATAGTAGTATTACAAACAAACATAAACAAGTACCTATATATTGCGCTTTGAACTGCGCGCTGCGCCGTCGATGCTAGTACGCGAAGCTTACGTTGATATAGGTCAACTGATAACCTGCGCTGGCGCGGCATGCATCGCATCCGTATGTTTTGTAATTCCAACCCGAAGCGACTTTGCATACATGCAGCAGCACTGAGCTGCCGGTGCCGAAGCCCTATTTAAGCATCCTCAGCCTATGCTTAAATATAGGGTAGATTTGTTACTTATCTTAGATATCTCGATTGTATTAGAATATGACATGCTATTTAAGCCCTTTTTCTTAGATAAAATCTAAGAATTCGTCTTACTCTTAAGGCAAAATTCTTAGCCCCCAATGCTGTTATAGAATACACATTTTGGCTAAGACTGTTTTCTTAGCCAAAATTTAAGAAAAAGTACTTAGATTTCATGCTTAAGAAGTTTATTGAATACGGGCCCAGGTGTATTACATGCATACATGTACCAAATGAATTTTCTATGGATTATGTGTATTCGATTTGCAATTTAATCTACTTTTATACGTTCTTTCTCATATCTAGAAACGGTGGGTGGCCATTTTATCACATGACTACCCAACCCTAGCGTTCCACGCCAGCATGAGGAATCCATTTGGAAAGGGCGCTCTCATACAGCTTCTAAGACAGTTTGGCAAGGTATGATGATTCCAATCAGTGAATCCAGTCTCAAATTTCATTTTTTGTTGTTTCTCCCTTCCGTTTTGAGGGTAAAAACCAATTCCAGCTTCTCTTAAAAATGAACAGATATACTCATCCTTTTATCCCCTCATGTATCGTTATAACTGTATTATTTGATTACTTTTTCATCGGCAATGATATTTCTTGTAGCTTTTTTGTCATATCTGTCGATCATCCCAAAAATCATCAGCTGAGAGCGAGAAGGGTGTTACAGAGAAGGTTGAGTTCTGGGAAGAGGTGAAAAAAAAATTGTAAGCGTTTTCATTGCTATTATGCAAGTGTGGAAGAACATCAGAGAAAAAATGTTCCCTGAAAAGCATGGCTCTTCAAATGCCTTCATATTCTAAATATGACATGTAACAGCGTAAAAATGAGGACCAAATTTCTATGCCACATGTTTGTGTAGTCCCATATACATCTTTCTGTGTACAGTGCTTGTTACTTTGACCAAGACTGGGCCAAATTTCTTATCATTTTGATGATTCTAGAACCTTGTAGTACACACCAATACTTATATGCTACATGATCAACTTTTCCTGATCGATTCCACACCGTTTCTTTCACAATGAAATCGCATGACCAGAACTCAACTTTATCTTTAAGTCTGTGCCACAGTATACAAGTTAACACCTATCTGGGTCTAAGCAGATGAAATGAAATTGAGATATTCATATTTTCTTGTGGTACGTAACCATATACAGTATAATGTTTGCATTGATTTTTAATTTGTCCACAGCTCCACATAGATAAGAAGCAAATCAGTATAGGATTCATTGGATACCCCAACACTGGCAAGAGTTCTATTATCAACACCCTCAGGTCTAAGAAGGTCTGCAATGTGGCACCCATTGCAGGAGAAACCAAGGTAATATTCTATTACCATGACAATGGATAAATCTATAGATTTTCAATCTTTACTCTAAGGAAACATTTACATAAGGCCCATATCTAATGTTTTCATGTTCTCAAGTTATTTTTCAATAAATCTTTGAACTGCATGCAAAATGAATGACTATGCGGGCATCTGACTATTTTATTCGTCAGAATGATAGAACCTCAGAATGACACAATCATCTTGCATTTATTGAAATTAGTAAAGATTTTTTTTTTTTTGGGGGGGGGGGAGGGGATGGGGTAGCAATGATCTTTAAAAACATTTAGAATGGCAGAACAGTATTAAAGGGCATTCCAACCCTAGTAATAAGTTGATTTGTATGAAAGCAGAATAATAACAGAAACAGAATGGCAAAAGTTTCAAATAAATCGGACCACTAGTAAGGAAGTTATGAATGTTTGAAATATGAGATCACTAAGTCTATGCGAATCTCAAATTGGTAGTTTGGTTAGTGGATTGTGACGTGGGACATGGATAACTCTCCCATTTGCTGTGTACAAAAATATCACTAATTTCTGTTTTCGTAAGTTCCTTCTCTCTTGGGGCACTACTCAAAATATATTATAGAAAGCATATTATTATAGGTCCTCTAAAAAGAATAGAACAGATGGGAAAGTAGTCCGACACTACATCACATTGACATTACCGCTTCAGCCAATTTGAAGTGCCCATACGTATAGCGATTACAAATTTCAAAAATTCATAACTTTCTTATATTTAGTCAGATTTAATTGAAACTTTCATCAGTTTGCTTTTCTGATTTTTCTGCTTTTGTTTAGAGTAGTTGTCTATTTGGGTTGGATTTCCCTTTAAGTTCTGGAATTTAAAAAGTTTTGTATTTCTCTTTCTTTTAAAATCGAATTACAAATAATTTACAGTCTTCCAGCATGTTTTATGGGCAACTAGATTCTAATGCTTTACGAATTCCTGGTTTGGATTGTTCTGATGTTTCAAATCTTAGATTAAAAGGGACATACATGTGTATCCTCTTGTTATACTGTATAAAGCCTCAGAAGATGTACATTGTATTCTATTCTTCAAGTATCTCTTTGTTGCTGTCTTGACAGGTATGGCAGTACATCACATTGATGAGAAGACTCTTCTTGATAGATTGTCCTGGAGTGGTCTATCCAACGGGAGAGACAGAGACAGAGATTGTACTCAAAGGAGTGGTAAGTATGATCATATAACATGCTCCGGTGACAATTGTACTGTACTCAATATTCTTTTTACACCAACCCTAGCCCAAAACCGAACGTAAAATTAAATTGCCACTCTTAACCCTAACCATCTATCTTTGATGAAAAAATACATTGAGCATATTTATTACCGGTGAGTTGAACTACTTTGTACTGTCTTCAAAGAATTTCAGTGGACTTGTGGTTCTACCATAAGATTAGAAAAAATGTGAGGGGGAATAGATAATATAATAATAATTATATTTGCTTATATAGCGCCTAACACTTACTTTATCAGAAGTCTCTAAGCGCTCTGCAATAATGCAGCATAATTACCCTGGCTTTAGCAGTGCAGCTGTCACGCTCTGCGTTTCAAGGAATAAATTCCTACCAGGTCCCCATTTACTTCACCTGGGTGGAGTGTGGCAAATGTAGATCAATGTCTTGCCAAAGGACATTAGTGTCGCGGCGGGACTCGAACCGCGGACCTTGTGATCGATAGTCCGGCGACGTATCCACTCGACCACGACACCTCTACATAATATATGAGCAGATGATTGCCAAGGGAGGTTTTGCTTAAAAGGATTCAAGTAAATGCAACTTTAAAGCGGGACTGCACTACTTGTAGCTACTTGCTCCCTCTATATAGTGCGTCCCAGAAAAAACGAAACTGAGAATTATCGATTTTTTTATCATAACTTAATCGCAATTATAATTAATAAATGACACATATTTGTAAAACTTAGATCCTCCTCTTTTATTTGATGCAACTCATATGATGCATATTTCACGCATGAGTGATTAAAAACAATTTGAAGAGAGGGAACCAAAAAGTAATTTGGCCGGCGGTATCTGAATTTCAAAGAGAAAATCACTTGCTAGAAATTTCATTTTCTGCCCTGTAATATAACACCTCAATCAGGGAAAATGAGTCAGGAATAACAAAGTTCTGTTTATTTAAAGTAATGCTTGCATTTCCATAATTTGATTAAACAAATTTGTTTTCACTGGCTGCCTGCCGTAGCAACAAACAGAGTTTCCAAAAGACTCTGTTTCATTGACGATCAGCCATGCATAAAGAAAATGAAAGACTTGATGTGTCTTTTATTAATTATAATTGTGATAAAGTTATGATAAAACATTGATAACTCTTGATTTCGTTTTTTCTGGGACGCACTGTATAGCAAACAATGCCTAAGCGGTGACTGTTGGTCCTCATAATCCCCTTTTTGCTGAGTTGATGAGATAACCACCTGTCAGTGACCACGCTGGGTGGTCTAATCCCTCCTGGCCAACTAGTGCAGACAGGCTTTAAAAGGATTCAAGTAAATGCAACTTTGATATCCAATATTCAGTACTAGTCTTACATGTACAAAGTCTGATTTGTTGAAAATCATATTGATATTTGGATTTCTTTGTATTGATACTTTTATCAGAGTCCCGGAAATTATTTAAAGTCACCATTATACATGTAGCACATGATCTTTAATTCATTGATGTAAATAGTTAATGAAAACTAAACAATTTAAAATTTGTTTTGTTATCATGTAGGTTAGGATCGAGAATGTGAAGGGTCCAGAAGACTACATTCCCGAGGTGTTGAGACGGGTCAAACCAGACTATTTAGAGAAGACGTACCGCGTCTCAGAGTGGGTTGACTATATTGACTTCTTAGAGAAACTCGCTCAACGTACAGGAAAACTAAACAAGGTATGCAAGGAGTAAGAATGATTCATCGCAGATAATGATACGTATTTATATGTAATATGATTTAAAATGGATCTGTACTGAATCATTTTAAATTTGATGAGGATTGATCCAAGCCACTATGACTTGCCCAAACTCTTGTAAGTCATAATACATGACATGAAACAACCACTAAGAACTGGTGTAGAATTTAACTCAAGAAGTATTTTGTTGATATGTGAAAGCAGGATCTGATCCTTCAGGATGTGGTTATTGGTTCAGTCTGGAAGCATGCAAGTGTATTTGGGTTTATGTTCTATTTAAAGGTAATACAAAGTTTTGGTATGGGGTCATGAATTTGGTTCAAATGAACATATTGGAAGCGTATGAGATTTTACAATATTCCATGATCGTTGTCGTGGTTGAAATCGAGTCTAAAGTGATGAAATTGTAAATAATAAACTCTTTATGTTGTATAGCGCCCTCTCAAGACTGATATTACTTTAGCTTTAAAACAATGTTTCTTGACTACAATCGACCGATTTGCTATTTCCGTTTGGAAATTATATATCAGAACTGCATATTCTGAGATTTTCATGGTTGCAGCTACCATGGAATGACCTTAGGCGCTATTTGAAATATTTGAAATTTACCAGGAGCACCGGTAAATTTTGATTATTCAATTTCTCGAAAGCAGAAGTGTTTTAGGGGCTAAATTTTCTAGTGCTTATAATACATCCACAGGGGCATCCAAATATATCAACATTTTAATGAATTACTATCTATCCAATTTTCAAAATTTCCCAAAACTTTGCATTACCCTTAAGCTTTTAGAGACTCTTCAGCTTATTAATTATGCGCCTGGTAAATTCATCTCAATCATATCTATTTTATCTTTATCTAGCAGTGATTTAACATTCATGTTTTATTTCTCCCCTATTCCTCTTATTCAGGGAGGTGAACCTGATATCAGTACTGTAGCTAAGATGGTATTGAATGACTGGCAAAGAGGGAAAATCCCTTTCTTTGTCAAGCCACCCAACTGTGAACAGGTGAGTCAATCATCATGCAAGACTGAGTTTATTTGGTGAATAATATCTGTGAGGGTGGCTGGGAATACAAATCACAACTGGTATTTCTAGACGAGTAAGTCTGAGATTGTCATGTTCTAAGTATGTCAGTCTGATAAGTAGAATAAAAGTCTCCATTTCTTATTATTTGGGGATACCGAAAGTATTGAGAAGAAATTTAGAATGATAAATTGAAAAATGGGAGAGGTGTTCACTAATATATAAACTCTTCAACATGAGGGAGTTCTTATGAAAAATGTGATGATGTTATTGAGACTAGTTTTCAGGTCAATAAGGCGTTCAAAAAAAAAGATGCTGTAATGCCCTTTTACTGTTTTTTAGAGAAAAAAATGTTTAATGAATAACAAAAAAAATGTATTAAAGCAAACTGAGAAATATCAGCCCAAAGAGGGAGAAGAAAAAAGAAGAAAACAAATTAATGCATTCAAAACTGAGAAATATCAGCCTAAAGAGGGGGGAAGATATCGACCAACCGACCCATGTTTTGGCACCTAAAGGGCAATACAACATCTTTTTTTTTTAGGCCTAATATAGATATAGATGATCTGTAGGTAGCACTTGTTTCTGTATGATATTAGGATCCTAGGGAAGATGTTGACAAGAAAGAATCCTCCAAGAAGACCAAGGAAACGGTTGCCAAGGACGACACTGCCTCAAAGAAGAAGGGTGCTGAGATCAGAGGAGTGAAACAAGATCTGAGCAAAATCAACATCGGACCAAAGTTTGCTGGAGAGGATCTGAAACCAAAGGACATCGATGGTGAGGAGGATGAGATAACAGAAGGACAGGAACCGGAGGAAGCGGAGGAGGAGGAGGAGGCTGAAGGAGGAGAAAACGATGCAGATGGTGAAGGTGAAGACAGTAAGATGGAAGATAGTGACAAAGCAGGAAAAGAAATAACAAATGAAGCATCAACATCATCCGCGTCATCAAACTCTGTGAAGCAGTCGGTTAAGAGGACTAGAAAAGACGAGGCAAAGACCGGTATCTCATACGGTGCTAACATCTTCCTCAATACGAAGAATAAGAAACTCTTAGCCAAAGCAAAGATAGAGAAGAAGAGAGAAGCCATGTTGCAAAAGAGGAGTGAAATGGAACAGAATGGGGATCAAAACAAACCCGCAAAGAAAGGTAAGATATCAGCTTATAATGGTGAAAGGGATATGAGTTTAGTAAAAAGTGGCATAGTTATGTATTGCAGTCCTATTAATCTTTTGAGATTGATTTTTTTTTAAGAAAATGAATAATGAAGAATATCAAGTGACAATTTCACTTTGTAAAATGAAAGAAAAAAAAAAGAGATAAAGATATCTGACTATTTTAACCTCGTAGTTTTTGTAAGAAATAGCAGCCTGACGTGTTTAGAATTTAGCTCCATAAAAGCAGCATGATGTTTTCATGTCTCATGTCTTCATGTCGGAGTAGTAAACGCTGTAGTAGCAGAAACCTTATTTCACTTTAAGGGGGACTTGAATAAACTCCATAATATCCATGTAGGACTGATTTAAGAAAATCTGATATTATGTTTCATTTTGTTACCCTAGCCAAGAAACCCCAACCCATTGGGTCATACTGCCCTCTAGGGAGTAGCGATGAAGATGATGCAGGAGATATGAGGAGAAAGAAGAAGAGATACTTTGAAGAAGAGAAAGCAGGAAAGAAGAAACTCACATCAAAGCAGGTAAGATTCACTTTCATTGCAAGACTAACTTTGTTTTTAAAAAATGAAATAAATTTGATTTCTTTTAATTCTTTTGTTTTATTCTGATGAGCTCAAGACCAAAAGGCATAAACAAAGAGGAAAGGGCTCCTCCCTTGTTGCTTTGTTCCATATTTCCTGAAATGACCAGTAAATTAGTTATTCAACTTATTTATTCATCCATGGTTTATTACAATTTGTGAGCGGCACCCAATAACTGAATTGCTCACAGTTTACAAATGCATTTAAAAACATATGAGGATACATTTAGATATAACTTTATTTACAATGAAAGATATGATAATATGAAGTTAGACAGTCAATACGTAATGGTCATGTAAAGAGAAACTCAATAACAGTGGGAACATGAATCCATGGAGATATATATTGAAAATAAGTATTATCATTCTAATTTGATTGATGGTCAAGAGTATTCCAGTTAATAGCAGAGTTGTTAACACGGTGGTCTAGGATCTGATGCCCATATGGTTTTGATAATGCAGTGATACAGTAAAACCTGCTTTAGTCATCTGTCCATAACATCACATTTTTGTCTTGCTTGCAGTGTTTCTTATTGAAACCAATTTTATGAGACCTGTAAATATAGACCACCACCATATAGAGACCCTTTTCTTGTCTCACGTGAGAGTATTTATAGATGAGTTTGATTTTTGTTTGATAACAATATGCGATATGCCAGGTTAGCTGTGCTTTCATGATCAGGCACTCTCTGAAGAAATATCAATGAATATATGAAAATATCTTCTTTTTTTTTGGAGGGGGAAAGTAAAATCTCAATGCGCAAAATTGTTTTCACCTTCTTTGTTTTTTTATTTGACTCCACAGAAGCGAAGCATCGAGAGAGCACAGAAGAGTAAGAAGGTCGGACAGCACTTCTACGCAGAGACCAATGTCAAGAATAGAAACAGATCCCGAAGAGACAAATGACCATATTAGGACTCCCAGAAAATCTAATGTAAACATAAACATGAACATTATCTATAAGGGATTTTCATGCAGATTTTTATATCTGTATGATATGCAGTTATTCATCTATTTTGGAGGCGGACACTTGCCACACAAAAGTGCCTGGCTGCTATGATCTGTACACCATTGGTCGGCTAAAAACCTAATATTTGATGGGCTGTTTGGAGGCAATGAAATACATGTACCGGTACATGTAGTTTATTTCCTCACTTTTATTCTTGTATATTGTTAACAAATAATTTAATTCCACCATCAAATAGATTTAAAATGTTGCATTACAAACATTTTTTTGCTTGTAAAAATCTTTCTCACAAAAATAGATCTGGGACAATTTTTTTTAAATTCCTTAATTCTGTTTGTCAGTTTCCTTTCCTGATCAAATAATCTAGCCGAAGTTGCTTACAGTCCTCTATCCATTATGCATTTAGTTATTGCTTATCTGTAGTTCTGTTAGACAGTCTTGAAACTCAGATAGACCCCTTTGTCGAGATGTTAATCGTGAACTGATCCATAGTCAAGTATTATGGGCTCATTAGAAGTCTGGATTCTTTGTTCTGATTCAAGTTTCACTAATTGCTGCATTACATGTAAGTTTGCAGCAGTTTAAAGAGAATTATGATCCTGCAAGGCAGTTTACTTTGTGTGAATGTGTATCAAGCATAAGATCTTTGTGAACTACCCTGAGCACAACATGAATATGTTTCAACATTTGTACTGTAGAATTAGTACCTTGTGCAGATTATCAGTGATGTAATTCAATTATTCCAGACTTTCAAGTCACCCCAAGTCTGTATCACTCACAAAATTTGCAAGAGATTCTGGATTTACAATATTTTTTCATTCATGCCTAGAATTTCTGATGTGTATTTAGAAATGTACAACTTTACAAACAATCCGAGACAGTTCAGGACGTTGTATGTGATATCACTACTTCTACACTGCTTTTGAAGATTTGATATGAATCCGTTTCGAGTTGGAGAATCATGGATACAATTTGTATATCCATTATTAAAATTGAAAACCACGACCTTAACTTTAGATTTAAATTGTCATGAGTCGTATTTTGAGAGATACAAAAGATGAAAGAATGAAGAAATGTTGGAGATGACACGAAACACCGTATAGTACATTTGACCCCTGTTGACCCAGAATTTGGAGGGGTGCAGAAAATGAGGTTTTAATTTGATTTTGTGCAATACTGAAAGATACTTTGAAAAAAGTATTTGTATTCTAGTTTATTCCGCTTTCCATTGATATAAAGTTGTATTTTCATCGGATAGAGTGTTAAATTGGTGGTTTCCCTAGAGCTATAGGCTCACATGAAGGAGTACTTGAGGAATTAAAATGACAAGATAACTTGAAGACATTACTTTATTTGGCAAAGAAGTTTTATTCAAAAGCTTCATATCTATGAAGAATCATCAATGAAAAGCATATCATTAGCTTCAATCATCTATACAAATTAAATAGTGTGAAAAAAAAGTTTACAAAAGTAATATCCCAACTTAGAGAAAAATAGGTTGTGGTGCACTCTTGCATTCTCTCAAATATTTCTTTCAAACATAAAACCTGGTATTTCAAAATTAAATAATCTGCCTCTACATCATAGATTTGATTTCATGCAAAAATGAGATGCTTGAATTATGACAAATAATAGAACATCAGTACAACTTATGAAGTTTTTAATACAGAATTGGGGGTGGGGGCACTACCTAATAGTGTTCATCTCTATTTCTTACAACAAATCAAGAATATGTTAGCATTTCCCCTTATATCAAGCTACATGCATGAAGTAATTAAAAGTAATTAAATTCTGCTTAAAGTGATACTGAACTGATGATCTTTCTGCCCTAATGTACTGTTTATTGCACAGCACCATCTCATGGTCAACTTGCCAACAGCGCATAACCCCAAACTTAATTTTTGCTCGCTTCACAGTCAGAGGACTCGATGCGAGAACCAAGAGCGCAGCGAGTTATGGGACCATACTGCTACAGCTGACCTGAGATGGCGCTAGAGGGTATGCTTCTCATACAGTGTGGCTTTAACATTACGCCCTTCCTTTAAATGAAAACGCTTGGTTATTCATAGTTCTACAGATCTATAGTTTATCATGACAATTTCGCTGGTAAATCTATAATTAATGGAGTATCAAAATAATTTCATTAATTCTTGAATATCGAAACCAGTCATGAAGAACAAACCCAGATTTTAAATATAAATTATAGCTTTGATGCACATGCAGAAAGATACATAAAACCTGTAGTCATTATTTCAATCATAAATCAACATAGTTTCAATGAATACACTAAATAAAACAATTCCAGTTAGAAAGAGAGCAACCATATTGTGCATACATCAAATCCTTGAATGTCTACATCAACCAAATAAACATGTATCGAACAAAAGAAAAGACAATTTTAATCATCAGAAATTGTATCACTACATGTAGTTAATTCGTCCATTTTCTACATAGTACAGCTAGCACACCATAAACAACATCCCCTGTATACATTTCTTTTATCGATACTCTTGCACCAAAATGGTACTTCTGGGCCCGTTTCATAAAACTTGTTATCAATAACAAGGTACGATCACTGTTATAAGCTACTGAAATCCTTACATTAGATTGGCTAGGATCAGATTTGTCGTAGTATCTGTAGCACTTGTTATTGATAACAAGTTTAATGAAACGGCCCAGGTGATAGATTCATGAAGCTATGTATAATAAATGCAGATTGACATTTGGTTCTTACTTCTGAGATCACAATTCACACGAATACACTAGCATTACAAGTGAATTGTAAATATGGTCAAACCTGCTTTAGTGACCACCTGTATAGAAACACCACCTGCCTATAAAGACCACTTTTCTTGTCTCCCTTAGGTGGTCTTTATAGACAGGTTTCACTGTTTAAAATAACTTGAGGGAAAGCCGCATCGGAAGAAAACAACTTTAATGTCAATTCTGAATACATACAATAAACGCTTCCTATATTTTTACAAGCAAGCCAGGCCTCGCTGTTTCTTGCTTGTATTTCATTTATACATGTAAATTTGCAATTAATAAGAGAGGGATACAACTTATTCAATTATTTATTCTACCTCTGGAAAAATGAGTAAGGAGTCGGAGTTGAAAATTAAAAAAGAGCTCTCTTTTAAAAAAAAGTGATAAATTCTTAACATACATTTAATGGTCACTATAAAGGAAACCACATTTTTCCATTTTTTAATATAAAAAATGTTAGGACCATGTTACCTCCCATGTAGCGATTAATGCAACTACCTTCCATTAATGATTTAATCTTTGTCCTCGGTAAATTATTTCAGTGAATGTAGCAAAAGAATAACTTTTTGTTGTAACTTTCCACTACATTATATAAGCCTAATGCGAATAACTTCGATGTTGTAATATGTAATGTATGCATTTCAGTTCTGTTTATTTTGCCAGATTGCACTAAAAGCAATTTCATGAACATTCATACATGGAACATAAAACAAATTGAAGACATTACATGTAACTAACATAACAAATAAAGTTTGTTTGATCATACTGTCATTCTTGAATGATATACACATCAATTGTCTACGACTACGACTTTCAGAAAAGAATTGAGCCTATCAGAGTAAAAAGGAACCGGTTATTCAGACCCTCAAATGTCCAGGAGTGTGTATAAAATCATTTATTTCTCTTGTGTACATGCTTGTAAATTCAGATGTGTAGAAACCTTCCCCTAAAATGATAACGCAATGTTCATAGTGAGGCAAAATTAGTAAATGGCTAGACAATCTGGACACACCAGTCTGTTCAAACTATATATGCCATTTAAAATTCTATCAAAACAAATTTGTATGAATATCAAAACGATATACTTGCAATCCCACCCTATCTTAATGTTCTTTGAGTTTTGAAATTCAAAAGATAGCCCTGTCACAAAGGTATCCCAGATATTTTTTTTTAAATCATATAAAGCAAAAAAGGGATTAAAATGAAAAGAAGAAAACAGGAAAAACTGAATTACTCTTCATAGAATGAAATGAATGAAATACATGTATGGCCATCAATATAAAGAAACCGTTTGTACCATTTTCAGTAATGATGCCTGAAGTGAAAAACAGTATATTTGTAATAATAGATAAGCAACTCTACAGGTAACAGATTTAACTGCGTTTATACACGATGTATCAATCAATTATTCATTTCTTGATTAAAGATTACATATGTTACTGTGTAGTTATCATCCTCTTACAAAAATATGATGTACATCTGAAAGCAACTATACAGCTTTTTCTTTTGTATTTACATTTTGAGCTTCTATCGTCTCCATAATAATGTTATGAATATTGCCAATAGCAACAGGTTTCAAATATATCAAATGTGGTATGACAAACATTTCTACAGTATGAAATTCACCAGAGTATTTTTTTTTTTACAAAGACTTTGTCCAGGAGAGTCAGCACACAAATTGTATCACTCAGGAAAAACAAATCAAATTTTAAAAATATACTTTCCTTTCTTGCATTTAAAAAAAAATCGAGCAAAAAAATGAATATTTCATTTGCTTTTGATCGTTTTGACGATAGAGTCTGTAAAGATTCAATCTAGATTAAATGTTGACAAACAAATTTCAATCTTGCCATGCAAGTTCACAAAAGTCAATGGCTGCCAACAAACACATTTGTGAAGAGAATGTAAGACAGGTGGCCCAAACCATTTTAGTGTCACAGTATATTACATAAGATGTGCACTTTATCAACAGTTACATCATCATTCTTTGATAATTTGTAACACTTAAGTAGGTGAAATACTAATGAAATGACTGAAGTTTTTCTTTTGATAGTAAACATTTCATACTTCAAACCGATAACCTCTATTTTATACTGCACATACTACACAAACAAAATACTGGATACTGGTAACTGGATAGTAGCACATACAAGAATTTACGAGAACGTAATATAAAGCAGCACTGTAGAGCTGAAATTAGACAGATAACCACACATGGAGCAAAGTAGCCAACAATGGTGTTGAGGGGTTGGTTTGGTTTGCCCCTAAACTCTAAAAAATGCCATCTGAGAGTATATAAGAGTCCATGCAAAAGCTTGTTTTAAAAGAAACTCTTCCTAATTCAGTTTCAATTTCAAACTAAACCAAGAAGTGAAACAAAATGATTTGCAAAGTAGTCGTTGCTTCAGGAAATAACAAAATAAACATATGAAAGCTTCAAATAATAGAATATAGAACACTTTCTTTTCATTTCAATTTTTCTCTTTCATTCCTTTTCACCAAATTATGCAAAAAGAATTATGTCACAAGACTTAGTCCATATAAATGTACACTGGTCCGTCATGTTTTCAACCTTTCAAGTTTTATAGCTTTCTGTTTTATATGATAAAAACTGATTTCTCCCGATGCATTTCTGCTATCAGCTTCTATTAAAAGAATTAATCCCCTATAGAGAAAAACAACTATACTAAGAGATGTTATGTTTTAGAATACAAAATTGTCCATATTCAGGATAGAGCAAGGTTTACACAGGGTAAAAGAAAAGGGGTAACAAAAAATATGCCCCTGTAGCACTGTTACTTATAAATGTTTAAAAGCTGATTGTCCCTGTCACATGGACATTTCAAACTTTTTTAAAACTTGTTTATTTCACCAAAACAGATAAACATGCAGCATTATCTAGACTCCAGTTTAATAAACCCAGAATACAATCCCTCCAGTATAGATCTACAAAACTACAATAAATATAAATCTCTTCTACTATTCACAAATATGATTGATCAAACAATGCCTATCATACAAAATCAACATTAATTACAGACAAGGGTTTATACAATCATAAACTTCATCAAAGAAAGGTCTATTGTGTTTATGCACCTCCAGAGACTCTCATTTTGAGTTAAACTGAGTTATTATTTGTACAATAATATTACTTACTATGTAAATCACCAAGGTATCAAATCAATGGTGTATTTTGATAGTATTTTATATTGTAAGCCAATTAATTAGAGATTAAAGTAGTTTCCTATCGCATTCAAATTTATGGATACTTCTTCCCCAAACACATAAAGACAAGCTACTTTATTTGTTGAATATGGTTTTGGTATAACCCAATTTGCCATTTTGTCTATTGAGAGCCAGACTTGGCATCAACTCCTACACTTTAAGAGGGTTAGCTCCGTTGTGGCTCTCACAAGGTGATATATATATATATATATACCCAAGCTAGAGATATCACTGGAAAAGTTGATGAGTTAATTCACTTTATAACTAAGATACAAGATCCACCTGGCATGTGTCGTGGCCGAGTGATTTAAGGCGCTTGACTGAAGATGCGAAGGTCGAGGGTTTGAATCCTTTAGCAAGATATTAACCTGCACTTGCTACTCTCCACCCAGGTGTTAAATGGGTGTAGGATGCGACCGTCATTGTTGGTCAAACAGTTTTTGAGCGTCAAGTAACACCTGGCTGAAATACTCCCCAGGGAGTGGAGATTGTGCACACAGTGTGTGCGAGCAAGCATTGAATCCAATGACCGGGGTAATAGTATATCTGCAAAGTGCTTAAAGACATTGTAGATGTATTAAGCGCTATATAAAAGCGGAATATTATTATCATTATGTGTATTTATTGCTATATCAGGCAAGTCCCTGTGCGGGCTTGTAAATCTTCAAAGGACATCTTTCATTCCAGAAGCATGCATAACATTTGAATGCATTAGTAAACTTGTCTATTGAACAAATTCTTGTTAAATTTTGCCTCCTTTGTAACTGTTAACACTGTACATTGACTTTGTTTATTTACAAGTAGAAACAGGAAACAAAACACTAACAATGTAAATAAACTATTTGGACATGTTTACCATAACAACAACATAAATTGCTATACAAACAACAGATACCAGTTGAAAATGATATAAAAATAACACTGGCTAATTGCGTTGAAACGAATATCGTCTTTTACAAAAAACACACACACAAGATTAAGATTAGGTTTGTGTTTAAGGCGTGATGAGATTGAGTTCACATCAGATCCTTTGTCCTTTCAGTAGGTCAGCATTTCTTGTCGACCGTCGACAAGTTTGGACGTTACTTTGCCATCCTCTTCCGTGATCTCGGTCTCTCGTCCATGTTCGTAGATTCTGGGATTAAAATAGTGTTTTGTGAAAGATGGAGAAAGAGGGAAGAAGGAAAAAGGAACCCATATGGTTTAATATGGGATGCATCACCTTTGAAACAACACTGAGGTATAAAATGTTCTGAGACCTCCTGGGTGATATTTCCTATGGATGAATTTTTACTACATATTGTAATAGAGATAGAATATATTATTTAACATGTAGGGTAATAACATTGAAATAAGAAAATCATATCTATTATCACTTTAAATAGTGCAACGTGTGTAAGTTCTGATAGGTTTAAAAAAAGAGAGCCCTGGGCCCCATCTTATAAATCGCAACTTATTTGTGATTGATATCAATCGCAACTATGTACATAAGAGATAGGGCACTGTAAACTTGCGATTGATTGGAGGACTCGTGATTGATTTTGATCAATTGCAACTCTTTATAATCAAACACCACTGGTCCCAGACATTGCTTTTCAAGCCACTACAATACTGGTTTCGCCACATTACCTAAAATGTCATGCTTTATAAACCATCCAATGCAAACAAAAATCTTACTTTGTTGTTTTGACTCTCTTTCCATTAATGAACCTGGTAGTAGTGGAGGTTCTCCTGACACCGCTTCCAGAACTAGGAGCACCGAAAGACGACGATGAGGAAAATGATGTGAATCTAGAAGAAAGAAGCAGAAGTTCACCATAAAAATCCCTTGCAAGCACAAATGATACCTTCAAGGGTTGGCAATTGAAATGCTAATTGGAAATACAACATTACACAGGTGGAGAAATTTCTGACGTATTAAAGGTAATGCAAAGTTTTGGGAAATTTTGAAATTGGATGGATAGTAATTCTTTCAATTTTTGATATATTTGGATGCCCCTGTGGATGTATTATGAGCACTAAAAAATTTAGCCCCTAAAACACTTCTGCTTTCGAGCAAATTGAATAATAAAAATATACCGGTGCTCCCGGTAAATTTCAAATATTTCGAATAGCGTCTAAGGTCATTCCATGGTAGCTGCGGCCATGAAAATCTCAGAATATGCAGTTCTGATATATAATTTCCTAACGGGAATAGCAAATCGGTCGATTGTAGTCAAGAAACATTGTTTTAAAGCTAAAGTAATATCAATCTTGAGAGGGCGCTATACAACATAAAGAGTTTATTATTTATAATTTCATCACTTTAGACTCGATTTCAACCGCGACAACGATCATTGAATATTGTAAAATCGCATATGCTTCCAATATGTTCATTTGAACCAAATTCATGACCCCATACCAAAACTTTGTAATACCTTTAACCTACATGTAGTACTGTTAACGAAATATCTTATTCATATTTATAGGCCAGTATTGATAGTAGTTTTCTGTAAGAGCAATTGAAGTTGACTGTACATTGTTAGTTCATCTAGCCTGTGCATTTTTTTCTTTGTCCATGGATTCTGTGAACCTTGTGCAATCATCGGTAAGTTTGATGGAGATTCAGAGTAAATGCTCAAGTAAATTTCATACAGTGTAACCTTGAAATCAATATACTGGTCTGCATATTAGGTAATTTGATAATATTGAAAAACAATAATCATGAAGTTGAAAATACCTTCATCTTGTGGCAAGGCGAACAAATTCTATGATGAATCATCACTACAAGAAACACACCAATGAATTTATTTTCTTCCTCCCATAGTTCTTGAGTTAAATTCTGCTCTTAAATCCATTGACTGTTCTTCCATTTTGTTTTGTACGACACATTTCCACGGGACCTTTACTACCAATGTTGAGACTTACCCCGCATTGCTAAAATCTCCAAACCCGCTCCCAAATGAGGAGAATGCCCCTCCTCCTCCTCCTCCTACACCTAGTCTAGAATTCATACCTCTGTATGAACGCAAGCATCATGCATCACATACAAGGGCAAGCAAGGAATATAGGTTGATAAATAGAGAGGGGAAAGAACAAATCAAGTGATTATTACAATCTCACTCACACATGACACATTCTGTATATCTTAGAGACTAGAAAAAGACAGTAATTTGCCTGTCATACATGCACTGTTAAGATTTATATTAATTAACTGCACTTTAAAAAAAGATGGTGTGTAAACAAAAACATATTTTCATCAATCATTACTCCCAACTTACAAGACAACAATATATACCTGGAAGGATAGGGAGAACATACCGCATGTGTGAATTACAAACAGGTGAAAGGCAAAATATGTGAGTGTTTTGTTTTTTTGGAAGGGGGTGGGGCTACACGTATAATTTATAGGAGTAATACCAGCTCTATTACTCTAAGGAAAAACATTAAAAAAAATATTGTAAACATAGTTTCAATTAAAAATGTGTAGAGGTATGGGAAAATGGAAACAGATCTCAAATACATGCTATAAAGACTCAATGTAAGTTATTGTGTACAGATACATTATCAATGCAGGTCACATAATTTTGTAAATCTGTGCACATTATACATGTATGTACACGGAGGCAGTCCAGTGGGAAATTCTTCAGTTACTGTAAGTAAAAAAATACACAAAACATCAAATTTACAAGGGGTATGAATAATTCAGTGCTTAACTGTATGTGATGTAAAGCCAAATTTACTTTGGACATCACATTGCAGTGTATTTCTTTGTACAATACATCACAGTATATGATTCAAACATGTAGCAATATAATGCTGATGGAGACTTTGAACAAAGCAACTGAAACATGATCCTGAAAACATATCTAGTAAATCATGTTAATGAGACATATCATTGTGATGAATGGGTGCTGTATCGTGTATGCAAATTATAATGTTCACTGTTTGTTCTGCAAGCTGAATTTTTAAAGAATAAGTACATGTATATGAGCATGAGCATTATCATGAACATATTACGAGTGTATATAAAGTTCATATTCTGAAACAAGGAGACATTTTTTTTCAGAATAAGATTGAGAGAGATAGAGAGACAGAGAAGGAAAGAAGAGAGAAGTAGAGAGAGTGAGAGAGAGAGTGAGAGTGAGAGAGAGAGAGAGAGAGGGAAAGGGGGGTGGGCACACAGTTTTCTAACAGGGATATACAGTTGTTTCTTACATCTTTTGAGGACAATTGAATTATCTATTAAGTCCACATGAGCAATGTACTTGATGGAAAAGCATGATTTACAATAAATAAAGTCATTTAAAGGACACACAAACATGTACTTGTGCTCACTAATGAGGTACATCTGAATAACTTGAAAATCAGTTTTTTATTCCACTGATTGTGAAGAAAGAACCAAGTTTTGAATGTACTTGTGCTGTAAGAGCATGGAATATGTTACAAAAAAGATTGCCTTTTAGCCGATCCTAAATGCTGCGTGAATGAAGGATTGGGATTGAAAGAGATAACCCTAGTAGCAAATTACTCTAAAAGAAAGCAGTAAAATCAGAGAAGCCAACTGGGGAATGTTTGAATGGGATTAATTGCCTTCCCTGTAATGACTAGTGGTACGAAACGTAGTGGCACGAAAAGTTGTGTCCTGAATGGAAAAAGCGTAATAGGTAGTGACGTTTGTTCATTGAAAGTTCTCTCTTTTTTTTTTTACATATCGATCGAAAGTTTAGCTAACATTAAGCCTCATGGAGATGCATATACCAGCTCCATATCCTAACAATATGATTCTACCTCTGGGTGATGAAATTATGATGTCCAATGATTATATATTTTGCGTTCTGAGCGCATCTGTTTGTGCCACTGGCCCACTACATTTGGTTAAAGGTATAGACCAGTTTTGGAATCGCCCCCCTCTCAAAAAATGAAATGGAAGCTCTTATTACTAATCATGTGAAAGAATATGTTTTGACTAATACACTGTATGTGATGATACAAATTTTGCCGGGAAACCGCCTACTATTGATATATTTGGTAAATTATCATATCGATCCGGACTGGATAGATATCGCGATCGTGTATATAGTCCCATATACATCTTCCTGTGAACAGTGCTTGTAACTTTACCAAGACTGGGCCAAATTTCTTATCATTTTGATGATTCCAGAACCTTGCAGTACAAACCAGTACCTTATATGCTAGATGATCAACCTTTTCAGATCGATTCCACAACGTTTCTTTCACAATGCAATCGCATGACCAGAACTGGTCTATTCCTTTAAGCTACCTAAAGGGGGTGCTCTCCGGCCAACATGTGATACAATGTGCATGTACCAGTGCAGCTCAGCTTGTCAAAATAACATCAAATATTTGACTATTGTTCATCCTATATGATGGGGGTCACATGTGTTGGAATTATCTCGAGGAGCTACAGTAAATGTGTACAAAATCATAATATGAATTCATGACTACATAATCAGATTTTTTACAAATTATAGAAAATAACCTTTAAAAAATGATGAGTGTACATGCGTGCACATACCTGTACATGTGTATGAGCTAATCAACTAATGGTTATACAACAAACATACATGTATATGTATGAATATATTGTGGTATATAATATATACACTGTCCTACTCTTTCTTGCAAGCAAGTTGGAGCTAAAACTAACATATCATCTGTTTGAAGCAAAATGAGCATTTAAACTCAAGATGACGTGAGTTAATACTCTTCAGGCTCAAAACAGATGATTTCAAAATATCCTGGTAGCTTTTAACAGTGTAAATGATAACACACATGGATCAAAAACAAAAACTACTATTCTATAACACTGCAGGCCATCTACAAATTGTATGATAAACCGTACGGTGAACACAAAAAACAAATGGTTAATTATAAAAAGTTTTAAAAATCAACATCAAAAGGGGGGCAACTGAAGCAAGGGTTAAACCGACAACCTCACATCCAGAAACCCTTACCCAGTACGAGGAAAGATACTCCACAGATCACCATAGGGATCGAACATATAACCAGAGCGTAGTCGGCTTGGTGCGTGGGGTAAACTGAATGGGTGGGAGGTTGTTCAAGAGGGGATGGTTGTAAGAGGTAGGATAAAAAGGTCATTTGCATCCTCTTATTACACCCTTGTTCATACATTACATAGTAAACCGCTGTCAACAAAATATTACAATATATACCTGGGGGGCGTTTCACAAAGACTAAGATCGACTTTAAGTTAGACTTAACTATGGCAGGCCGTTCATGCCACTGTTTGCTCTCACCATTTACTGGCATTGGTCTCTCAAGGGACATACAAATGATGGTCACAAATCTACAAAATTTACATTTTTTGATAGTTCATTATTGGAGGAAAAATATTATCTAAAGATCATAATTGAAAGATCATAATTGAGAGACCGTGGCATGAATGGCCTGCCATAGTTAAGTCCAACTTAAAGTCGATTGTGGTCTTTGTGAAACACCCCCCTTGGGTGCTTCCTATTTCTGGATCTTGTACGTACATGTATTACACAAAGATAAGTGAGGCATTACGGCCTTTGTTGCTTGCAGCTACTTTTCCTCACCGCATGCTATTCACTTATTATAATAATAATAATCATATATCACATAGCGCATATCACAAATATACCCCTTTGCGCTGCAATAGAGAGAATGAAAAGATAACCAAAAAACACAAAATTGAGAAGAGTGAGATATGCTCAGCATACTAACTTAAGTCATCATTTAACAGGGAAAATTGTTTCTAAAATTATTTAATCATAAAGTGGTTTATATTTTGCTGCAGCAATTTCCTAACACGGTTTACCAAACCATGTGCGCACAGAGGCTTACAGCACCTTACAAGTTTCATATCAAAATATAATACTTTATTTGACCCATATGATACGTCATCGCAAATGGACATAATTTGAGTGGTTTGTTTGGCCATCCAGATTACACACAAGACTACTTATGAAAGAAGAGAGAGAGAAAAGAGACACCTATTTAGGTCAGACAGCTAGCGTACACGCATTGATACCTCTTATGAATGAATTGTTTGGATAACGACACCATCTACATTCTCTGCTAACAAGAGCATAAAATCAGACCAAAACTTTTCTCTTTTGTCCGTGACTTTGATATTTTGTAGAACGCATATGACTTGGCCTTGGAAACCAGCCTGCTGTCTTAATTGCAATAGTTTGTACAATAACATAAGAATACTGGAATCTATTCCAGCAGTCGCACATCTGCATATATATATATATATGACAATCAATACAGATAGATCAAAACAGGATGTATGCAGTTTTGTGTTTTCTAGGAAGTGAAAAAGAAATTATGAGCGTAATGAAATAATATATACATGTATATTGCATTAAGTACATGTCTACAGCTACCGAGTCATCAGGATGTCATATGAATACATATTACAGAGATAGACAGATGTAGAAATGAGGGGAAAAACAGGAGAGACAAATAAATATAAGAGCAATTTACTGAGAAAAGGAATGAGGAAAAACAGAAAAACAAAATAGAGAGGGGAAAAAACAGCTGCCTGTATTACATAAGAAGAGAAAATGAAAGCAAAACTACAGACAGAGATACAGAGACAGCGAGAGAGAGAGAGAGAGACAGAGAGAGACAGACAGACAGAGACAGACAGACAGAGATAGAGAGAGAAAAAAAAGAGAAAGAGAAAGAGAAGGTGAGAAAAAGAGACATAGACAAAGAAAGGAAGAGTACACAAGAAAAACAAAGATAATGCAAAGGATAAAAACAAGAAAGGAAGAAAGAAGAGAGAAGACAAAAATTATTCAAATCAATCTAGTGAAGCTCACTCACCCAAATGAAGGTAGACCAGAATTGAAGAAAGAGTCTTGGAAAAGTGCATCATGAGTATCATATGAACCACTCGCTGATTCTGTTATATACAAACAAAACAATATGCAAGTATGGAAGTAAGTTGAGGATAAGAGCAATTTCAATCTAATATACATGTAACATGCCAAATAAAAACTAAATGTAACCAAAAAAAATCTTACATAGAAAAAAATGAAAATATGCATAACACACAGAAGCACGTTGCAGATAAGCAGTAATTTTGATCATATAATATAAGATGTGAAATCATAAAAGGGTTGTCTCGTTTTTCCAAAGTTGACTTCTTACTTATTTTCATGCAAAAAAATAATATATATTTTGCTTTTCTTTACACAACAAGTACTTTAATAAAGCTCATTGAAAATAACCAAAGGGGCTCATTCTCATAAGACTATCTAGGTATTACTACAAAACTGCTCTGTGCCTTACATTGTTGTAAATAATTGGTCCACTATCTGTACGATTTCAAGTGTACCTAATACCACATTTCACATCATGATATAACATCTATTTGTGCTTCTAAAGGACTTTGGATATTATTACCCCACCTTTATTGTTACTGGACCAAAAAAACATCAATTTAAATATGATAACCAAGCAACAGCAATAATAAGGTTATGTAATAACATCTAGATGTACTGTATGATTGCAAGGTGAGCATATTTCTATGTCAATGTAAAGTGACCTCCAAAGAAGGCACTCAATGAAATCAAACAGGATGAAAAGAAACTTCAATTTAAGTTTAGAAACCCATCAACAGAAATAATTATTCTGTAAATCTAAATATGGAACAAATGCTTGTACTACGTTTCAAAGCACTTTACATTACATATACATGTATACAGTCAAACCTGGTTTAGCGACCACCTGTCTACAAAGACCACATTTTTTGTTTCCCTTGAAAATGGTTTCTCATTGAAACATGTACTAAAGGAACATGTACATAAAGACCACCTGTCTGTAAAGACCGCTTTTCTTTTCTCCCTTGGGTGGTCTTTATAGACAGGTTTCACTGTATTATTATTATTATTATTATACCCCGGTCATAACATAGATATAACATTATTGCTATCATGGCAAGGTGAACATGTTCTTTGTCAATGTGAACTGACCTCCGAAGAAGGCACTGAATGGGTCGCTGGTTCCAAAGAATTCTCTGAAGATATCATCAGGATTCTTGAACTCAAAATGGAATCCACCCCTCCTTCCAAAACCGCTGCCAAAGCCGCTCCCGAAACTGTCGTAGTCAAAATCTGTGTGCCTTCCTCCTGATAGAGAGAGAGAGAAAGTAAAAATATCATGATAATATGACAATATTATGAACACCATCTTGAAATTTCATCTGTACTTGTGATGCACAATGTATACATTTAAGTTTGAGAATTAAAGTATTGATCTAAATACATAAATCTACAAGCTTTTAAAGAATATTGCCCATTATGAAAGAAAGGTCAAGACAGGTCACATCTCTGATGAAGGCTGTACTGTAGATTAACAGCTCAACATTTCAGAGGTAAAGATATTTTGATTGAGACCTAAAGTTTAACTCTCAAAATATTTCAAAGTTCAAAAACTTCTAATGTGCTGGTATGCAAAACCAAAAACTATCCCAAATTGCAGAGGAATGTACATGAAATCGAAGGGAAGAATGTGAAGGAAAAAATGATGCAAGTGATGGCTGCTTTCATGGCCAGAAACTCAGCAATAGCAAGAACTCAACACTGTAATTTATTTTGTGGCATGAAAATTTTGCAAATATATACTCCCAAAACCAATGTAATTACAGTAAGTTGTGTTGTATCTTAATACTGTGTATCATTTTTTGGTTGTATTTGCTGATTTATGGAAATAAATAATAAATACTCAATAAAATAATAAAAAATTCATTAGAAAATTCCTTGGAACTAATCAGTAGATTATCTAAATTTGCTTGAAATAATTTCAACAACCTAACCATATTCATTATCCACACATACTGTAATACACAGCATTCCTCTATTTCTATGTGCCACAGGAAACAAAAAGAGATTCATTTTTAATATGCTTTCATAGCAAATTCTATTCAATAATTTACAATTGTTGACCTCCATATTCTGCACTCACTAATGATTGTTGTTTGGTGCTATGATACTACAGTGTACTTTGGCAGATTTAGCCTGGGTGCAGGCACAAACCCTCGTCAATTGCTGTACGTAGCAGTGTCTGCAATATGAGACTCCAATACACTCTGTACTTTAGCTGCTCCTGTCTTATTTGACACAGCCAGAAACTGATAGATTTAGGCTATGCTCAAGGCTTTAGGAATGATTGTAAAGTGTCATATTAGAGTCTGTGCTTGTAGAATAGCTTTAGCAAGGCACATCACACAGCCCTATAGCTTGTATGTATCAAGCATTCTTAGCATTGTTTTCTACCAGATACTTGTTTACTACACGTGGGATGGTTGAGAGAGAAACAACATACCCGGTATTGATGATCTCTCCCCTTCTCTTTCTCTCTCTTTATCCCCTTCTCTCTCTCTCTCTCCCTCCCCTTTTCTCTCTCCCCTTCTCTCTCTCTTTCCCTCTCTCCCATTCTCTCTCCCCCTTCTCTCTCTCTTTCTCTCTCTCCCCTTCGCTCTCTCTCTCTTTCTCTTTCTCTCTCTCTCTCTTTCCCCTTCTCTCTCTCGCTCCCTCTCTCTCTCTCTGACATAAGCATCTAGGCTCAAATTGTTGATGCATACATTTACATGTAGGAAATTCTAAATCTCACTGATATGTAAAGTTAAACAAATAATCATAATAGCGGTTAGTTAACTACAGACATATCTAATATTCAGTCTTCAAATTGTTAATGCATCATGAAAGCTCTTTTTGTTTCTTAAAATACAACAAAATCATTACTGGTCAGCTAGGTAACAGTAAATTGAGTACAGTATCTAATCGTAAATAGGAAATGAAATAATTAAAGTTGTTGGTGTGGGATCAAAGTACTTTTTTC
Source organism: Mesocentrotus franciscanus (assembly GCA_037976565.1). Lineage (NCBI taxonomy): Eukaryota > Metazoa > Echinodermata > Echinoidea > Camarodonta > Strongylocentrotidae > Mesocentrotus > Mesocentrotus franciscanus. The sequence goes on along the minus strand of CP137683.1, from coordinate 28,861,701 downwards.
TTCAATACTGGTTTGGCAGTTGTAAATAATTCATGAAGAAACTGATTTATCAGAACACGACTTTCATTAAGAGTAAATATAGAGGTGTCAAATTGTAGGTGCATGACAAAAAAAGGTTCTTTTATTTCAGTAGAATCATTATTATTGGTGGGTTTATTGCAGATGGAGCATATTCTGCAAACTAATTGTTGTTCATAATAAAATAAAAAACGGTGTAGTGGTCCACCTGCACATCCCAATCAGTTATATCGGGAAGAGAGACCCCGAGGATTACAGTGATTAAGTTTGCTTTTCCCCTCTCAGGCACAGGTGAGGCCAAATACTAAATAATAATAATAACATTAATAATAAAATACACTCGTTCATTTCACACATCATAGGTAATCATAACTACATGTAGTTTGGTGCCTGTAATAGGGTACATCTAATATTCAGTGCTCAAATTGTTAAAGGGATTCCGGTAACTTTGTCTTAGATCCTTTAAAAAAAATCCTTGATTTAGCTCATGCTGCAATGATAATTATAAACCTTTAGGTCAGTCAGGAACCCCATGACTTTTACAAGCTGATCGCCTGTCTGATTATCAAGATATTTATAATTAAAAATCGAAATCAAATTTTGAGTTTGCCAAACGGTTTTCTTAACACTACAGTCTATTGGGGAAAACGAGTATGGTAAAACCGGTCATTCAAAGGTTTTTACTTTTTTGAGGCACTTCTTGATCATTTTGAAGCGCAATTTTTTTAGGGCTTCAATATAACACCATATCACAGGCACTGATAACACGTAGGGCCGTGCATCTCAGATTTAACATTGTTAAACGATCCCTTTAATACATGATGAAAACTATTTCTAATATACCCATTACCACCATCATCATCATCGGTGTCAGGGCTGTAAATAGAATAAGCCCTGCATATACTGCATCTTATGTACATAGTCAGTACCGGTACTCAAATAGTTGCTGCATGATGAAAGCCCCTCTCTTTATCTTAAGACACCACCACCACCACCATCATCATCATCATAACTGTTGTGTTAATCACTCCCATGTCTGCTAATCTCATCAACAGGATTGCTGTTAATCCACTCATACTAACAGCTTATCTCGTTACAGTCTCGTGGTATGGTGTGAACAGAGCGAGTCATTAGAAACCTTTCAGTTCCAATTAAAGATGCTATTGAACATTCTTGAAAGACTTCTTGGATGGAGGAGCTGTTCATAAATCTTTATTAAAAGTTGATATAAACATATTTCAGAATTTAAAGAAATTGATGATCATGTGTGGAATTCATTTCCTTTTTTTCTCATTTGTTTCACATTTCACATTCCAGAAAAGAATGTCATAATAACCTTTCAGTTCCAATTAAACAGACTATTGACCATTCTTCACAGACTTCTGCGTGGAGAGATTGTTCATAGATCTTTAAAGGGCAAGTTCATTTGTATGAAAACGGAAAATAAGATACACAGAATGGCGAGAGTTTGAAATCAATTGGACAAATAATAAGAAAGTTAATAATGTTCGAAGTATGATATCACCAAGTCTATATGAATTGTCACAGAAGCGAGTGCCATATCATAGGGTTAGGCTTTGGGTTTAATGGATTGGGTTAGGATTAGAGTTTGTACAACTAAACTTACCTCCTGCATTATGCTGCTTCAAACCATCTAGTCCATACCTGTCATACACATCTCTCTTTTTCTCTGCAAGAATAAGCATACAAATTAATGCAAAATAAAACGTGATTCAGGGTGTACGACTTGGTGAGAGGAATTCTAAAGCATTTCACCGGGACAAATTAGTTGCCAATTGTAACTGTGTCCACTTTTCATTTATAAACCCAATATCATTCAGCATTAGAATTAGAAACAGCTCTTTTGCGCATTACATACTGTACATGTACAATATAAGCAATTCACTTATCATTTTTTTTTCATGACAGAGGGAAGATGATAAAAATGAAAGGCAAAAACAAAGAACGTAATGAACTGAAATTATTTCATCTGAATTGTGCTTTGTCTTGAGTCTCTTGACAAAGATAAAATAATTTACATGTAAATAACTAAATATTATATTCAAATCTGGATATACTGATAATGATAATTCTTGCATGGTGATGATGGCCGTTTTTCTCTGAAAACCTATTTATATACATTTAGCTGGACTTAATCATCACAGATGTTCATATTTACTGACAGCATACAAAACCTCTCATGTTCATGTGTAAGCTTTGCCATTAATCAATATACTATAGATTTATTGCTCCACCTGTGTAAGGATGACCTTATTTGTATAATCTAGTCAATGATGTCAAGCCAAAAATATAATCTACATCTAGGACAAAAGGATTTTAGGTTTAAGAGGACTACATGTATGTGTACCGGCACATGTACATACATTGTATATTGTGCGTATGGCAATGTACTGTGACAACACATTTCACTAAAAAATAACCATTCCACACATTTACAAAATTTGTATATATTCCTTCATGAAGATGTAACAAGTGAATTAAAAGAGTATATTGGAGAGTCAAGGCCCCTATTAAATATCGTCCATAGTCCATTAGAAAAAAAGTCTAAAGGCTGTCCCTCGTGGAATCCCTTCTAACTGTGGGTGATGAAATCAATAGTAATTCCCTGAACATCCTCTTGCATGCATTGCAGGATACATGTAGGCACTGCTATGATGGAGCTGTGAACATTTTTTTTTTTTTTTAGCAGATGTTTCTGCATTTATTAATAAATCAAATACAAAACATTTAAATAACAATAATAGTATATAATATAATTGATTTACATCAAGTGACAACTGAAATACACACATAAATATAACATATATAATCAAAGAAATAAAATAAATGCAGAGGCCAAACTATCATAAGCATAAATGCTTGAATCGATAGCAGCCGGGAAGGGGGGTCCATGACGCTGTTATAGGATAATTTAGGATAATAATGAGTCACGTATAGAGATTTTTTTCAGAAAGTATCTAAATAAAAAGTGGAAAGAAAGTGAAAAAATTGCAAGTGTGTGCAAGTGGGTGTGTGTGCAGGTGAAGTAAGTGTTTGATTCGTATTGATCATGGACTGGTCGTCTAAAATTAATTTATTTTAAACAAACAATTAAAACCGTTAAGACCCTAATAATGTTAATGAATACTTAGATATTAAATATTTCATCGAGGCTTTGAATGAACAAAGAGATGCAGAGTGTTTAATATTGTCGGGTAAATCATTCCAAATATCTGGGCCATGGTGTCTTATTGATTTATAGGCCATAATAATTTTTGGGTTAGTTAAATGGAAGTCGGATGAGTGTCGTGTAGGATATGAATGTATATTACTATTGTAAACAAAAATACTTGAAATGCCAAGGTATGGTATTTATCCAAAATTTATACATAAAGATTGCAGTGTGAAAAATGTGAATATCAGCGATTTGTAATGTTTTTAGTTTATAAAATATTGGATCAGTATGGGCTAAATAATGTGAATGTGTACAAAGACGGAGTGCTTTTTTGAAGACGATATATTAACATAATTTTCATCTTATTACTATTACCCCATACTATGTTACAATAAGATATGTATGACAAAATGAAAGAATTGTATAGCATAAATAGTGACTTTTGTGATAGATAATATTTTAATTTATATAGAATGCCTATGCCTCTCGAGACTAACATGCAAATGTTGTTAATATGACTATTCCAAGTTAGATTTGAATCAATCATTACACCTAAGAATTTTGTAACTTCTTTTTCGATTATGGGCATGTCATCTATAAAAATATTATAATGAAGTACATGTTTAGAGTGTATGTTTTTGAAATAAATACAATTAGTCTTATTAATATTTAGAGAGAGTTTATTAGATTTGAACCAAAATGATAATTTATTTAATTCTAAATTGAGGGTTGTAATAAGAATGCTTAAGTCTTTATGTGAATAAAATACGTTAGTATCGTCTGCTAACAAAACGTATGTTAGGAGTGGTGATGTATTAACAATATCATTCATATATACTAAAAAAAGTAAGGGACCTAAGATAGAGCCTTGTGGTACTCCGCACTTTACGGTGGAAATATTTGATGTTTTAGATTTAAAAATAACATATTGCTGTCTATTACGCAAATAGTCTTCAAACCAAGAAAGTACAATCCCTCTAACGCCATATGCTTTTAATTTATGAATTAATATACGATGGTCCATGGTATCGAATGCCTTCGATAAGTCCATGAAAACGCCTACAATGTGTTCTTTTTTAGAGAGGGAATCAGTTATTTTGTCACATAATTGCAGAATAGCATAATCAGTAGAGTGATTCTCTCTAAATCCATATTGATTAGGAATTAATAAGTTATTCATATTTAAGAAAGAATATAATCGTTTATATACTATTTTTTCTAATATTTTCGAAATGCTTGGTAGTAAAGAAATTGGTCAGTAGTTTGTAATTTTAGACTGATCGTCTTTTTTATACATGTATATCGGAATTATTTTCACAATTTTTAGTTGGTCAGGAAAAATCCCATGGGAAAGAGATAAGTTAAAGATATGTGATAACGGGGAAGCTATGAAGTGAATTATTTGTTGTAATACACTTAATTCATCATAGCCACTAGATTTACTGCATTTTAATGAACAAACAATTTCTAAAAACTCTTGAGTATTTGTTGGATTAAAAAATAAGGATTGATTAACGTTTTTATTTAAGTATTTCAAAAAATCATTCTTTTCATTGATTATTTTAGAAGCTAATTCCGGTCCAATATTAGTAAAGTATTTATTGAATGCCTCAGCAACATCATTGAGGTTTAGATGCCAGTTAAAAATATGTGTGTGTGAGTGTGAGTTTGGGAGGGGGGGGGGGCTTGATTATAAAATATTGTACACATGAACGAAGGCTATCTTGCAAGGAATCCCCTCTACAATTCAAATTGTTTACGCATTATGGGTGATGAAAATATGAAATCAATAGTAATTCCCTGAACATCCTCTTGCATGCATTGCAGGATAGGTGCTTCTATTAAATACCTGTACATGTATGATGGAGCTGTGAACATCGGTGTTTAGATGACAGATAAAATATGTGAGTGTGTGTGTGTATGGGAGGGGGTCCATTATATACATTGTACATGTACATGTACATGTAATATATTGTTGAAAAGGCTCTATACAGTATGTGTAGACATGAAGGCTATCCTGCAAGGAATCCCCTCTACAACTCAAATTGTTTACGCATAATGGTGATGAAATCGATAGTAATTCCCTGATCATGCATACGCTTTAATATACTATGAAGGAACTGTGTACATACACGTACATCGAGGCTCAGATGACAGATAAAATGTCTGAGCATCATATTTCACACATCGCTAGTGGAGCATGATTACATTATGCTGGTCATGTTCACACTGGCTAAGTTTCTGAATACACCCTCTCACGGTTGCAAGAGTGCGCTTGCGCCGACATGGGCGCCATTTTAAATTGCAAGTATCTTATAAATTATGCAGCATGCGAAGCACATTTGTCGATATGATATGAGCGCGCAGGGCAGGCAGTGACGCAACAATACATGCGCGTCTGAAATCATTGTTGATGCAATGTTTATTCGCAAATTAAAATGGCGGCCTTAACCGTGAAGGGGTGTGTTCATATGCATGTCAGTTCCGTATGTAGGCTGGCTTAAACAATGTGTTTTGTTTGGAAATTGGAACACATATTGTAACTACTGCAAGTGTAATACTCCATGTGACTGAACAGTCTACATGAAGTAGGTTGCAATGTGCACAACACTGTCCAGGTGAAATTTACTGTAATAATACTACAGCATTTGTTATGCACCATCGATCTAGTACAACATGTACTTGTAAATGCAGCTCTACATGTAGGCTATATAGCCCAATGTCCTATTGGTATTGCATGTACATGTATTTATAATTATAAGTAAAGATACATGTATATTTGTAGAAACAGTACAGTATGATTCAAATGCGAATCAGCAATAGAGAAGACTACTTTAAGAACTTAAATTGTACCACATGCAACTTTAATAAAATTTCTCATTCATACTTTTGTTCTTACAACATACATGTACATGTTACATGTACCTGGTACACATACATGTACATACTGTACAACTCACGTGTACATGTATATGATATGATATGATGTACATGTAGGCATACATGACTAAATTATTACCATGAAAATTCATCAAAATGGAAAAAAAAAGGAAAAGAGATAATATTTATCACTACACTGATTACCTACATGTACAGCAGAGATGCCAACCTTCATCAACAAAAAAAAAGTATTCTTAAACAGAAAAAACAGTATTTTTTGACCAAAAAAAGTATTTTTGAAAAAACCCTAAAATATCGCCCAATCAAGCAGCTTCAAAGAAATAGGCAACGGCGGTACCACTTATACGCACCGGATCGGAGCGACGTGCATACAGTACACGTGGGTTGTTCGCAACGAGCCCAGTTTGGGCCCCGTATCACTGTACTGCATGCATCGTTTGAAGACATAGATGCATAATACACACACAACACAAAGCCCATGATCGGAAATGAAGAAAAACGTCAATAAAAAAAAATTAAAAAATTAATAAAAAAAATTATTAAAAAAAAAATTTTAAAAAAAAAAATTTAAAAAAAAAATTAAAAAAGAAAAAAAAACGTAACAAAACATACAAAAAACGTACTGCCGTATTCATAGCCAAAAAATGGGACAAATACGGCAAAAAATGGGACAAATACGGCAAAAAACGGAACAGTTGGCATCTCTGGTACAGTATACAATATTTCAAAATATATAAAAATAAATTGAAAAGGTAATATGTACAGTATCTGTAAAATGTACATGTAAAAGCCAACTTGACAACATACATGTACTTCACATGAAGTCCTTAAAATATAACAGTACAACTGTTACATGTACATTGATTGCATACTGAATATTCATGAGTACTCATGATTATTCATCAAACTTGCAAATCAATTTGCAAGGACAATGTCTTTATCTGATAGAATCTCATAAGCCTCGGAAATCTCTTAAAACCTCTTCTCTGATTCCTTCTTTAAACAGAAAAGATAAAATCTATCTGTATAATGATTGCATACTGAATATTGACAAGTACTCATGAATATTCATGATAATGAAGCAATTAGAATCTCATAGGCCTCTGCAATCTCTTTAAACCTCTTCTCTGCTTCCTTCTAAAACAGTAAACTAGTAAAGATAAAATCTATCTGTACAATGATTGCATACTGAATATTGACAAGTACTCATGAATATTCATGATAATGAAGCAATTTACAAGGATGTCTTACTATCTGATAGAATCTCATAAGCCTCTGCAATCTCTTTAAACCTCTTCTCTGCTTCTTTCTTGTTGTTTGGATTCTTGTCCGGATGCCATTTCAAGGCTAGTTTTCTGTAACTGAAAGAGGAAGACACAAATTAGAATCTGAAATTGATTTTGCACAAAAAAAAAAAAACGTAATAACTCACTGTACAGGTACATGTACATGTACAGGATTATTGCCTCTTGAAACTGAACTTAATAGGACTTTTTTCAAATTCAATCTCATATCTAAACCATTGTCCTATGGACAACATCTCTTTTGTACTTTATTCAACATGGAATGGAATTGAGATACATGTACATCTACCCGGTAAACTTAAATCTCTTGAAAAGGCGATTTCAGTATCCAGACCACCTGATCCAGACACTGTATCTCATATAATAAATTGGTGCACATTCCACAAATATTTTAATTTAAATTACCCGGTAAAGAAAAAAAAAAAAATTCAACTTTTAAAAAGAGAAGAAAGAATATTATGATTATTCAAGTTTGTTCCTTGCAGAGTGTGATTGGTATAACAAAATAGTTTGAGAAAAGTAAAGCAAAAAGTTAAAAATATATACAATGTGTACATAAAATCAGCAACATTCAGGCAAATACAAAAATGTGTTTTTTTGCAGTCCCCTGGAATATTCACTTATATCTAGAAGCATCACAATTTACAGTGTACTCCAATAGTGCAAAAACTATAAAGAATAGGGCAAAAAGGAAAAATAGAAGCAAACAAACATGTTTATAAGAAATGTAAAAGATCAAGTAATCCAGCCTTTTAATATTCTTTTCCTTGATACAGTATATATCCTGAAATAGGTTCAATGTTAACTGTAGAGTTAAAGGTTTTTAATACTGCGGTGAATCCCAGAGTTCAGTTTAATAATGAACAACCCTTTCAATGAAAGAGAGAGAGCGAGAGAGAGAGTCGCTAATCAATTGACATACAGGCAATTCCTTTGTAAAGGATTCCCATTTCCACCATCCAAACATCGTCATAGAAACCCTAGTATTCATCTTGCCTATTGTTACTACTCTGGCAAATTAATCTGAGAGAGATCTATATATTGTATAAAAATGTATGTTACCTTGCATGGTGTGGAATTGCATTAAAAGCATACAGTACCCATAAAATTGACATTTTAAAGTAATTAATTTTGATTTCATGTAATAAAAGGGTTCTATCTTGTACATTGGTACTTGAACTACTGCATGTATTGTTGAATTGGAAATTAGTGGCATCACCCTATTTCTACTAGTATTTTTAACATGTGATTTTCAAATGGATTGAACTGTATTCCAGGGGCGGTATTCTGAACCCTGTGTTATCTTTAATATTGTTGTATCTTTGAAGATAACATAAAGTTGGTATACTGAAAATTGTTCTAACTTTTGTTGTATCTTTTCTTCCATTTGACATTTGAAATTTCAAATGGAAGAAGAGTTGTTCTAACTCATAAATATTGCAAATAGTTGTCAAACCCTGTTTTAATATGCGAAAACTGAGCGAAACAAAGCACAATCTTTTTGTATTATTTTATCTGAAAATATTTCAGTATTTTTCATATTTTCCGTCATTACACCAGATCGATACTTTCGTACGTGATAAATCAAAGTACTGTATATGAAAGCTCTCTTCCAAATATCTTCTCATAATTCTATATCCCACGGTTGTTTCAGGAATAAATCGAAGGCAATGTCATCAACGAACCCATGGTGAAACATTCACGGAAGCGTAAATGTAGTCCCATCTATAGGGGTACATGCGGTAACATATACACTGTAGTCCATGTAGTCACACGTACTGTTATACGTGCATGACTGTTTGTGCTGGACTCGCTGTATAATCGAGCATTTTGCATTGGGAAGACCGCGCATGCGCATTACCAACCAAAACACGCCAAAACATCGCTGAGCAGCTCAGTCGGTGATGTTTCGGGAAAAGTGTAAACGGGTGCACGAAACATCGCAATTTTTAAAAATGAGGTATTTGACAGTATAAATGAGCCTAATGTGATTTTCTCACAGTGATAATTAAGTATTCTATAATTATATTACCAGGGGAGTGTTTCACAAAGACTAAGATCGACTTTATTGTTGGACTTAACTATGGCAGGCCGTTCATGCCACTGTTTGCTCTAGTGTTGTAACATCACGGATATTTCCAATTCCGTTTAACCGCTAGTCAAAACCGGACGGTTTTCGGTTAAACGAAAATTACTCACTGTTGCTAAGATCGCCGCTGATTGTAAGAATAGTGGTCGGCACTGGGCGGGCGCGGGCCCGACCAGCACGGGGGATTTTCGCCCACCACTCCTGATGAAAAACACTGCTTTCGACCGGCACTAATTTCACGTAAAAACGTAACTATTCGTGAAGAAAAATATTACTCACATTCATATTTCCGTCTTTACTCGTGTTTTATTTGCGACTGTACAAGAATCATGATTTCAATTTGACATAAACTGATTATTTTTAAAGATTTGCCGAGTGTTGTTGTCTAAAGTTGCGATTCATGAAAGCTGCCATATTGAATGTACCGATGTACATGTTATAATACACAGAGATAGCAGCTCAGGCTCGTTCCATTACTGTTCTTATAAATGTTTATTTTCAATAAGTTAAATTTTTTTCTCGTAATTTTCCGGAATAAATAAATTGAAATACTATAAGATACATTTATTTCATTATTTATATTGTAAAATTTGTCTGAAATTTTTACACTTAAAAAAAAAAAAAAAAAAAAATCGGGTAAACGAAACCGTCACATTCAAAACGGATAGTGCCATGGACAGTTGGATACCGAACGGTTAAACGTTTGATCACAGCACTAGTTTGCTCTCACCATTTACTGGCATTGGTCTCTCAAGGGACGTACAAATCATGGTCACAAATCTACAGAATTTACATTTTTTGCTAATTCATTATTGAAGGAAAAAATATTATCTAAAGATCATAACGGTGAGAGCAACCAGTGGCATGAATGGCCTGCCATAGTTAAGTCCAACTTTAAGTCGGTCTTAGTCTTTGTGAAACACCCCCCTGAGCTCTTTTCCAGTTTACCAGAGCTAAATCACTCATAGATTCCATGTATTATTTTTAAGCTGCTCCCTGGACTGTGGATCACAAGTTTTGCGCTTTGAGTCATCCCGCACATGTAGAATGGACTGATGTCCTGTCGCAATTGGCAAGACATCAATCTACATTTGCCTCTCTCCACTAGGGTGTAGTAAATGGGTACCCAGTAGGAAGAAACCAAAGCTTTCAGCACCTTTGGGAAGCTTGGGCAATTGGTTTAAAGCCAGGGTAATTAATAATAGTTATTAAAGGCTCTTTAAGCATTATTAGGGGATGTTTATGTGCATATGTACATGTACATGTTTATAACACCATTTCTATCATCATCTACATGTAATTATCATTACAACTTACGATTTCTTGATGTCACTCTCGCTGGAGGTTTTTGAGACGTTGAGGACTCGGTAGAAGTCAGGCATCTTGATGATTGCGGCTATAACAAACACACAGCAGCTGGAAAGAGACCGAAAGAGAAACAAAGAACAAAGACTTGTTACAGTTCTCACTAGGCCTGTCTTCATCAGCTCGAGATTGCCAAATAACCTGCTATTTTAACTATCCCGATCGAAAATTATCCAGCTAATTTGCGTCTTCATCAGCCCGCAGTTGCAATTAGCGAGATATTTGGTCGAGATAGTCATCCCAAGATATCTTGGGCTAGTTTGCAAAATATCCCGCTATTTGTCCAGTGCGTCTTCACCAGCCCAAAGACTCGCACTATGCGTGAACACTGAGCAAAATATCTCGAGCTAATTTCTCAAGCTCGAGATTCATGAAACTCAAGCTGATGAAGACGTGATTTGTAACTTCTGGCTTATTTCCCAAATCAGAAATAGCGGGCTACTTGGCAATCTCGAGCTGATGAAGACACACCTACTGTTTGTGAACTATGTAGAATGTGTTGTAGAACTTTTGACCCCTTGCAAAGCAAATAATGTTGAATCCAAGGAATTTTTAGTGCATGCTAAAAATATAGGCTAAGAATATAGTGTAGAAGTACACACATACATGTACACATGCTCATGTGCATGTACATGTTCATGTAGGCCTAGGCTATGTACACAAGACAACCCAGTTTCCTAGCAGTAAAATTATATTTATCAAACAGGGCTGACCATAACTGATGAAAAATGAAGTACAGATTGGTCTGCTAACTTGAACTTTCATTTTTGGGTTGATGACGTTAATGTAGTCATCTGAAACTGGGCCTTTTGGTTGTGTCTGTGAGTTAAATTTCCAGAATAACCTGGTAATACAAATTAAGGTGAACTATAGTAACGTACAATCTACACAATACACAATATCATTAAATACCCCAAAAAGTTTGCCTTGAGTAAACACATCATGTAATGTAGTTGTTCTTGTTTCACCAACAACTTCGTACACAGTATTGTGTAAACTACATGTAGTATGTAGACACACAGGCAATGTAAATAAAATGCAGTCATCATGCACGTAATACCAAAGAGACACACAGTACATGTACTGTACATAGACATGAACTGTACTACATGTAGTAGAGAAGCTTGTCTTATTGAGTGAGATGTTTTCGTGTTAAGGCCCAAGTCCACTCCAAAAATAACTTACTTTCAATAGAAGCAGAAAAATCAGACAAACCAATCAAAAAAAGTTTGAGCAAAATCGGATAACTAATAAGAAAGTTATGAATTTTTAATGACATGAAAAACTTTGAAAATCACTACACAAATTGGCAACTCACTCATGAGTCTGTGACGTATGGTCCTCACTATCCACTAATTATTTTCTTTATATTGATAATATAAATTTCCTATTTTCACCCTAAGAATCTTATTTCTTCACACCAGCATCCAAGTTAGATTAGTAGTATGTTTTTGTGTGGATGCACAAATAAAGAGTAATTTTGGTCCAGTTAAATCATGAAAAATTGAATTTTGATAAACTATTTATATAAAAATCAATAATTATGAAATACAATATTCAGAAAATAGTATCAATTCTTCAAAATTCATAAAAGTTTTTGGGAAATGTCATGCACGCAATATGATACAAATCATATAACCTGGGCAAAGGCATGGGAAATCAAGTTTTGGGGATAAAAGGGAAATTAATGGGATTAAACTATATAAAGCAATTGATAAGTTGTGAGGACATGACGTCACAAACTGATAACCATCTTGGCAATTTGTGTCGTGATTCTCATTGTTCCACAGTTTTACATACTTTTTCAAAAATTCATAACTTTCTTATTATACCGGTACGTAGTTATCCGATTTTGCTCAAACTTTTTTTGATTGATTTGTCTGATTTTTCTGCTTTTATTGAAAGTTAGTTTTTGGAGTGGACTTGCCCTTTAAAGAGCTCTAGATCAAACATGAAATCATTATTCCAACAATTAAATGTACAGTACATCAGGCCTAGATTAGTAGATTTATTTATTTTCTACATACTTTACACTATGACTTTTAAACACATACTGCTTCATTTTAAAAGAAAATTCACTTTGGATAATTCACTGACAAACGTACAATATAACATACATGTATCTTATAAAGATTTTGAAAAGTTGTACTGTACATGTAGATACATTTGCAGATGGACTGATGGATACATTCGGTAAGTGGCAGCAGTGGGATATTGAACTCTTGCAAACATGAGCATACATTGTTTGCAGCTCACATTACATACAAGAGAGCTTTGGAAAAAGGCATGCATGTACAGTGTATGTACTGTACAGCATGTACTGTATGCATGCTGCAGTAGGTCGCAGATATGTATAAGTACTATCACTTCATTTATTTTAGGCATTCCATGTACCTCATTAACCTATTTTGTACGGCTGGAGTTATAATTTATTTAGAAAAGTGCTGTATTATGTTTTATATATCTAAATCTTCGGATGTATTATGGTACATTATAATAATATTATTTATTATATGCATTATGTCATGTTATTACAAAAAGAAAAAAAAGAGTGTTTCTGCTGGATGTAATTTTCCTTCTGTTTCGCTATAAACACTGCATTGTAAATTGATTTATACGGTATAAATATGTTTCCAAACAGAATATTGATTTGTTACATTACAATTACATTGTAAATTGATTTATATGTTTATAAACAGAATAGTGATGTACATGAATGAAGTTTAATAAATACAATACATGTACATCTCAAAAAAATTCTCAATATATTCTTGATTTAGCCCTAAGCCCTGCATGCTATCATACATGTAGGTGATACACATTGAATTGAGGCTCAAAATTTAATTTCAGCTACAGATATCAAGAGCCTCCAATGGAATGAAATCAAAAGCAATAAGATTCTATTTATGTCCTACAAAATCACCACGACAGTATGCATTTTATTGCATTCCATGTCGTTTGTTGAGAACTAAAAAGGCTTTAACTCCGTCATAAATGATACAAATTTACACCCTTCTGACCCTCAATTTGATCTTTCCAGTTGTTTCCAAATTGCAAGAGAGATAACGTATACCGTTACATGTAATGTCACCTGTTCTGGCTCATGTCAAAGTGGTCATATTGTATTACAAGGATTTGTTGCAATATGAAACCTAATGATTTATCAGTCCATATTAAGTTGAGACTTGCCCATAAAATCCAGAATGTTCAAGTAATGTGGAGCACTGCAGAAAAACATTCAATGATTGCCCTACAATGCATTAATTGTTTTATTAGCCCCCACAGATTCAGATAACAACCGACTTATTTGTAGTCATGTACCCCTTGTAAATTTGATGATTTTGGGGTTTTTCATAACTCAAGAATGAAAGGTAGACTGGTTAAAGGGATACTTGAGTTCTTGGTTTAAGACCGTGAATGCCTTCAAAGTGCATGGTTAGGTGTTTAAAAGCAAGATGTTGTATTGCCCTTTGCAACCGGCCCCAAAATCTTGAAATCTACGTACGGTCGGCTTTTAAAAATATTTTTTTCTTTTTTACCGTATTTTAGAAGAAAAAATGTTTAATGAACAAAAAATATGTATTAAAGCATTCAAAATTGAGAAATATGAGCCCAAAGAGGGAGAAAAAAAGAAAAGAAAAGATTTTTTAAAAAGAAAAGATTTCCGACCAACCAACCCATGTTTTGGCACCTAAAGGGCAATACAACATCTTCTTTTAAAGGCCTTATTGCTCTTATTCTTATTTATGACATTTCTAGTGACCTTTTAGAACCTAAACTTACTATGAAGGTAGTTTTAGACCCCAAAATGTGTGAATTTAGATTGAATAGGATCATATCAATTCAGCTCCACTTTCAAAAAAATATGGTGACCGTTAATTAATTAATCAATTAATAATAACAATACACGGGCCGGCTGGTTGTGCATATTATAACCAACACGAAAAAGCCAACAAAAAGCCAATATTGGGATTGGCTGGAAAAAAACGTACAAGGCGCTATCTCATTTTTCAACGGCGGTTTCAAAATTACTGAATATTTGTTGGGCACCACAAATATTAGAAATGGTTACATATATATTTATGGATATACAACTGTATGGATATATATATGAACCGATTTTGATCAAATAAAGATGATTTTGACATTTAAATTGTACATGTATATTCTTTCAAATTTGACACTCAGATTTTTTATTACAATGTATCTCGCAAAAAAATTATTTTGTGTATAGCGCCCTCTGCAACAAAACTCAACTATCCCTTTAAATTAGGGCCTTTGTTGAATAATTTTAGTTGTAAGATTTAATATGCCACTTACATTCTCAAAAAACATAAATCAAATAAATACATTTTTCACATACCGGTAGACCTAGAGGTCTACATGTACTTACAAAACTACAAATCTTGGTAATTAATACTAATGGTATGAATAAATTTAGTTGTTAAAGGGGAAGTCCACCCTGATATTAAGTTGGTTTAATTTGATAGAAGCAGAATAATGGGAGAAACATGTCAGTGAAAGTTTGAACTAAAAATGATTAAAAATTAGAAAGTTATGAATTTTTGAAGGTGTGATCAGTGAAACACAAAGTGGCAACAGCAACACTGTGATGTACATGTATGCGAGCTCCCCTCCTAAGTCCCATCTGTCCTGTAAATCAAAAATTGTATTTTTTCCTTAAGAAAATTTTAATCATAGGCTATATTGACGCTAAATATAATTATTGCAAATATGTTTTTATTGAACCCCTGTATGAAACAAATCTATTCCTTCATCTATATTAAACTAAGAAAATGAAAGTGAATGAAATTGATAAAATAAAATATCATCTTTTACAAAATACAAATGTAAATAGCGTCTGGGAATTTTTGTTCATGTCATAATTCATAATTAATTTTCATCATATTTAAATTGATCTAGATCTACACCTATCCCCTGATTATGATGATAACTTCCATCGATCAATCTGTAGTACTGTACATCATTTCTCAAAATGATTAAGAAATTTGAATAAGAATGAATAATAATTAATATGAATGTCAAAGTAAACTGAAAAATGACTTTCATGACTGGCATGGACCATAATCCGTCCTTATTCTACTTTCTACCCCTCTCAGCTCAAATTAAGAGTCATGCATCAATGACACACAGTGCTAGGTGTTCTCATGATCTTATCATCATGGTTATGAAATCCAAACATAATTATCTGAAAATGAAATATGAGCTACATGTAGAATGGCAGGGCACTGATCATTTACCAATAGTATGCACACAATGCAATGCAATGCCGACGTACAGGCAGAACGTTCCAGCTACTTACCAAAATGTCGCACTCGAATTGTCTGGAACAGAGCCCTTTTGCTGGGCTTAAGAATGGTTGAGCTCCGGATTATTTGTTGAATAACCGTGAAAAACAATCACAAAATTTGATTCCAATAAAAACATAGGGATTTTCAGGTGATTTGACGGAGTTTATCCATTTGTGTGGCGACAGAAAAACGACTAGCAACGTATTCCTTTAGTCACGAATTCCTGAGCGGCTAAAAATGGCATGTAATGCATTCCTCGTCGAAACCCTGCGGCCCCTGTCGGGTCAGCTGCTTGGATCGGTCGGTCCCTTCCGTACGGAAGGAATGCTGCATTCTAATGCGGTGAACGGCAGCTTTATGATCTATCATTGAGAGATGATCGCTCGAGCCACAGAGAGCAGAGCTGGAGGTCGGAGCTCTCGTTGAATGGCTACATGTGCGAGATAGGTGGAGTCGAACAGCTAAAAACAATAAGTTCATCAGAAAGAAGAAGAGAAAAAAATCCCTAATGCCATCCGATTGTACTTCTATTTCTACTTTTCTGACCTACAGCATAATTATTTTATGTTGTAATTACTTGATAATTGGGTAGGACGTAGGCCTACGTCTAATCAGGGAGGTGAGACATATCCCTGGTCTAATGCATATGTTATACTCTCTTCAAAGTTCAAACTCTCTTCATGCATCCATCAATCACAATCATAATGTGACCCAGATGATGATGTTGATGACTGTAGGGTGGAGATACAGGAGATTCTAGGTCGATGACTCATTCTTTGCAAGCACTTGGCACACATCTCGCTCTTTCTCTCTCTCTCTCTCTCTCTCTCTCTCTCTCTATCTCTCTCTCTCTCCCTCCCTCTCTCTCTCTCTCTCTCTCTCTCTCTCTCTCTCTCTCTCTAGCTGTACATGTATCTATCTCTTTCTCTGCGTGTCTCTGTATCCTTCTTTATTTCTGTTTTTATTTATCTCTTTGCATGTATATAGGGCCTACATATTTTTTTTTAATCTGATATTACTTGTTCATATGTCATAGTTGTATCATTATATGTTCAATGAATACAAGCCAATCCACATAGTTATTAAATCATTCTGAACGTTTTAACTCTTTCACTTCTCGTGTTAAATATCAAAATCCGCTTGATCCTTATTGATTTGCGCAAGGAGGTATAGGATTAGATGATTAGATCGATGTCTAAGCTCTAGCTTGCAGGGGCGGCGGAGCGTCTTCCAAAGTGGCGAAAAAGAAAAAAGGGGCACTTTCTGGAAAAAAGGGGGAACCTACAAAGGGAAACCTCAAAGCGAAAATATACAATTTTTAGACTTTGGTATATACCCCTACATTGTCATGATTGTGATTACACTATCAGGGATGATTTCAATATTTGTTTCTCTCTTTACTTGGTCTGAGATACTGCTGAAGTATCATACTTTGCAGATGGGTTTGATGGTCTGAATATTTGTTTGCGAGAAAGCAAAGCGAGCGAGCAAACATTTTAAGATTATTGAGGTTGCTGTGCAAAAAATTACATCTTATGAAATTAAAGAAAAGGTTGATCTTAGTCACTTCAAATTAGGGCGTTATGTAATGGAGAAAGGAAAAGGGGCATTTATGATAAGGGAAAAGGTCACTTATTAGAAAAGAAAAGGAACTTGTCAAATAAAAAAGGGAAATTATCAGAGATGGAAAAGGGGCACTTGCCGAAGGAAAAGAGGCATCTATCAGATTTTAATAGAGCATTATCAGAGATGAACAGGGGCATTTATGAAAAGGAGAAGGGGCTCTTATAAAAAGGGAAAAGGGGCACTTATCATAATGGGAAATGGTACTTATTAAAAAGGAAAAGGGGTACGGGACAAAGTAAAACGGGCAATTATCTGAGGTGAAAAGGGGGCACTTCTCGCACCTGAGAAGAGGCACTCACCAATGATGAAAAGGGGCACTTATGAGAATGGAAAAGAGGCACTTATTATAAAAGAAAAGGGGCATTTGTTGAAGGAAAAGGGGCACCTATCAGATTTTAATAGGGGCATTTATCAGGGGTGAAAAAAGAGGCATTTAAGAGAAGGGCAATGGGCTCTTAACAAAAAGGAAAGGGGGCATAAATTTTATCAGAAGGAAAAGGGCACTTAGTTGAAATGAAAAGGGGACATGTGTCAAAATAAAAATGGACACTTATCAGAGGTGAAAAGGGGTACTTATGAGAAGAGGAAGGGGATCATAATAAAAAGGAAAAGAGGCACTATAAGAAAGAAAAAGGGCATTTATTAGAAAGGAAAAGGGGCACGTATCAGAAGGGAAAAGGGCAATTATTACAGAAGAAAAGGGGCATTTCTCAAATAATACTGGCGCCTCTCAGATTTGAAAAGAGGTAATTATCAAAGGTGAAGGAGCACTTATCAGAACTAAAAAACAGCCCATCTTGTACCTGAAAAGGGGCACTTACCAGAATTTAAAATGGAACTTATGAGATGGGAAAAGGGACACTGTCTTATTGGAAAAGGGGTACTTATCAGAGCCTGAAAAGGGGCACTTGTCGAAGTATAAGGAAGCACTTTTCCTATGTAAAAGGGGGCACTTTTGGGGAACTTGAAAAGTAGGGGAACTGTGCCACCCCCCAACCCGCCCCCTCCTGCGAGCGCCGCCTCTGGCTCCTTGGTTTGAGTAACTCACAACATGCACAACTCGCAACTTTATTATGAAACCTCTGTCAACCACGGTCTTTAGCGGCAGCTTTGTGATCATCAACAAACTGCGCGAGCGCTCAATACGTCCAGGCACTCGTCACATGCGAGTGATTATTTCAACTTACAAGAAACCGGGGGTAACCAATGATATAGGCTAGCTACTACTTAGCTTTTCAATTTTAACATAATTACTTAACAAACTACGGCTCCCAACGCACTAACTGAAAATAAAAATGCCTTCTGGATTGCTTGCCGTCTCCAGCAAGAGCGAGTTTTAAAGATAAAGACCAGTTCTGGTCATGCGATTGCATACTTTTTGTGAAAGAAACGTTGTGGAATCGATTAGAAAAGGTTGATATCATCTAGCATATAAGTATTGGTGTGTACTGCAAGGTTCTGGAATCATCAAAATGATGAGAAATTTGGCCCAGTCTTGGTAAAGTTACAAGCACTGTACAGAAAGATGGACTACGCGACCACGTGCGTGATAGCTATTTGGTCCAAATAGCTATAATAATTTACCAAATATATCAATTAGTAGGCGGTTTCCCGACTTTCCGGCAAATTTTGTATCATCACGTATTAGTCAAAACATATTCTTTCACATGATTGGTAATGAGAGCTTCCATTTCATTTTTTTGAGAGAGGGGCGTTTCCAAAACTGGTCTTTACCTTTAATTTAACCCAGCATGCCCCATGCATCCCTCTCTTTGACACCATCTCACTCACTCCCTCACCCTTTTTCTTCAGTTCACTGAATTTCCCCTCAACCTCTGAAAGAATAAGAGAGAAGTGTTCTCATGGTCTGATATCCTATGTCTATATATGCAGGCCTAGAGGAAAATGTTAATATAATGATCGTTTCATCTTACGGATTCAAATTATTTTGTCACCAGCTTTTTCATCTCCACCACCACCATCATCATCATCACCACCACCATCATCACCACTACCATTATCACCATCATGTTCAAAATCATAATCATCATTACTATTATGATAATAATCATCATCATACCACCACAACCATCATCACCACCATCATCATCATCATTAGCTTCATCATCATCGTCATCATTACCACAACCATCATCATCACCACCATCATCATTATCATTAGCTTCATCATCGTCACCATCATCATTATCATTAGCTTCATCATCATCGTCATCATCATCATCACCACCATCATCATTATCATTAGCTTCATCATCATCGTCATCATCATTACCACAACCATCATCATCACCACCATCATCATTATCATTAGCTTCATCATCGTCATCATCATTACCACAACCATCATCATCACCACCATCATCATTATCATTAGCTTCATCATCATCGTCATCATCATTAGCTTCATCATCGTCATCATCACCATCATCATCATTATCATTAGCTTCATCATCGTCATCATCATCATCATCATAATGTGAATTACTAACATGAATTTACAATCACACAAGAAAGAAAAGAAAAATTATCATGAATACTAGTAACATAAATATTTATTTTTCTTCTTTCACAGACATAAATAATCCATTTAGTTCCTAATCACAGTAGCAAGGATAAAGAGATTTCTCTTCCAATATCCATTTGATACTCTCTATGAAACCCTCTATTTGCACCAGAATACACATTTCTGTCTTTCATGTCTGCTCTATTCTGCTGCACTTTCTAAGATTCAAACAGAAAGAAAATTTATGTTAAAACAGACATTTTAAGCAAAGTGTGTACAGGCTTGTGTAATGCTTTCAAAAGAAAAAGCGGTAGCAATTGCTTGGGGAGAAGTGATCAACTTTTCATAATTCAAACACTGATAAATGTAAATGCACTTTATACGTTTATGCAGCTTTGTATATTTCATATATCTTAAGAGTTGGATGAATACAGTTACCCAATAAAATTAAAAATGATTGCAACGATTATCACCACAAACAAGGCTTTAATAGAAAGAAACATTTGAGCATGTTGCAGCAAAAGGAAGATCAAAGGACATGAAAGTGAATGATACATTTATAGAGTTATAGCAGAGAGAGAGGTAGAAAGACTAGGAGAGAGAGAGAGAGAGGGAAGGAGGCAGGGAGAGAGAGAGAGAGAGAGAGGCAAGGGGGCAAGGAGAGAGAGAGAGAGAAAGACAGAGAGAAAAAACAGAGAAAGACAGAGAGAGAGACACAGAGACAGATGAGGAGAGAGAAGGTTATGGTTAGACTGTGCGAGAGAGGAGAGAGAATATGAGAGAAGGAAGAGAAATATACAGTTAACAACTAAATTATTCATACCCTTTAATACCAAGGTTTGTAATCTTATAAGAATGTGAACAATTGATTTGCCCCAATTCATGTTTCTAGAGAATGTTACATATTAAAGCTTACATCTAAAATTATTCAACAAAGAATTCAATCCAGTCCATCTTTTCATTCTTGAGTTAAAGAAAAACACAAAAAACATCAAATTTACAAAAAGTATGAATAATTCCATTGTTAACTGTACAATGTGCATGGGAAGAAACAACAAGATAACAAGAGAAAGAGATTTATATATATAAAAAAGAAACTCATATAAAAAACCGAATTAACAAAGACATATTGCCAAAATATACATGTAGGAAATCAATCTGAAGTGCAACACCACAAGTTCCCTGCAAAGGCACATCAATAATTTGCATATGAAAAATAGCACTCCTGCTCATTATTTCCATAAATCAAATACAATGAATATCATGTCAACAAGACATGTCAACAACTCAACATAAATTGTATTTATCGACATAATACCCTCCTTCCCAACCCAGTATTTCATACTTCTAATCAGTATCCGTTCATCACAAGGAATACAGCATCATTCAACGTCATCAGATTCTCTACAGACAAGTAATAGATTGGAATTAAATCATCAGAGACAGGGCTGGCCCTCTTGATAACCAGGCCTTGGTTTGAATGGTTTGAAAAAACAGAAGTCATATTGAATATAATTTGGCTGAATATAAACAATGCATGCAGAAACTATTTGTTTGCTATTACACAGAGTGTTTGTGTCGTTAGACTATCAAAAGATGCTCTTCCAATAGGCCATTTTCTTTAATAATATAACCAAATTTATGCATACGCCTTTGTGAAGCACCTCGATACAAATTATTTCATTCACCTGTTACAAATAATTGTATTTTAAAAGCCAGAATGCGAACTGCATACATTAGTTGTTGCCAGGTAGGACAAACATTATGGTTATATGGTTAAAACCATTTAAACATCTTCCCATTATGAAATCATAAATAACCCCCCAAAGACTAAAGGACCAGTCTTAACAAGGAAATATATAGACTTGAAAACTTGTATTCTCGCTTTCCAAAATATTTTAATTCCCACAGGCAATGGATTCAAGAGAGTGGCCTGTCCAAGAGAAACCCTTCACTATAATAAATTAACTCTTTAGATGTCACACAATAATCTCCCTGTGCCATATTGTATTTAGCACGGGATTCATATACCATATGCTTTTAAATCATTTAACTGTGTCCAGTGCACGATTAATCTAAACCAGTGTCAAAAAAAGGTTGCCATGGAGCTATTCAAAGCAGGAATTATTAACTTTCCAATGCTACTGTGTTGCACAAAGCAATCCTCCCCCATTGGTGCCTATTGTTTTGTGCAAAAACGCATTTGTGGCAAACGAGCGACTGTGCAGTGGGGTGAAGAAAGCAAGCGAAGAGCTAAGACTTCAAAATCAGGGCTAAGGCGGGAAGAATATTTATAATCATCATAAATAGCCCATGAAGTTCTACAAACAGAGAAAAGACATGCATTTTAGCGATGATAAATATCAAAACAGAACTAAGCCATGAGTGATACTTCCACGACAGCATACAAAATGGAATGGTATTCAGATTCACCTGTAGGCAATAGGCATACAACTAACTTTCTAATAATTTGATAAATAAATCCCTCTCCATCAATATTACACATAAAATCAATCTATCAGATGCAAAGAAAATGATTGTCTTTTTAAATAAAAGGGTAAATTGTGAACTTATTGCACTAGCATGAATACACAGCATAAGATAAATTGCTTTTCTCCACTCAATATAA
The DNA here is from genome assembly GCA_037976565.1 of Mesocentrotus franciscanus. Lineage (NCBI taxonomy): Eukaryota > Metazoa > Echinodermata > Echinoidea > Camarodonta > Strongylocentrotidae > Mesocentrotus > Mesocentrotus franciscanus. The sequence continues at coordinate 28,838,758 of CP137683.1, read as the reverse complement.
TTCCACAATGTTAGGACGATTGTGTCACTGTGAGACGCGATGGCTCAGTGGTAGAGCAGTCGTCTCGTAACCGGGTGGGTCTGGGTTCGAAACCAAGTCGATACGCTAGTGCCTTTTGGTAAGGCATTAATCATTATCTAGTCCCTCGGAGAGGACTTAAAGCTGTCGGTCCCCTGGTTGCTTACTTACAAGCATACACATGCTTTCTTAGCAGTCAGGTAAAACAAACCATCAAACCAAACCAACTATTACCTTCATTCTATGTCAAATCCACATTGTGCTTGAAAAACTTTCATATCGTCATGAAAATACTGATTTTTAATTTTATTTATTCTATCATCGATCTTGTCAATATGACGAGGGTATAAAAACAAGAGTAATATTGGAGCACCATGAGCCCCTCTATGTGGTATGAAAACGATTCAGCAACCCACCATTGTTAATTACACAGTATATTCTTCTGAATCATACTACCGTATACAGACAAAAATCATTTTAACAATTTGGTATATGATATATAATACTTGTCTCCAGTAAAAAAGTAGCACCATAATGGAAAGAAGGAAACAAAAAAAACTTGCAAAGAAAGACTATTCTTTCTTAAAAGCAGTTTGCCTCAGTCAATAGATTTTGGAGTTTTGGTAGAAATAATAAATGGTGGGTTGCTTCTTTCACACTCTCTTATTTTTGTATTATAGAGATCCTGATAGTCCAAGGTGACAAAAAAATCAAGTGTGATATCACAATGCCTTTCCTAAATTCAAAAATTCAAAATTTACAATGTTTTCAAACCTGTCAAATTTATATCAATGCTTGAAAATGCTTCTCAGAAATATGGTTATCATAGACAGTTTTCTACTAGCATTACAGATTTTTTCCAAAGTTATTAGATTTATATTATTCACCTCTCCTTACTCCTTACTACTATGTGGATATGTGGATGAACACACAGACACACACAAAAGAGAAGATTTGCATTATTGATCTGGTTTGATTTGTTTACTTTCTTTAGTCTCTATACCTTACATACTGACATCCCCGTTATGTATTCAAAGGAAACAAACATTTCATTGGTCAGAAAGAACATTTAACATTACATAATATGTTCATATACTTTGTTTTTTCTTCTAAACTCATATCTCACAATTCCAACAATAGAGAAAACCATACAGCTTGTCTTTACCTTCCTTTTTCTGCTCCATCCTTGTGCTCTACATGTATTTTAAAAACCTCTTCATTCTACATCCTCATGAATCATTTAGAACAGAACATTCCGATCTCTAACATTTACTTTTCTTCTCACCTCTTCCATCAAACTTCTCGGCTCCTACAGGCAGAGGCTGTTCTCTCTACATTGGATCTTTTCACAGCTATCTTCTACTTCTAAACTATTTCTTCTATTTAAAAAAAAGAAGAAAAGAAATACAACTTTCCAATTTCTTCATTCTATCCTTTGACTGCTATAGATACAGAGGAGTTGAAACAGAAAATTCTTATCCCATCCCGCTACCTTTCACTTCTTCCTTTAATTTCTTTGGTCCATCCTCATGACTGCTAGGCAGGAGCAGGGGCTACGTCATCTTCTGCCCATCATCAGATTTTCCAGACTGAGATATAGACTGGGTGGGTAACAGGTGATCATCTTCCTTCGCTTTCTCTTCTACTCTTCATTTCTCCAGTCGATCTCATTTGTACAGAAGAGAACCTGAGCTGGAAGGATCTTCCTCTTCTCCAATCACTTCTCCAGTCTATCTTCTTGAGGCTTGGTGAAAACTGTGTAAAGTCTCGGATGAAACTCAGTTGGCAACAGCTGACCATGCTCCTTCGCTCTCTCCCTTCCACTCTTCAGTGAATCTTGTCACAGCTAGATAGAACCCCTGAGTTAGCAAGAACTCTCATCTATCTTCTTCTTCTTCTTCTTCCTTCCAAGTTCTTCAGTCTATCTTCTCGAGACTCGGTGGGAACTGTATGAGTCTCAGCTCGCTGCCGAAGTCACAGACGATCGTTGGTGAGTTGTCAATGGGGAGTATGTTCTTCACACGGACATGCTTGTCACCAAGATTGAGTTCTCTGATAGGTTCTCCACTGACGATGTCCCATACAACTAGGTATCCCTATAACAGATAAATGCAAAGAGATAATACATGATAGCTGATAGGTTCTCCACTGACGATGTCCCATACAACTAGGTATCCCTATAACAGATAAATGCAAAGAGATAATACATGATAGCTGATAGGTTCTCCACTGACGATGTCCCATACAACTAGGTATCCCTATAACAGATATATGCAAAGAGATAATACATGATAGCTGATAGGTTCTCCACTGACGATGTCCCATACAACTAGGTATCCCTATAACAGATAAATGCAAAGAGATAATACATGATAGCTGATAGGTTCTCCACTGACGATGTCCCATACAACTAGGTATCCCTATAACAGATATATGCAAAGAGATAACACATGAAAGCTGATGGATTCAAATTGAGCTATTTTTGCATACATAATGAGCCCTGTGACCTTTGACCTTCGACCTCATGACCCCAAAATCTAATCAGTTCATTGGCTCTGCAAGATACATACACGACCCAAGTTTGGCGGGAATCGATTAATCGGTTCTTGAGAGGCATAAAAATGATACCATCATCTTCAAAAGATATGTATGGATCTAGTTCTTCACATAATATGAAATAAACAAAATTCCTGCTAATATGAGACAGAGCATGTTGAGAGTATGTAATCAAGACCATATATGCTCTCATATTTCAATATTCAAATGAACCTCTCACACAATTGATCAATTGAACCTTTCTTCCTTTTGCCAAAGTTACATCGCTCTAAAACCAGAAACTTTTAAAACTTTGCTTGTGGCCTAGAGGCCTACGTGTTATCAGTGTCTGTGATATGGTGTAATATTGAAGCCCTAAAAAAATTGCACTTCAAAATGATCATGAAATGCCTCAAAAAAGTAAAAATCTTTGAGTGACCAGTTTTACCATACTCATTTTCCCCATTAGACTGTAGTGCTTTAAAAACAAATTTGAAAATTTCGATTTCCAATCATAAATATCTTGATAATCAGACAGGCGATTGGCTTGTAAAAGTCATGGGATTCCTAACTGACCTAAAGGTTTATAATTATGATTGCAGCATGAGCTAAATCCAGGATTTTGTTTCAAAATCTGAGACAAAGTTACCCATCCCTTTAATGTAATCGCTGGCCCAAAAATCTGAAACACATCTTACCTGAGCACCAGTGATCATGAGTTTATCATTCAAAGTAGCAACACTACTACTGCATCCACCATCCTAGGAAAACAAATATACAGATACAAATGAGTTTAAAAATAGACACTCAACAATGCTATGGAAAGAAACATGGAGGGATATTCAAAGAGATAAAAATCTTTATATTCCACATACTAATAATCTTGCTCTACGATTGGTCAAAAGTGAATCACGTGATGAAAGATAGTTTCGCCCATCAATCACACTGCTTTTTTTTTGTGTTTTGCTGATCTCTCAAGTTAATAGCTTTGATCCATAGAGTAACAACGCGTGATACCACTATTTGGAGTATGTGCGAAATGAAAGCGTGTTGCACTGTGTACTATCTTTGATAAAAGTGTGTTGCACTGTGTACTATCTTGTCCAAAAGCGCACTAAAGGCGTAAATAAGCGCGCATTACCCATGCATGCAATTAAAGAAAACACATGCGGGCACTGTCCCAGGATCAGGAGGGGTTAAATTTAAACTTTGTGTGCGAATTTGGGCGTAGGTGTCTTTTATGTGGATGAATACATCCTTACACATCCTTTTCTTTCTGTAGTTAAATTGTTTCAGATGTGGAATATAAAACAAATAATCACCTTTTGGTTTCAGGCGATGGCAAACTATTACTTCCTCGGCGATCTGAATGTATTCGCTATCTTTCCTCAGCTTCGCTTCGGAAAGGTAGCTACATCCAGATCGCCTCGGAAGTGATAGTTTGTCCCATCACCTTCACCAACGGTAATTATTTGCTTAGTATTACATGTCTTCTCATTCTTCTTTACTTTTGATGATAAATTTTTTCCTTCAGGTAACTATACAAATAACTTGAGAAATGTCACAAGAGTAGTCACATGAAGAATTGAAAAACCTGTATTCTGTCACACTTTCCATGCAAATTTAGAGCTAAAGCTGAGATAACATGTAACACCCATCCCTGCAGTCTAGTCCATGTGGATAGCTAATTGTCTAAGCTAACACATACTGACAAGTACTTGTAGCCCCCCTCCCATACCCCTCCCAAGCCCCTTCTACACCCTCCCACACTCCTCTTAATCCAATCATTGTGATTAACTCACCAGTTGAATAACATGCAGCATCCATCCCTGAAGTCTTGTCCATACACACAACTTATTGTCTAAGCTTACACACAGTACATGTTGTGGTGTACATGTAATACTGAGAACTGTACTACTAGGTCCTTTGAGAGCCTTCAACATATCGCCCCGCGACGTGTCCCACAGTCTCACCAAACCGTCTGTTGAACCACTTGCCATGCTGATAAATGGATCCTGAAGATCAGAATGGAGAGGGGTGTGAAGTGCAATCAGTAATAATATTTGTATAATTTTTTACTGAACAGCTCCAGAAACATAATCACAGTATCTCTCTGCTCTCTTGTATTAACAGGAAGGGAAGTATAGCAAACCTAATGGATAAAGGAGCATCTTTTCTTAATCATGACTTGCCATAAACTCAATTTTCTAGAAAAAGGGATTTCAGATTAGAATAAAAGAAATTTTGTTTTATTTTTGCATTTTAAAAAAAAAGCTAAAATCAAAAATGGAATTGCAAAGAAGTTCATACACAAAATAGATATATTAAGTTTCGACCATTCATAGTTCTTCTTAGGACAGAAATATATATATAACGGCACTGCTGTCAACTTCACGTACAATTAATAAAATGTAAGGCAAGTATTTTGTGGGTAAAAATGTTTCCCAGCTCAATCATACACATTGTGTCACTGTCAACTCACCACTCAGAAACTGGGACCAAATCTCTGGATTTCTGTTTGGACTCGGAGGAATATTTGCCTGTCATCTTTAGTTTTAAAAATAACATTGTTTCAATTATTTGTCAAAAATTCAAAAGCACAAATAGGCACTTTCAACAGCAACTTGAAGTAAAATCGCGGGGGTTTTCAGAGACGAACCTCCGAACTGTTCGTAGTATGGTGTTGGCAAAAAAAAAAAAAAAATGAAAAATGAAAAAAATTCAAAAAAATTCAAAAAAACTCAAAAAAAAACATGGCGTCCAAGTATTCGCGGGCAAGGCTGGGAGTGTACTCGAGTACCTCATTACACGGTTATGCACAGCCCTAGTACATACATGTACATTCATGTATCAAAGAAAGCTGAAATTTATTGTTGCATTTGAAGAAATGTCCAAGCAATAATCATTTGCTAAAGTTGAAAATCAATATCTTACCTTATCTACATAGAGTGATGTGACACTGCCAGCGTGTCCTCTTAATGTAAATCTACAACTCAGATCATCTAATGAATACACCTGCACATGTAAAAGAAATAATGAATAAATGACTGTCAATCTTCTGAAGATGATCAGGGTACCGGTATACTGAATGAATCGAGAAGAACCAAACCAAAAGGCCTTTAACCCATTGCTTAGGGAACCAGTGGGATCTTGTAATGAGTCTCATCGGGGCTCTTATTCATTTAAAAGAATACATGATGTGATCTTGAATTCTTTGACTGAGGGTGTGGTCTTGATATTCTATACAATAAAGAAAATTTCTAAAGAGGCATAATAATGGAAAATCTGGCATAAAAATTGTAAGATTTGGCATGGATAACATAACAAGGATATCAAAAGGGATTTTTGGTATTCCACTGTACAAGAAACAAGGCAGCCACTGAGACTATGGAGTATCTTAAAATCATGTATCTCTCCTCAAATATCGATCCTACCTTTAGCGTATAGTCCTGACTAGCCGTGATGATTTGTGCTTCATTAGCTTGTATAGTATTGATGGGTTGTTGATGAGCCTGGACAGTCTTCAGCAGACTCAAGTGAACCACTGGTGGGTATTGGTAATAGCTGTCATAGCTCACTGTAACTGTAGGAACAAAATAGAAAGTTATTAAAAAAAAGATCAAGTATAGAATAAAACAAGACAAATGCGATTGCGTCTCCTATATGCCCCCGCCCTAAATTCAGTATAAGAAATGGATGGAATTATTTGTGATATATATCACAATGAAAACAAAAAGCCTATCATCAAATGTTAAACCAGGGACTATGATTGTAGCTCACCGCAACTGTAGGAACAAAATATAAAGTTATTTTGAAGAAAAACAAGTATAGAATTTAAAAGAAATATGCACTTGGGAATCATCTCAATACTCAGATAGATGTAGAGAATAATTACCCCAGTTATTGGATTGATTAGAATTTCATATTTACAATGCACACTCTTAACTCCCTGGAAGCATTCTACCAGTACGCACTTCAAAGACTAATCTAAAAACAAGAGGCTCGACTTCATCTTATAACTATGTGATCCATTACACTTTAATAAAACTGTTAATTCCTTTATATCAAGAATGTTCAATATAGTCTCACCTCCTACACCATTGAAGCCTGATATTTGCAAGAAGTCCAGGCTGCCACCGAGTCTGGCTACAACCAGGAGATTACGACTGAAACACACCCCTGTAATACCTGGCTGGGATTGGTCCCCCTTGTAAGGTGACCAGGCTAACAGCTGACCATTCTCACTGCTCCATAGCTGAAGAAAGGGAGTGGAGCAGGGAAAGAACATTATTTATAGCAGTTGAAAAATGTGAAATATTAAGAGCAATTTACAGCTAATTTGTTGTCTAAGCCACACAAAAAAGGTTTGTATGTGTATTTCTCCATGCAGGAGATTAAACTGAGATTAAACCAAGACTTGGAAAAGCTTTGATTGCAATAAACCTAATTTGCAGTAACTCCTTTCAACATGAATCAATCTTTACCAACTTGCACATCTTTATCATACAATGATATTTGTGTTTTTTTCTTCAATTTCATTTCAATTTTTTATCCAAAGGGTTTTTCTGTCCAAAAGAATTAATGTGAACTGCAATCTATCTGAACTTACCTCCACACTTCCATCACTACATCCTGCCGCTACAAGCTCATCTTTACAAGCCAGACACCACACCGTAGAACATACACCTGTACTGTCACCTCCCCCTCCATGGGGTGCACAATGCCCCCCTCCCGCACCAGCTGGGTCTACCACACCCTCCCTCTCTTGTGGACTACCAAACATGTCCACCTGTGAGAAGTCAGCGGATACGGTGCTATGAGTCCTTGACTTTGTGTGCTGTTGTAAGTAGGGGTCATCATCACAACTAGCCACCCCAGAGCTACGGCTGGACGACTGTGATGGGTGCCTTGCTGCTGAATACACCTGTTCTCCATTCGCATAGTATCCATCCATGCTAAAGTGCATCCCAGCTAGATCCTTGGAACTCCCTGGGCGGGGCATGCCTGCTTCTTGTGACCCACTGAAGTGAGACGACAGGTCCTTTGAGTTACCCGGGCGGGGTATGCCACCTTCTTGTGACGCACAGAAGTGTGATGACAGGTCTTTTGAGCTTCCAGGCCGTGGCATCATCACCTCTGAGCAGAAGTGAGTGTTGAGGTCCTTAGCGCTGTTTGGAGCAGCGCCCTCTGTTGTTTGAAGATCAGTATAAAGTGGACTGAAAGGACTGGATGGGACGCTGCAATGATTAGGAGTCTTTAGGGGCTGGGTAGGTGAGGCGGGTTGCCGAGGTAGGCTGTTACTTGAGTTGTTCAGGCGATATCTTTCATTAAAAGAAAACACCAGGAAGCTGCCAATTAGCAAATATTTTGAATCACATATACTCACAAGATAATTGAATTCTATAAAGAAGCTGTAAGAAGTACTATCAATTTATATACTGGATAAAACAAATGTCTGACCTAGACATGAAGGAGAAAGTCTGTTGGATCTTACCAAATTTTTCAAACAAGCACAACATATTTCAGTCAACCTCCACTAATGGAACTTTACATCACCTAATGGCTTACCATAGAAACGAGATGTATTCCAAGTATTCTCTTACCTTGTTCTTGGGATGAAATGTTCACATCTTCCTTCATTTGGATCCCAGATCCTTATATCACCCTGGATACAAGCACTCACTACCCATCGTCCTCCAGTCACAAAACACTCCACCTCCTTATTATAGAAACATAGATTTACAGAGACATTTAAAACGAGATCTTGAAGATATGCAACTAACCTACTCGTCACGGTTCTTGAATAAACTTTTAAGGACAAACAGAACACATATGGGATATCATTAAAAATTCAGGTAAAGAATAAATTGTTCAAACAGACAAATACATCTGTGAAAGATGAGAGAATCTGGTCCATTTCACAAGTGCAACAGCGTGATACAGCCTTTGATTAAATGAATTGTTTACTTTCTTGACTGAAAATAGACGTTGATACTGTTGAAAACCTGTTTTGAGTTTTCCCTCTTCACCGATTATTATATTTACTTAGTATGTGACAAAGTGATCACCAAGTTACTTAACTCTCACAGGATATGGCTAATATGCATTCCAATGTAGTATGCTTAGTAATTTGAGCCTGGTAGCTCTTGCTGGAATGCTCCCCAGGGAGTGGAGAAAGTGCATACATTGTGTGCGGGCAAGCTAGAATTCGATGACCGGGGTAATAACATATCTGTAAAGCGCTTAGAAACTCAGGCATTCCCGATGTATTAAGCGCTATATAAGCAGAAATATTATTATTACTGAAAGAGACAAGACAAGATGAAAGTTTCCTACCTGTTCATGTCCAGCCAGGTGTAGAGGTACAGCCTCACATGGTCCCTGGACTCTCTTGACAATATCCGCCCTACGTCCTGGTTTGTACCTGGCCTGACGACTACGTACCAGGGTAGCGCACTTACACAGCAGCATCATGAGGATTACCGATGAAGCACCGCTTATGATCCCCAACATCATCGTGACGTAGTAGTCCCATCTAGTGAGAAATATGAAGGTTTAGATTAAGACAAATGTTACTTGAAGTTTCCATACTTTGCATGACACTATGTCATTCAGGGGGAAACTATTTTGTTAAAACTCCTACTCCTTATGATCCAAATACTAGACACCTCTGGATTTAGATTGGAAATATAGCACACACATACACACACACAGAAGAATGAATGTACCTTTACTGATGTTATTTATATATATATATATATATATATATATATATATAATACACAGCAAAGATAACATTATTCAAGTATACTTAAAAACAGAAACACATTCTGAACAAGCATGGCACCAACCAAATCATCACACAACATAAATAAACACAAAGAAAATGGGAACAGACAAAGCACTGCAGTAGAAGAAACGCAACAAAACCGTAAGCTGAAAGATATAAATGATTACATTCTACAGTCAAACCTGTCTACATCGACCGCCCAAGGGAAACACAAAAAGTGGTCTTTGCAGACAGGTTCCTTTAGTACATGTTTCAATGAGAAACCATTTTCAAGGGAACAAAAAATGTGGTCTTTGTAGACAGGTGGTCACTAAAGCAGGTTTGACTGTATTATCAATCATCAATGAGGAAAATAAGGTCACAGAGATACCTACCTGTCAGCTTCATGAAGACCTTCATAGCTTCCAATGATCTGACCCACCCCAGGAGATGATCCATATCTCTTGGTTTCTGAATCTTTTCTCAAAGCTACTGCCTCCTCTGGACTGATATGAATGTTTAGCTTGATGGGTGGTAGGATGCTCACATATCTGGGTTTCATACATAAGAAAAGAAAAGAGAAATGGAAAGATGCAAGATACTGACCTTTCTAACTATTTCAAGGACCCTACACCCTAGAGATGTGAGTTTGTCTGTCAGCACTGTTAGTGGTACGAGCCAGCTCTGTGTTTTCACCTACAAACTGACCGTGACGAACCCCCAGCTCAAAAATCAATTTTGGGTGGTGACATTAAAGGCCGTTTCACAGACGTAAAGAATAAGCCATGATACTAAAGAAGTGAAATATTGAACTAATCCCTTTCATGTTTTACTTTTAAGAACATTTCAGACTTAAACTTAACTAGATATTAAAGCTTAGTGGCTTAGATAAGCATATGGGATGTAATAATAAATAAAATCAGTTTTTGAAGGCATTATTAGTATAGAATATGCTACATGTTTCTCACCTGTCTGCCAAGCTCATGTTGTACATATTGAAGAGAGCCGGCCAGTGCCAAGCAGAGAGCTTCCACAGCCCTCTCTGTCTCACCCACAGGGATAGCTTATCGCTGCAATCGCTGCCGTGGCAAGGCTTCAAATCCAACAAGCTGCTACTCCCATTACTTTCACTTTTGGTCTTGTCTTTGACTTTGTCATCTCCTTTCTGGTCACTTGCCTTTGGGGGATTCCCAGATTTTAGAACAGGAAGAGACTGGTCATTGATGACCTTGTTGAATGCATCAGGATCAGGCACCTCTTTTGTTTTGTCGTCTAGGGTGTGGTAGGGGTCACTGAGAGGAGGTACAAGGGGCAGCTTGGGATCTAGAGGGGTTGGGGCTGTAGAGGTGGAGGGTTCCAGAGGACTGCCGAAGCTGTTGCTGACAAGGAAGAAGTTGATGATACCCGTTTTGTAGATGAAGAGACAGGTCACTATGATCCACAGTGCTAGGGTGAACTGCAGTAATCAACAAAACATATGAAACATGGCATAAGAAATGCCAAGTATATGCATGTAGAGGCACAAGCAGATCATGTTAAAAACTGGAAGCGCTTGAAAGCAGAGATGCCAACCTCTTGACACAAAAAAAACAGACTGAATATCCTTTTAAAAAATCAGATTTTGGAGAGAAAAATAAGATTTTCACAAAAACTCGACACTGCCACTGGCCCGTTGGCCCCGAGCTAGTATAATTTCAGAAAAATGTTTTACTGGTAAGAAAGGGCAAGTAAAATGTTTGCTTTTTCATTAAAATTTAATGAGAAAATTGTAAAGCAAAGTTTTTGTTGGGGTTGCGGGGGTTTACTTGTACATGTTTCTATGCGATTTCGCAGTTTTTATGTTTGTTTTTTTTTTAAAGATGAAAAATCGTATTTTAAGAGGTGAAATCGTATTATAGATTTCACTCTTAATATCGTACTAAATACGATTTAATTGTACTGGTTGGCATCTCTGTGAAAGGCATTTAGCCTTGCGACATGGATCCTCTTGACACACTGGGGATTTAAGCTTAAGCATAAGGGCAAAAAGATAGTAGAACATAGGCGCTACTACGTAGAGCTGCATGCAACAAAAACTGACACAAAAATGTGAGCCTTAACATCAATACGTTCTCTCCATGAAAGTAAAAATAAACCTATATCATTACATCAATTTCTAACATTTGTTACAGTTTATTCCAAATTTATCAATCGATACACCTTTAAATTAAAATAGAATCACACACCTTTTATTTTTGTTAAAAATGTTATTGCTACTATTTTATTCAACTGTAGGAAAGGTATGACTACATATCATCTTAGAAAACTGTCATTTCCAAAATGACCGAAACAAGTCAAGTCCCTACTCACCTTAATAATCTTTTGGATAATCCTAACACTAGCTAAGAAGTTGAAGACCCTCAGCCTGCGAGGGATCCTTGGTGTAGGGGCAGGCTCTTCGATAGGTTGACCCCAGAAGGGAGAGAGAAAGGACCGGTGATGGGTACGAGAAGGCCGCGCCCCATCAGGAGAGTCTTGAAGAGTCTGCATCATTCCTGACTTATACAGGTCTGAAATCTGGAAGGAGAAATCACAATAAGTATCACATATAGACTGGGTGAGGGCCCTTAAACCCTTTGTGTTTGCAAGTTTTCTTTTTTTGTATTACTATAAATAACCTTTCAAGAGTTAAATAGAAATTCTCATTCTTTGATTCATTGTAAAATTGCACAAAATAACTTCCATGTTCATAGACATTGAACACGGACTCCCATTTCAGGAAGAGAAAAATAACCAATCCCAGTCAAAATTCATTGTGCGTCATTCATTTTCTTAGGCAGGATTTGCCTCCCATAGCTGAAAGGGTTTAAAGAGAAGTGAACTAATAACCTCCTTAATCATTTTAGTACACATATGTTATAAGAAACATGTGTTTGTAGCCAATAAGTTAATACAGAAAATTTATGATCACCCCCCCCAAAAAAAAAAAAATAATAATAATAATAATAATAATAATGATAATAATAACAAATAAATGTATAAATAAACAAATGTTTAAATAAATTAATTTAAAAATAAGAAAATTTAAAAATTAAAAAAAAAAAAAAAAAAAAAAATATAAAATTTGCAAAGAAATGATTGATACCTCGAGTCTCCTGAAATCCAGAGCCAAGATGGAGACAAAGAACATCATCTGAAGGAAGAAATCAGAGAACATAGCCACCAGGGCTAGCAGACAAAACTCCTGGAGAGATTGGAAGAAATGAAAGAAAAATGTTAATATGATATTACCCTCACCCTCTATATCAACATCAAACATCATTATATGTGAACATAGCCAGTTAGCCACCAGGGCTTGTAGACAAACCTCCTAGAGAGAGAGAGAGAGAGAGAGGGGGACAGAGAGAGATAGAGAGAAAGAAATGAAATATGTTACCAAGATATCATCATCATCATCATCACCACCACCACCGCCACCACCACCACCATCATCATCATCATCACCATCATCACCATCAACATAATCATCATCATCATCACCATCAACATCATCATCATCATCATCATCAACATCAACAACTGATATTGTGCCCACTCTCATCATCATCATGAACACGCAACAAGACCATATGAAAATTCATTGGTAAGCACATGAAATTCCACCAAGAAATCATGATCAGGTAAACTCTACACCGACTCACCTGAACAGCTGATACGAAAGTAAAGAGCCCAATCACCACAATCAGTATCTCAGTCCAAATGTTCTTTGAGATGGACCAACCTTCTTTGCTTAAACCTAGAAAAAGAGAAAACATCGGTGTCATGACAAGGCAATCAATTGTATTTCAATAACGTGAAAATGGTTTGGTGCTGAAGACAATATATTCCTTTTTACACATCAATTCTACATAATGTCTCATTTTGATAAAACTATGGTGCTGTAGGAGGTTAATGATTCTTCCAAAGCTCTGAATTCCTGAATGATTTTCTGACTGATGTTTCTTTTGATTAATCAAATTATCTCTAGAGTGATATTCATTTGCTTAACTTGTGATATACTAAGCTCTACTGGTAGACCCATGGGCGTAGACGCAACAGATTTGACCAGAACTAGACTATTTTCCAGCCTTCCTCACTGTTTGTCCATCCATCAATCTGTATGTTCATCTATCTATCTATCTATCTATCCATCCATCCACCCATCTACCAATGTATCTTCCACTTACCTTGGGCTATTCTAAGCTCTACAGGTAGATCCATGGGCGTAGACGTAACAGATTTGACCAGAACTAGTATATTTTCCAGTCCAATCAAGATGATGATGTATGGAAATACCTCTCTGTAACAAAATTTTTGGAGAGACAAAAATTAAATTTGTATTATCTAACATCAGGATAGCTTGCATAATAAGGAAAGGTTTTCTAGTTGACTTTTATGAGTTAAAAGTGTTTGAAGAGATCATAAACAATTTGTACATATATCAAAGTTTTCTGAAGATACATTTTGAAAAACTGACATTTGGTACTTTGACAAATCACAAAAGAGGATTGAGCTTCACAACAAAAGTGAAGAAGTAAATGAGTAACACCATACTACAAACCTTTCATCTAATATTCCCAAAATGAGGTACGTTGATTGTTTTAGCTCTATTTGATATGATAAACCATCTCAGGTCAGGGATCAAAAGCCAAAATGCTAAGAGATAATTGTGCAATTTATTCTAAAGAAGTGTGTTCTCTAATGCTTACCCTTCATTCAACGTTGGTTCGACCCCATACTGGATACACAGACCAGCTGACATGGTGCAGGACAGTACTAACATGACCGTAGCACTCAATGCTAAACCCCACTTAGATTTCACCATCTCAATCTTACCTGCAAGAGAGAAAATTCAATGAACAAGTCAATGTGATGATAACAATTTGTCACTATTTGGAGCACACATATTCATTCCTAATAAACAAGTCAAACAAATGAAACATATAATGGATTGGCATTATACTGCACAAAAATGATAACATTTCACTTTATTGGAAACCGACGCACTCCAAGTTTTCTAAAATAGGACCATATCATTCCTCAACTGATACAAGTCCAGCCCCCCCCCCCCAAAAAAAAAACATCACTGTAGCATCTTTCAAGTCCAAAACATTTTGGTTTGATTGGTTTGGTTTGATGGTTTGTTTTACCTGACTGCTATGAAAGCATGTGTATGCTTGTACGTAAGCAACCAGAGGACAGACGGCTTAAAGTCCTCTCAGACGTCAAGTCTTATATTTCTTATACAATCACGTTGTAATACATGTATATCAATTTATTATAAATATCCTGTTAGGAAAACTTAAGTAAAATCCAAAAGAAACGTTCATAAATTGTCAGCAGGGCCCTCAAAAGGAACAGCATTGATGCTGATTAGGCTTCCCTAGGTTAACAAAATGTTTGGAGTCATTAGGGCATTAGCTCTGTGTTAAATAATACACTGTCAAGTTAACATTCTCCTAGCTCCGAACAGACAAAGTGATGGAACTAATCTCATTGCTTTTGCATAGACTAGTAGACTTGTACTTACGAACTGAGAAGTAGATGTAGAACATTAGCAGGGCATAGATGATGGCAGCAGGCATGAGATCATCAGAGTTGATCAGACTCTGAAAGAGAAACAACAAAATGACACGCAAAGTTAGCATTTCACTATCAAGATACATAAATTTCAGAGCCATGTCTTAAAAAGAGTTGGCATTGGTCCAGACTGATTGCAAATCCAGTAATCAATTTACAAACTACACTCGGGCCCCCAGGAAACATCTCTGACCCTTATGTAATCTCCAACTCTTTATCATGACTTAACTTTGCAAGACTTTACCTGCTATGCAAGTACATTATACTTAGAAGTACTTAAACTTATAAATGATCACCATTAAGTGTAAAAAGAAACTGCATTACCATTAATTACGATTACGGAGGCGTGATGGCTCAGTGGTAGAGCAGTAGTCTCATCGAAACCAAGTCGATGTGCTAGTGCCCTTTGGTAAGGCATTACTTAAAGTCGTCGGTCCCCTAGTTGCTTACTTACAAGCACATGCATACATTCTTAGCAGTCAGGTAAAACCAACCAACCAACAAACAAACCAAATGAATGTGACCTACCTTGTAGTAGATGTGAAGAATGAGAAACTCTCCTGTATTCCAATCTAGAGGGGGTGATCCCATGTTAAATCTCTCTTCAAGGTGAGACTTCAGCTCCTCAATGAAACTACAAAGACAGAAACAAGAGTATACAGAGGTATGTCAATTTGGTTTCAGGTCTGAGGTGAATCCCTTACACCAATCATCAAAACATGTTTTGCTCTAGATGTAAAGGATTCCATGTGGCTATACTGTATACAAAATATGAGCTTCAAATATTACTTCTACAAAGAGACATTGCAATTTTAAATACATTCTCAGTGAACAGTAGAACGTCTTGTTGAGTAGACTAGTTAACACACTCGTATGCACCTGCATAAAATGGGGCTCCCATGGAACTCAAGTCCCACTTGGAATCCTTGAGAGCCCTATACGCTGAGTTTAATGTTATCCTTCATTTTATTCATACTCCTTAACCACTGTACCTTTAGAATGCCAGGTTAAGTTTTTTAGGTTGATTTTATACATTCAAACTAGTATACACAAATGCTTTGTTCAGGTGATTGGTACATTTTATACATGTGCTCTAAATTTTGTGTTTTTGTCCAATTTAACATTTTGAAATCATTTTTTTACTCATTACCTCCTCAGGCCTTAAATTAATCGACGGCCATCGACGGCCAGGCCGTCGATGCCCCTATGACTGGCCGCGATGCCCTCCAAAAAAAAGATAACTTCACGGCCAAAAGGCCTTGCCCTTTTTCAAACTGGCCGACGTGCCTTTTTTCAAACTGGACGTGCCCTTTTTCAAACTGGCAGTGCCCTTTTTCAAACTGGCAGTGCCCTTTTTCGAAATTTATCCCGGCCGGCTACTATAATACGTCTGATTTGTTTCATCTATCTTCGATTTTTAAGTCTAAAATGCGTCACCGTAAACATTCGCTGTCGAGTAGCAATAAACTAGAACTCGATCGCTCGTTGTTTGTGTTTGTGTATCTTGCTTGGTACGTCTGCCTGGTATGATCGTACGTAAATGTGTCATGTGATTGAGGGCACGTGTGGTCGTATGTACTGTGTATAGCGTGCATGGTCTAAATTCGTGATTGTGTAGTGAACTAATCGAAATGAATATTCGTAACTGTTACAGTTAGAAATAAACAAAACACTCAGTAAAGATAAATATTACGGCAAACTGGTACCTTGTTTGAGAAACTATTCCTATATAAATCCAAGAACTATCACAGAAGTTTAGGTTTGAACATAAATCGACCCCAAAACGTTTGAAGTTTTCCTGTCATAGTTGGGATCGGAGACTGAGCTGCGCTGTTCGCTCATGTAATATAATTATCATCTCGATCCTCCGCGCGCACCGTATGTATATATATACCGTACCCACCCTTCCCCGGGGTCGATTTCACTATCAAAGTCAAAACGCATCCATATCCATATTCCCAACCCTGATCGTAGCACTCGCAAAGGCCGAATCTTAGTGCGTCACCAGTTTGCTACGTATATGCGCCGATGTGTTTTCACTTGTGAAATCGTCCCCAGCAGCACGTGGCGCTCAAGTGTTGTGCATAAATTAATTTGCACTCTAACTATTGGTTACTCAGGAAATGCGCATCGCCCAATTAGGCCAAAAAAAAAAAATCATTTGGTTGTCCTCGACCGCCCGCTCCTCATTTTCGGCCCGCTCGTATTTTTTTTTTTTTTTAGATTTTTTTTTTTTTTTTTTTTAAAGAATATACATCTATTTTGGAGCAATTTTAAACGCCAAACATACCATTTGATGCATGTTGTAAGGATCGAAATGTGTCCCGTCGCCAATTTGGTCCTTTTAGTACGCAATTATGTCTTTAATAGAGAAGAGGAGGGAGTTTTCGGCCGGGTGGCAGTTTTCGGTGGGTCCGTTGTATGCGTGGTAGCATAATACACATATCACACACATACAAAACATATCAGAGTCACAGGAGAACCACATTTGCAATAGAAAATGTATCCTTAAATATCACATTTTAGCGATGTAATCGGCAGTTCCGCTACCTGAATCTGAAAAATCGAATATCTTACGCGTGTCTGTAAGGAAGATGGGTACCAAAACCTGAGCTGTATTTCAAGTATTTTTCAGATTTAGATCACTATTTTTCGTGTATCGCAAGATCAATAGTGTCTCCCCGCACGTATTAAATCATTGCAGCCGGATCACCACAGGAATAGTTTTGGCGCCCCGCCCGAGCTCTGGCGTGGGATACCTGCTCGGCCGAACGAACAAGCGGCGGGCGAGCGAACAACGCGCGTGCGCTCCTATAGGCGTACGTCGTTTTACATGCAGACGAAAACTGCCTCGCTATAGCCAAAACTACCTACGAAACAGCGAAAATGAAAATGAATATTGACATGGCAATTCATGATTTTTGGCCGGGATTCATTTTGTGTTTAAATAATAATAATATTGGCTTCATGATTTGAACAGAAAATGAAAATAAATAGGAAGTAATGAGTCCATATGAAGAAGAAAACAAATGGAGAAAAAAAAAAAAAAAAAAAAAAAAATCCGCCCGCCCGCCCCTACTCCAGAAAAGCAATCGAGGACAACCAAACAACTTTTTTTTTTTGGCCTTATGGGCATAACCCTTACCCGCATTGCTTGTGCTGGAAATAAGTGAATTGGACGTAGTGTCCCATGGCCATGTTGGTAAACAAAACAAAAAGAGGAAACGGGTCAGGGGAGGGGAGGGGAGGCGCGGAGCGGAGGCTTCAAATGATCCAGAATTGGGTGCAGTATCGGGGGTATTCACTAACATTTAAATCAATTCTGAAAAGCTGTACACAAATCTTATTCTTTAAAAGTAAGCTGATATTAATTTTTATCTCATTTGGAATTGAATTTAGCCCTTGTGAAACCCGGTCCGACTGTCATTGTTGTTGAGGGGGATATGAAGGACATTAAATTCGGATCTACTCCTGAACTCGTGAGGTACATGTAATGTCCAAACCCAAACAAAAGCAAAACAACATAGGGCCTCTGTTACATAACTGTCGTAAATTAAGTTGCATGACAGGAGAAGCCTTGGGTCTGGCATGATTGATGATTCCCTCTACCCAACCCGACATTTTTTTCTTTTTCTTATTTCTGCATAGCTACTACGTTATTGCTTCAGCCATCTAGCCGATTTCTAATTGTATCGTTTATTATGGCTCTTAACATACATGATAGTTGATTGTTTTATTTTCTCAATTTATCACGCCTAAATAAACTTCACGATTATTTAATATGCCAAGAAAAAAATCGTATGAAAAGAAAAAGAGATGAGGAGCTGGTTAAAAATTGCAAAGCAGTGCAAGTTTCTGGAATGTTTCATGAACAAGAGGTTAGTCTAATTAGTCATTGCTTTTAAGTCATTGGCATTGAATCAGAGATTGTGTTTTACGAATGGAGTGAAAAGTGTTCAAGCAGTGTCATGTTGGCGCTGGCGCTTGCACATAGCAGTACAGGATTGATTAAATATTTTTTTTTAATTAATAATAATTTGCGGTATATAAATATCTTATTATTATTATTAAAATGGTTTTAAAATGTAGCCAATGAGAAGCGTCGAAATGGACTCTCAGTCGCGAATGCAGTATCAATTTTACCATATAAATAAAGAAATAAATACATATTATAGTATTCTAATTTATTTATTAAGGAAAATTAGGAATTTTACTATGTACTCCATTAAAAATAAACATTTATAATAACAGCAATCGAACGAGCCTGGGCTGCTATCTCTGTGTATATTACGTATACATCGGTAAATTCAAGATGGCAGCTTTCATGAATCGTAACATTTATAGACAACAACCGTCTCGGCAAATCTTTAAAAAAAATCATTTATTTTCAAATTGAAAACATGATTCTTGTAAAACTGCAAATAAAACACGATTAAAGACGGAAATATGAATGTAAGTACTACTTTTCTTCACAAATAGTTACGTTTAAGGCAGTTTTTATGTGAAATACGTGCGGTCGGAAGCAGTGATTTTCATCAGGAGTGTTGGGCAGAAGTCCTCCATGCTGGTCGGGCCCGCCCGGCCGCCAGCGCCGACCACCGTGGCTATTACCAAACCCCGAACCGAACCAAGCTCGGGTAAAAAATTGCCGAACTCTGCCGAACCCTGCCGAACCCGAACATGGCTCCTGACTTACAGCACTACATGTACTTCAGTAGAACTTAAGCTCATCCCTCCCATGCATTCCCCGACATAACAATACATGTGGTTCTGATTTATTTATCAAGATATCTATCACTAAATATTCAATTATATTTTGAGATAATAACAGTCAGTGTCAGTCACAATATTGATTGAAAGTTTTGAACCCAATTTATTAAAGGCAATTATACTAGTTATAGTAGGACTAGCAGGCCCGTAGCCAAGGGGCACGTGCATTTTTTGGGGGCACCCCCCAATTTTTTCTTCTTTTTTTTTCCAAGATCAGACACCCCTCCTCATCATAGACCCCTCCCCAGGACGTCGATCAATTACATGTATGTGCCCCCCCAAAAAAAAAAAACATCAAACTCTGGCTACGGCCCTGGATAGAGGCTGGTGCTAAAAGTCTGAGTCATGGGACATTGAACCCGCACAATTTATGTTATAATTATATAAAATACACATGACATCTAAAAAAAAAAATTTTAAGTATGTGCAAAAAAAATTTTTGGCCTCAATGCCCTTTTTGTAAAAATATTTTGGCCTTGGTGCCCTTCGTAGTGGCCTTGGTGCCCTTAAAAATATGAGGTACTTTAAGGCCAAACTGGCCTTGCCCTAAAAATGACGAAATTTAAGGCCTGCCTCCTTAATCTTTCTTTCACATAATCCTATATCATATTCTCCAAAATGAGTATAAAAACTGTACTTAGAACACATTTTGAGCACATAATTGCCACCTCTTCAAGTTCTACTCGCAAAGTTTGCCTTGCTGCAGAATTAACCTGAATTTACTGGTACTACATGGATGAACATTAAGAAAGAGCAACAGAATGAAGGGAAAAGAGCTAACAAAACAATCACTAATGAATTAGAGAAGAAAAAATGATTGGTTGAAGAGTTCACAGAGTCTATTGTACAATGAAATAGAGTCTATTTTACAATGACATATATATTATACAAATAAAACCAAATCCCATAAAAAAATATCTGATATTGTATATAACCATTTAATACCAGACATTAACAAATATTACTATGTCAGATCATATCTCTACCTCAAACAAAGACTGAATGTACATTTGTAATCAAGCTTTACTCTCAATGTTTGTTTTGATTAGCTGAATACTTCACGAAGGTATAAGAACAATGACATGAATCATGAATGACTTGTGAATGACAAATGTTTAATGTATACATGTTGAATATTAGCCATTAGGTCAGAAACTAGTTAGAATTATGCCGCTCCTGTAGATTACCAGTAAATGATTTATGCACATAATAATTTCCTTTAGATTTATGATAGATGAATTGTGCAAAATGCAAGCTCTTTTCCCTATAAATTGTATATATCTCTCTCTCTCTCTCTCTCTTCTATTTCTCTTCCCCCTCTCTCTCTGGAGGGAGACCATTGAATATTTGGTCTCCCTTACATTTGCTGAAATAAACATTACTGGGATTTTCACCAATACCCAGTTACATGAGGGAAATGTAAAATAACAAGCCAGATCTAATATTCCACGACAAACACAGCTGATCATTCAAATGGAACACAGTTCTGCAAATACTACAAATAAAGAAGTGCTGTATACCTGCACAAATGACATGTGAGCTTGCATGTGCGTGACCATGTGGGCTTGGCAAACAGATTCAGTTTGCAGTAGCCTACACAAGGGCACTGACAAGATAAATCTACCGATTGTTTGTATAATCCCTGGGGTTTTAGGGTCGAGAAGGTCATGCAATGATAATCCCTACCACAATGAGTTATTTCAAGGAAATAAAAACAATTCTATTATTATACAAATGTCAAAATATAGCCTACATGTATTAAAGGTTTTTTAAAAACTATCATTTAGCTGAAATAATGTGTGTACAGTATGTAAAAAGGGTAGTGAATTTCATCTTGGCCGTTTTGCAGATGAAAATAATGCAAAACAGATGTGAAATTTGATTCCACACTTTTATTTAACTAAAGTGAAGAACAAAGATTTGTTCATTTTAAAAAGATATACTGTTACACCAAAGTGGAGAAATGAAGCAGATTTACTTTAAAGGCATTGTTTATTACAATGTTTCCAGTTTTTCAAATCTAAGATGCATGGCCCTACGTGTTATCAGTGTCTGTGATATGGTGTTATATTAAAGCCCTAAAAAAATTGCGCTTCAAAATGATCATGAAGTGCTTCAAAAGAGTAAAAATCGTTGAGTGACCGGTTTTACCATACTCATTTTCCCTAATAGACTGTAGTGTTATAAAAAATGTTGGGAAAACGGTTTTTGAAATTTCGAATTCCAATCATAAATATCTTGATAATCAAACATGCAAGTGGCTTGTAAAATTCATGGGATTCATTTCTGACCTAAAGGTTTATAATTATGATTGTAGCATGAGCTAAATCCAGAATTTTGTTTAGAATCAGAGGCAAAGTTACCCAATCCCTTTAAAGATGTTACACTCATATAGCTTCCTAACGGTCATTTCCAAATATAGAAATCTTGAAAAACAAGCTGATTGTGGTTTTATTGCAGAATCCATCAATCATAAACCTAACCACTCTATTACGTCTCAATCACCTAACCACAAGCCACTTCCTCAATATAGGTGTGTGATTACAACACGTCTATTAATAGCACAGATGCATACACTAAAGAGCAATAAGAGATGCTGGTTACAATACAGGTACACTGTACATCTGTAAACAAATGTAATATTGATGCAACAAGCAGCAACATGCAGTTTAAAATAATATATCTGAATGTTTCTAGTATTCATTGACATATGGGATATGGGATGGACAAGATTAGTATAGTCTATTAAGAGTCCTGCTATTTGTGAGTTTTATAATGGAACAAGGTCACACAAGAAATTTATGAGCCTTCCCTGAATTAAATCAATTTTTCTCTTTGATTCCTTGCATAAATAAAACCAATTCTTCTCTTTGATTCCTTGCATAAATAAAACCCAATTTTTCTCTTTGATTCCTTGCATAAATAAAACCAATTCTTCTCTTTGATTCTTTGCATAAATAAAACCAATTCTTCTCTTTGATCCCTTGCATAAATTAAATCAACTCTTCTCTTTGATCCCTTGCACAAATTAAACCAATTCTTCTCTTTGATTCCTTGCATAAATAAAACCAATTCTTCTCTTTGATTCTTTGCATAAATAAAACCAATTCTTCTCTTTGATCCCTTGCATAAATTAAATCAACTCTTCTCTTTGATCCCTTGCACAAATTAAACCAATTCTTCTCCTTGATCCCTTGCATTAATAAAACCAATTCTTCTCTTCGATCCCTTGCATAAATAAAACCAATTCTTCTCTGATCCCTTGCATTAATAAAGCCAATTCTTCTCTTTGATCCCTTGCATAAATAAAACCAATTCTTCTCTTTGATCTCTTGCATTAATAAAACCAATTCTTCTCTTTGATCCCTTGCATTAATAAAACCAATTCTTCTCTTTGATCCCTTGCATAAATAAAACCAATTCTTCTCTTTGATCCCTTGCATAAATAAAACCAATTCTTCTCTTCGATCCCTTGCATAAATAAACCAATTCTTCTCTTTGATCCCTTGCATTAATAAAACCAATTCTTCTCTTCAATCCCTTGCATAAATAAAACCAATTCTTCTCTTCGATCCCTTGCATAAATAAAGCGAATTCTTCTCTTTGATCCCTTGCATTAATAAAGCCAATTCTTCTCTTCAATCCCTTGCATAAATAAAACCAATTCTTCTCTTCGATCCCTTGCATAAATAAAGCGAATTCTTCTCTTTGATCCCTTGCATTAATAAAGCCAATTCTTCTCTTTGATCCCTTGCATAAATAAAACCAATTCTTCTCTTTGATCTCTTGCATTAATAAAACCAATTCTTCTCTTTGATTCCTTGCATAAATAAACCAATTCTTCTCTTTGATCCCTTGCATAAATAAAACCAATTCTTCTCTTCGATCCCTTGCATAAATAAAACCATTTCTTCTCTTTGATCCCTTGCATAAATAAAACCAATTCTTCTCTTTGATCCCTTGCATAAATAAAACCAATTCTTCTCTTCGATCCCTTGCATAAATAAAACCAATTCTTCTCTTTGATCCCTTGCATAAATAAAACCAATTCTTCTCTTTGATCCCTTGCATTAATAAAACCAATTCTTCCCTTTGATCCCTTGCATTAATAAAACCAATTCTTCTCTTCGATCCCTTGCATAAATAAAACCAATTCTTCTCTTTGATCCCTTGCATAAATAAAACCAATTCTTCTCTTTGATCCCTTGCATAAATAAACCAATTCTTCTCTTTGATCCCTTGCATTAATAAAACCAATTCTTCTCTTCGATCCCTTGCATAAATAAAACCAATTCTTCTCTTCGATCCCTTGCATAAATAAACCAATTCTTCTCTTTGATCCCTTGCATTAATAAAGCCAATTCTTCTCTTTGATCCCTTGCATAAATAAAACCAATTCTTCTCTTTGATCTCTTGCATTAATAAAACCAATTCTTCTCTTTGATCCCTTGCATAAATAAAACCAATTCTTCTCTTTGATCCCTTGCATAAATAAAACCAATTCTTCTCTTGATCCCTTGCATAAATAAACCAATTCTTCTCTTTGATCCCTTGCATAAATAAAACCAATTCTTCTCTTTGATCCCTTGCATAAATAAAACCATTTCTTCTCTTTGATCCCTTGCATAAATAAAACCAATTCTTCTCTTTGATCCCTTGCATAAATAAAACCAATTCTTCTCTTGATCCCTTGCATAAATAAAACCAATTCTTCTCTTTGATCCCTTGCATAAATAAAACCAATTCTTCTCTTTGATCCCTTGCATTAATAAAACCAATTCTTCTCTTTGATCCCTTGCATTAATTAAACTAATTCTTCTCTTCGATCCCTTGCATAAATAAAACCAATTCTTCTCTTTGATCCCTTGCATAAATAAAACCAATTCTTCTCTTCGATCCCTTGCATAAATATCAAGAGTAGGTACATTATTTACCAACTGTCTGACCACGATAGTTGAAACATGAGTCAATAACAAGCAAGATAAGTAAAATGAATAAATACACACTATGCAGACAAGTTGACTCTGATAGTCGTCGAATACAGATTCTAAGCGATAAGCACGGCATACAAGGTCAATTATTTTGCTGTACATAGACCCTTCTCAAGTAAAAGGAGGTGAAGCATTGTGGTAGAGTGGACTAGTGGTTCAATTGCTTGACTATCAATCAACAGGTTGAGGGGTCAAAGCCAAGCCCAACACCAATGTCTTTTGACACGACATTAATCCATGATTGCCACTCTTCACCCACGTTTAAAGGGTACCCCATCTGCTAGAGCTCTAAGTATTAGGTCGCTCGGCTATGACTGGTATAAAATGCCATGTAACTTCAAAACAAAGGCCATGCAATGTGCCACTTAGGCCACACGTTGGTAGTCAGGGTTGATTTTAAACAGTGAAATTTCTTGCTCTCTCTTGCAGTAAGCGTCACATATACCCCGTAACTACAATGTAGAAGATGTAAATGCAATGGAATAGCCACGTCTCATCCCGTATCACATAAATTGCCATATGTGGGACTTACGACTTGACTTTACAGCACAGTGTGACAGAGGCATAACAAACGTGACAGTCGCCAGTCTCAGAATTTACATATCATTAAATCAGTGAACATATCAAAGAAAGATATGATTATACTAATACCATTATCTTTGAACTCACCTGTCATTGTAGGTATGGAACACAACGGTTACAGCAAAGGAGATCTGCTGAGACACAGAATGAATGTTATATTTCTGTAATCCAGTGTATTTCGCTTGCACACCTAGTAGAAGATCTGAAAAAGGGGAGCAAAGAAATCAATTCACAAGGTGTGTCAATAATCATTTTTGGAATCATTTTGGCCCAAATTCACTGAGGAAGTTTAAATCTGAACCATTGTTTAGACCTCTCTCATGGACTAACACAAAGTGAATATTATCAGACATGTGTTAACTTCCCTTTAATATAGTACCGGTACTGGGTTTGTTTGTTTTGTACTTTTGTTCGAGTACATGTATGTAGCAAAATGTGAACAACAGCCTCATCAGACATTTAAACATTGTTTTAAGATAACTTCTTCATGAATACTAAGTTAGAATAAGACTATTATCCTTAACCTCTGGAGCATTAGATGAAAAGCAATCTGGAAACAAAGTAGGATTAGAAGAGAAGGGAGAGAAGCACAAGAAGAGAATAATAGCAAAGAAAACGGAACTGAACAGGAAGACAAAGAACTTAATCAAAGAGTAATAACAAGAAAACCATCAAATTGAAAAATTGTAGAATGTAGACTTACCATGTAACGCAGGTTTATCATAGAAGTTTCCCATGAACACTGATCTACCCGGATAAGGGTCTTCTTGGAACCGATCAAAGCTGCCTTGCCATACATTAGCTGGTGACACTACAAGGCAGCTATGCTCAGGCATTACACCCTTCACATGGTCAGCAACATCGGATACATACAGGCATGATGATCGCAGTAATACGCTATAAATATAAGAAGAGAGCGAACACTTATAACTTTAGGTTTTAAATATGAATACACGCATAAACAAGGAGAAGAGGGGTGACATACATAAAGGCTAGAGGTTTTACAAATTCACAACAGATATAAATTATATTTTGAATATGAAGGAGAGAGATTTTATTTAGAAATCTGAACTTCACATTTTCTATGGAAACTGGCTTTCAAGACATTATCTAAAAAGTTGGGGACATATTCTGAAAACTATGCTATGTTCTATCTAAGTGGAAAGGGTGATGATCATCATAATAGACAGAAATTGCACAAGCACCTATTATTGGTGGTTGTGCAAATATCTCTTTAAAAATATATATGCTACCCATACATACATGTAGCTATGAACAGATATTTAAATAGCCAATGACTTGTGCGAATTGGAATTTATAATGACAATTAACAAGTATTATGTATACCTAAAAGATAACAAAGTTTAAAATAGTATTACAGGAAATATAAATATAATCCCTCCTGCTTTACTTTTTTTCTTGTTTTTTGTTCATTCAATTTCTCATAGTGCAAATACATTTATACTCATTCTTTAGACATTGAAATAAAGCATCGAAAGAAATTTATCCTGACAAATTCATCACAATGGACTGCAAAGAAGTTTTGCGAGTTGCTAAAAACTTACTTTGATTTTGAGCTGAAACTTTTGATTTCTTTGTCCAGCTCAAAAGCCTTAGCCAGTGGACCTCTCACATCATCTCCGTAGGTCAATCCTGGTTGCCATGGTGATACAGATGCATTTATAACAACCTGCAACACATAGCCCACTGGTGGTCGCGAAAACTGGGATGAGAAAAGCAAATACTGAATGTAAAAAGTTGAGGATGATCCCGACACTACAATCAAATTAGCAAAGAAAAAAAATCAGTCAGTTAACATTTTCTTTTATTATTATATCCATTTGAGATACAGTACCTACACAAAAAAACTTATGAAAGCATATCAACATTTACATGTTGTACAACTGTACATGTAACAGATTAAATCAAAGAACATTCAAAATCAACTCTTTAAATTCTTAAAAATCACTATTCATTAGACCTCACTTTTCATTTGACATCCATTTTGCCACACATTATGAGAGAAATCAATCACAGTACAGTTTACATATCAGTTTGCTATTTATGTAGGAATTCATTTATGATATGACTCAGTCTGAGTCACATCATAAACACTCAGAATATTATATTCTTGTTATGAACCTGGAATGGTGTTGAATCATTCTTGTTCAATATTAACTAAACACCAGAGATGCCAACCTCTTGACACAAAAAAGCAGACTTAATATCCTTTAAAAAAAAAAAATTAGATTTTGTAGAGAAAAATCAGATTTTCACGAAAACTCCACCATACCACTTGCCCGTTAGCCCCGGGCCAGTAAAATTTCAGAAAAATGTTTTACTGGTAAGAACGGTCCAGTAAAATGTTTGCTCTTTCATTAAAATTTAATGAGAAAATTGTAAAGCAAAGTTTTTGTTGGAGTTGCAGTGGTTTACTTGTACATATTTTTTTATCTTTATTTTTTTTTAAAGATAATTTTTTTGTTTTTTTTAAATCTTATTTTAAGAGGTAATATCGTATTATCGTATTTCACTCTTATTATTGTACTAAATACGATTTAATCGTACTGGTTGGCATCTCTGTCACACCTTTCTGGCACTCAGCATATAAGACCATGTCCATGCCTATGGTTATATTATATGTAATACCTATGGGAAACATATTTCTGTATTATTTCGGACAGTAAAACTTGAATCTTGAATCTATCTTGAGATATGTGGTGGGTTTTTTTTCTTCTTCTTTGTTCCAGTAACCACCTCATTAAAAGACAGAAATTATTCACAGAGAACTACAAAGTTGAAGACATACATTTGGTTTAACTAATTAGGAAGGACAGTGACGTCAGTCATCTGACAGTGTATGGGTTCCTCTCTTCTTAAAGGGATCCGGTAACTTTGTCTCAGATTCTGAAACAAAATCCTGGATTTAGCTCATGCTGCAATGATAATTATAAACCTTTAGGTCAGTAAGGAACCCCATGACTTTTACAAGCTGATCGCCTGTCTGATTATCAAGATATTTATGATTGGAAATCGTAATCAAATTTTGGGTTTTCCAAACGGTTTTCATAACACTACTGTCTATTGGGGAAAATGAGTATGGTAAAACCGGTTTTACTTTTTTGAGGCACTTCATGATATTTTGAAGCGCAATATTTTCAAGGCTTCATTATTGCACCATATCACAGACACTGATAACACGTAGGGCCATGCATCTCAGATTTAACATTGTTAAACAATGCCTTTAAAGTGAATTTCTAATAACAACTAGTTGATGGATCGACGGTGGTCATTTCAATGAATGAATGCAGTCAGTAGCAATCAATATTTGAATATCACTTTACCAAACTAGATACAAGTCAACTACACCTATTAAAATGACTGTGTACAGAGCAAAGTCCACTGTGTGAGTGTGTCTCCTCCTGAAGGACAAGAATTACCAATATGAAAAGGCCAAAGGTCATCTATTTCCTGTTCTATATCATAAACCTTTATGCACTGAGAATAGATGGTAAAATGATAGAAACATGTGAATAAAAAAGAAATTATACATCTACACATGTGTGAAACAGTGGTACCATGCCTCACCTCTCACTCACCCACCCCCTTTCTCCCTCTCTCTCTCTCCCTCCCTCTCTGTCTCTCTCTCTCTCTTTCTCTATCTGTCTCTATGCTATTTCTTCCTTCATCAAATACAAACATCTATACTTTTTTTACTTTACACATTTCTGTCAACAACTAAATCCTATTTAGCAAACAAAGAACAAGAAATACACAACAGAAAGAGGGACAGATAGACAGACAAACAGACAGAGAGAGAGTGAAGAATACAATTCTAAATTAATTTTGCTGTTCATAATAACTAAATACATGTGTATATCTCAATCAAAATCACATTTAAAAACCTTAGTAATGAAATTGGATTGTTCATCGACCACTACAATCTAAATGGAACAGATAACAATTTCTACTCTAAAACCTGTTTAAAGACCACCAAAAAAAAAGGGGGGAAGACAAAAGTGGTGACTATAGACAAATTTAGATAGCGTCTATCTTTTTCAGAGAGGTTGATACCGTAAATCTCCGTGTAAGGCGCACCTGTGTATAAGGTGCACCCCTATTTTTGAGATTTAATTTTTTTTTTTTTTTTTGCCGACTCTGACTCTGTCTGCCCGGCAGCAAGCCAGGTCTATGTTAAAAAACCCACGCGGGGAAGGACTTTCATTTAACTGCGAGGTGCGGTTGAAGGCTTTTTTAGTGTAAGATCATTAATGTAAATTAAAAACAGTAGAGGACCTAGGATAGGACCTTGTGGTATGCCATGTCTAATTTTGAGGAATTATTATAAACTACATATTGAGATCTATTAGAGAGATTACTTTCAAACCAAGATGACAGACAAATTTGAGTGTTGTTCTAGTTTCCGAGTGGTGAGTCAACACACCGATTACTGAGCTGGGAGACATTGCCAGGCATAGTGCCAGGTGGAGGGGCTTAAATCGAAACTTAAAAAAATGATTTTTTTTTTTTTTTTTTTTTGTACCCGTGTATAAGGCGCACCCCCGACTTTCAAATTTTTTCGGCGGCAAAAAAGTGCGCCTTATACACGGAGATTTACGGTAACTAACATAACTGATACAGACAGGTGTCCTTTACAGGGAGGTGACCACTTTTGTAAATGACTGTATTTTGTTAGAATGCTCACCCATTGTGGTCTTTTACTATGGTCAATAGCAGTCTTATTATCAGGCAGCTGTTTGGTGTAGAACTTTCTCGCTGTGTCCGGGAAGCCTTTCAGAGGTGTGGTGTACTGATAGGGTGCCGTCAGTGTCAGGGGAACAGCGAAAAAGCATGGAAGACTGCACACAAATATACACAGAAATGAGTGAAATGTGCAGGGAAAATCAGTGGTATTGTATATATGATAATTAGGAAGAAAGAAACCAACATGCATTGTTAATAATTCCTTAGATAGTTTGGATAATACTTTAAATTTATAATAATATGTTATAGAAATATTAAGTTTTGTTATTATATGTATATATGTAAAAAAAAAGTTTTGCCATGAAGTTATTATTGTTTGCATACTTGTATTATACCTTACGCTTATATGTTCTTTGTTATTCAGTTAGTTTATTTGGAAAAATACAGAAATTAAAATCAAGTCAAATCAATAATTCCTTATGATTGAGAACTAGATTCTTGACAAATATCAAATTCACCATACTTTGGTCTTCTAATATAATCAATAACTCGAAAATAACCCCCCCTCTAAAAAAAAGGGGTATTAAAAAAGTATATGTCTCTCTCAAACTCTGTAGAGTACATGTAGATGAGGTCCAGCTAAGAGAGAATCCCTTGAATGTCATTTATACTAGTTGTCCTGATAAAGCCAGGTTTTTTTTTCTTTCTCAAAGTGCACACAGACCTTACTCTGATAAGTGCTATACATGCATAACAAAGCAAACCATTTAAATGAAGATGAATCTGTTTACACTTTAATCAAATTAATATCGCAAAGTAATACAATACTGTCAAATGAATATGTATCCAGGTTCGTAACAATACTCTAATCTTCAATATCGCCTGATTGCACAAACAAGGATGGAATTTCTATGCATAGAAATTGGCAATTATGAATGAAATTTCCCTGTATTATTATTTCCTCGTTCTCAGTTTCTACCCCTTGAACTCACCTGCACAATACAGCGATGACAGATGAAAAGACGATAAGAGCTATCGGGTAGTTGGAACAGAAGAGGCCATAATTGTAGAACATTCTGGACACCATCTCCCGCATCCTGCTGACGATCTCATACTCGGCAGCCTCCCCCATCTCAACGAAGGGTAGATCTCCTTATTGGTGATGATCTGACGGGGGTCCTGAGGGACAAATGGGTCCTAAGATTTCCTTGCAAAGCGACAACTGTTGATCACTTTCTTACTGGACCATATCAAGCCAATGTCAGAAAGAACTCATGTTGAAGTAAACTGTAAAGATGAGAAAATTTAATTTAAAATCTAATGGGCCTACTATAAATACACAAGAAAATTTTTGTAAGAACTTAGAACAACTTGGTTTAATACTTGGATAATGTTTATACCTTCCCATATTTATTATCTTCGATTTCTAAAATTACTTTCTGTGTAGAGTTCTAGTTCTACAGGGTCATCTGATGATCTGGATGGGAAAAGAAGATGAATGCACATGACGCAATGAAGCACTACTGTGGGGAGTGAATATGCCAGATTTATTTAGATAGGTCTCGACTTTATTCTAAATAAATGTGTAGTGACTTGACCTTAGAAGAACTTTACATTTGTAGATATTGTTTTGACGTTATTGTGTGGCTAGAAGTCTGGCCTTTTATTCAATTGTCACCCATTTCTATAGTGACACCTGTAACATTATTAGAGTGCCACACATACTTTCTCTGGCAAGCACATTCTAAACCCTATTGTATTGGGATGTGCAGTTATTCTGGCAGGCACATGTACCACACCCTATGTGTTGGGATGTGCAACCACCCAATGTACTGGTATAGCCTATACAGTACATGCATATTACACTTGCTTTTGCCATACCTATATTCATCACTCCTCCTTATGCCTAGATTGCATTTGGCCTGCGACTAGTCTAATGAGCCCGTATCCTGCCCGTATCCCCTTTTCCGTGCAACCTCCGTGCGGAGCCATGAGGCGGCCGTGAGATATTCGTACGGATTCACGGGCTCTGCGGCCTTTACGATTTTGTTGCGCGGGAAGTTATACAAATTTGAAAAATCGTAAGCCTGTAGACATGCCGTATGTGGCATTGCTTTTGCCATACCTATATTCATCACTCCTCCTTATGCCTAGATTGCATTTAGCCTGCGACTAGTCTAATGAGCCTGTATCCTGCCCGTATCCCCTTTTCCGTGCAACCTCCGTGCGGAGCCATGAGGCGGCCGTGAGATATTCGTACGGATTCACGGGCTCTGCGGCCTTTACGATTTTGTTGCGCGGGAAGTTATACAAATTTGAAAAATCGTAAGCCTGTAGACATGCCGTATGTGGCATTGCACAATCCCCGCACGGGCATCGTGCGGCAAACGCAAGATTTTTCGGAGAACATGGGGGCAAAAAAAAACGCTCAAAAACGGCACGGTGGCTGCATAGTCACCGCGCCTTCTCCGCGCAACCTCTGCACGGAAGCTGCACAGGCTCTGTACGATTAATGTGCGGGTGCTGCGGAGACTGCACGGCTACTGCAATGAAATTGCACGATTTCCGTACAATCTCCAAGCAGTCTCTGTACGGATTTGCCCTGGCCTGCCCCCGGGGGCCAATACAAGAAATGGCACGATGCTCGTAGATAATGTAAACACAAACATCGTAGCCCGTAGCCTCCTACAATGCCCCGAAATTCGCAGACAAAATCGTGGACCAAGTTATCGTACGGCGCACGGGGCAAATGTAATCTAGGCATAAGCTGTCCTTAAAGAGCTCATGTCTTTTAGAGAGAGTCTACATCAAGGCTAATTCAGCTTCATCATAATTCATGTCTTACTTCTTCGCTCGATTCTCTACTCGGTTCTAAGGCCTTATTACTTTATTGAGATTACGAGTTTCGTCTCCCTTACTTAATCCGCAAAGAAGCGACATTACTTTTTATATAGTCTACATATTCTTTCTATGGGAACTGTGCAATATTTGAACAGCTACCTAAATTCACCTTGTAAATATATATTATCTCACTGTGACTTGAGAGATAATTTGTCCCAACAATTAGTGGCTCACTAAATCTGGTGCCGGTTTCAACTAGCCTTAAGGGCTTGGTGATAATGTAAAATATGATATTGATATCACCAAGCCTTAACTGGCTCCCATAGACCTGTGCAGAGAGGCAGGTAAACAAACCGTAAAATGCGTCCGAAATCACCTCTTCCTACACCCGACGAACATTGGACAGTGGCCTGAACGTTTGCTATGCCGTTCCTACTCCTAATGATGCCTAGCAACTAAAAATCTTTCATTGCTACCGTACGGTACTGATGGTGGGGTGCGTGCGCAACCCACCGTCAGTACGGTATGCAAATGTATTGTGCAGCACAGTTTGCCGTGAATCCCGTGAGTTCTGAGCAAGCGCCAATATTTTTTAAGCCATCTTTTATTTTTTAACTTTCAGAGTTCGATTTCTTTTTTTTTTTTTTAAAGAAAGAGAAGGTGATGTTTATCCTATTCTTAAATCAATTATAACAGTAGCGATGTGCCAAATGTGACATGTATGAATATTATTATTTAAATCGCTACTAATTAAAACCCACATAGTTAACATAGACCCTACTTCTGACTTTGGTATTTGACTTTGGGGCGCTAATGCGCTTTCATAGCCATATTTTAGTAGGGTAACTCCACGCCGGAGTTACGGGTCAAAGTATGGCTATGAAAGCGCATTAGCGCCGACTTTGGAGCCCTCGGCCTCGCCAGTCGCAGAGTACAACCGTCAATCGAGCCGGGAGATTCCCCGCGCGCAATCCTGCCCTGACTTCGACATTCAAATGTTTACAACTGCGTTAGGTCTTAAAACAAACCGTAGACTAACGATGATGATAATAATTTTCATGCGATATTAATCCGCATTTCATTGCTTATATACTACACTCACCAAATATATGCCAAGATGAAGTAATTTCAGTGAATTGTGTCATGCGACACACCTTTTTTCCCGAAAAAGAAACCATCAACTCACTGCACGGCCGCCATAACAGAAACATGAAGTTCAAGAGCGCCAGCTATCGGTACAGTCGAAACATAATTATCTCACTTCTTGTAAAAGAAAAGTAGAGTAATATCTCTTGTTTTTAAAGTCCCCCCGTATCATCATTAATGCTTATAGTTAACATTTGGCCTGCGATTAGTTAGCATTATAGAATTACTTTGTATGACAACTATCTTTAGTCGGGGCTAAGCTGGGAAAACATTAGTTCTTTCTTTCTATCACGAATTATTTAAATTCAAATGCAATTACTTTTTATTTAAATTAGCGGAAAGGGTGAAAAACAGTGTACTTTGGGTAGCACTTTTTTTAAGAATCGTTGATTAATTCTAAAAGCTTGTTTATTCGGCGAAATAGCATTTTCCTAATGCACAAATAAAAAGGAAATAAACAAAAAAAAAAAAAAAAAAATAATAATAAAATGCACAATGAAACATAACAATTAAAAAAGAAATGGGCCTAAATATAATAATAAAAAAAAATCCATGATTTGAAGATATCAAAACTAAAAAGTTATCAAAGGGTCGGGGATTTTTAGTGTTTTTAACAAGCTGAAATCACCACCTTACCTGTTCTTCTTCCATCCTACCTCTACATACCATCCTACGTCCACCCCACCCTACCTGTTCTTCCATCCTACCTCTACTACATTCATACGTGTACTACCACCCTACACGTTCTTCCACCCTACCTGTACTACCATCCTACGTCTATCCTTATCCTACGTCTACCCCTACCCATTCTTCCATCCTACCTCTACTTCAACCCTACCCGTTCTTCCATCCTACCTTAACTACCATTCTACGTCTACTACCACCATACCCGTTCTTCCATCCTACCTCAACTACCACCATACCCGTTCTTCCATCCTACCTCTACTACCACCATACCCGTTCTTCCATCCTACCTCTACTACCATCCTACCCTTTCTTCCATCCACCTTAACTACCATCCCACGTCTACTACCACCTACCCATTCGTCCATCCTACCTCTACCATCCTACGTCCACCCCCACCCCTAGCTGTTCTTCCATCCTACATCTACGACTACTACCATTGTACGTCTACTACCATCCTACGTCTACTACGAGGGGCTGTTAAAAATAGGATGGTAACGTTAATTTTACCTTTTAAAAATGGAAATGGGCCTTCCCGCTGGTCAGAGTTAAAAATGTTTAGTGACAAGATGCTCCAGACTTAGTGAGGTATCAATCGTGCATTGTGTTTATTATTCTTAATTGAATTCAAGTATCAAGTATCAAGTTTATTTGTCTTCCAGAAATCACATGTAACAAAATATAATAGAGTATAATCATAACACATTAACAGTACAATGTAGAATAAAGAAAGACGAGGAGACCTTGGTTGATAAAGCACAGCTTGTAAATTTAAGGCCCCTCAGATGATGTGACAAAGATAACTGATTCATGAATACAACAAATAATCTATATAGAATATATAAAGCTATTTACAAAATACACTCAGAAAACAAGTGCCCAACGATGCATCGACAAGAACCTGGGGCCAGTGGACATTGAGAGTATTTAAAGTGAAGGTTGTCCTTAAGTATGGTGAATGCACAAGCCCAAGCTGACACCACATCTCTGAGTGCAGCGGACAAGCAGGGATACATGTATATGGTGTACAGATGGAATTGTTTCATTCCAGAGTATGGTAATCACAAGGATTCATTCATTCTGGTACTTTGGCACTTAAAGATTTGAAGAAAAAATAACAATTCAAAACTAGCTGAAGCGTTTTTGTGTACTTTTAATAAAAACACAAGTTGCTTAGACTTTATTTTTTCCTAAACATCTATTCAACCAACGTGATGGTAAATATACAAATATGAAATAATCCAGATAATATCCAGATATAACAAGCCTGTTAAGGAGCTATGGCTTTAGCATTTTATCGTATTTCGTTCTTATTTCTTATTTTAGTGACCACAACTAATTTGTTTCCACATCGTTGCACTCATGCGCGGATGCACGGCCCCGCAAAAGAGAGAGAGAGAGGAAGAGAAAGAAGAGAAAGGGCAAGAGGAGAGAAAGGGAAAGAAAGAAGAAAATAAAAGGGAGGAAAAGGAGATCGGGGAGGGCCGAAAGGGCCTTGCCTCCCAGGCTGTTACCCCACCCCCTCCATCAAAAAAATAAGAGAAGGGAGGAAAGGGAAAGAAAAAGGGAGAAGAATGGAAGGGGGATATCAGTTGCAATTTTGCCGCCAACAAGTTGTGGATCGAGGGGGGGGGGGCAAAACGCCTTAGCCTCCCCGCCCCCGCCAAAAAAAAAAGGGAGAAGGAAGGGAAAGAGGAGAGCTAAAAGGGAACAAAAAAGAGGAAGAAGGGGAGATCAGTTGCGATTAATCCCGCCAACAACGTGTGGATCGGGGTGAAAGCCCTTGCCCCCTCCCCCATCAAACCTAAAAGAGAGAAGAAAGTGAATGGAAAGGGAAATAGGAGAGAAAGGGACAAAAAAGAAGAAAGGTAGGGAGATCAGTTGCGATTTTTCCGCCAACAAGGTGTAGATCGGGGAGAGGGGGCATTCAAACGTGGTTTTTTTCTAATAGTCGATGCCGGCGATTTAATAATGTTACTGAAGTTACTGAAGCGTTTGTTGGAAAAGGACAAATTCCTAAATTTACAGTCAGGCAAGAAAAATGCTTACTAAGAGGCCAACATGTCAGGGCCTGTGAAACGGTGGAGCTCGAGGGCCTCGAGTCCCCCCCACTTTTTTTGAAAAAGTATAATAAAGAGATATAGAAAGAAAGAGAAAGAAAGAAAGAATAATGACCTGCCAGTGTCACAAAATAATGAGGTATCAAAATATGCTCAACTGACGGTGATTAAATGCCTAAAACCCCTGAGCTTCCGAGGGCTCTGCCCCTGGATTCCGTCTAGGACCCTATGGCGGGCCCCTAAATGCTTATCTGACGGTAATGTAATACCTAAAAACCCCGAGCTTCTGGTGCTCCGCCCCCTGGACTCCCCGCCAATTAGTGTTCTACCAGTGTCACATTCAAGGTGTCAAAATATGCTCATCTGACCGTAATTAAATGCCTAAAACCCCTGAGCTTCCGAGGGATCCGCCCTCCACCCCACCTAGGCCCTAAGGCGGGCCTCTAGATGCTCATCTGACGGTAATGAAATGCCTAAAACCCCTGAACTTCCGGGGGCTCTGCCCCCTGGATCCCATCTAGGGCCCTAAGGCGGGAAACTGGATGCTCATCTGACGATAAAGTAATGCCTAAAACCCCTGAGCTTCTTGGGCTCCGGCCCTTTGAACCCCCGCCAATAAGTGACTTGCCAGTGTCGCAAATAAGGTATCAAAATATGCTCATCTGACCGTTATTAAATGCCTAAAACCCCTGAGCTTCTGGGGCGCTGCCCCTGGACCCCGCCTAGGGCCCTAAGGCGGACCCATAGATGCTCATCTGACGATAATGTAATGCCTAAAACCCCTGAGCTTCTTGGGCTCCGCTCCCTGGACCCCACGCCAATTTGTGTCCTGCCAGTGTCACAAATACGGTATATACAAAATATGCTCATCTGACCGTAATTAAATGCCTAAAACCCTGAGCTTCTAGGGCTCCGCCCCCTCGACCCCACCAGGGGGCCTAAGGCGGGCCTCTGAATGCTTATCTGACCGTTATGAAATGCTTCAAATCTCTGAGCTTCAGGGGGCTCAGCCCCCTGGACCCCACGCCAATTAGTGACCTGCCAGTTTCATGAATAAGGTATCATTATGCTCATCTGACCGTAATTAAATGCCCATACCCCCTGAGCTTCCGGGGAATCCGCCCCTTGGCCCCCGCCGGGGCTTTGCCCTTAGAACCCACGCCAATTAACGCTACGCTCTACCTGATGGTAAGTACATAAGCCCCCCCCACCCACTTTGAAAAAACGGTCTGCGGGGCCTGCATGTAAGAGTAGGGTGATGCGGATTTTTTGTCTGCCTCCCTCCGCCCTCAAACGTTTTTTGCTCATTACGCCACTGCTGGTCTCCATTACGTACCACTATTTGCCCCCCCCCCCCAAGAAATCCTGGATCCGCGCCTGAGTTCATACCCTAGCTTAGGCCTATATCAAGAAGATTACGATTGAACCCGATATAAATATGTGATTGCATATCTCAATCTTTTAATCATGATAATTCTGTAGATAATAACAACAACAGCAACAACAACAATAATAACAATGATGACGGCAATAATAATTTGCCCCTAATTCATGAATGTCTGTAATCTAATTAGATCCCTACATTTGCTGTCACCCCACCCCTAGAATGATTATTACAAATGATAATTAGTCATCCTGCAACGGAATTCGATCTAAATCCTGATGTAAATTCAAATCATTTTTCTTCCATGTGTTTTTTTCTTTCAGATCAACAAAAAGTATAATTAATTTTAAAATATGGGGCTAGACCAATGAATAGGGCAGATCAAGAATGATGAGGTGTTGCGGTCTAGTGGATAAGACGTCGGACTGTGGATCACAGGGTCCGAGGTTCGAGTCCAGCCGCGGCACTAATGTCCTTTGACAAGACATTAATCTACATTTGCCACTCTCCACCCACGTGTTAAATGTGTACCGGTAGGAAGGAATTCCTTGAATGCTGAAAGCGCCGAAATCAACAGCCTAGCATAGCCGGGTAATATTGGAGCGCCTTGAGCACCTTGCAAGGTGGATGTGCGCTATATAAATATTATATAGCGCGACGGATAGTCAACCTATTCGAAACGTCGAGCCACTCCCGCCACTCATCCTCTCTAATAGTTCTCCTGAGAACTATAAGCTAAGAAAGAAAGATAACCACCAGTCTTTTTCAAGACTACACCAACAGTCCTTTTCAGGACTACACACCCTCAAGAAAGAATACCGAGAGTTCTTTTCAGAACTCCTCAATCCTCCCTCTCTCAAACATGGTGCACCCGCAAGCCTTCTGTATATAAATATTATTATTATTATTATTATTATTATTATTATTATTATTATTATTATTATTATTATTATTATTACTCGTAAATACCTTGGATGTTCTCTTGACTAATAACCTCAGCTCTAAATGAAATTTCATCAAGTTTTCCTTATTTAGAAAGCGGTAATTTTGCCATTAATGATCCAGATCATCAAATGACACAGTGTACCCTTATTAAAACTTGTTTACATGCATTCAATATATTATTTGTTTGTAAACCTCTCAAGTCCTAATCAAGCCATGTCTAAATAATTGTGGGCCTGTCTTATTACCGCGCTTTGCTGCGAAGTTCTCATTCAGGTCATGTGAATTATATTCTTTAGAACGTCCTTCGAGGCATGAGTGTTGCTCCTTTGTGTAAAGATTCGTCAATGTTATCATTATGTATCTATATCGTCATGTACCTTTTCAGAAATGTCTCAATTTTGGTAGTATATACTACCTTTGTTTAAGGCATATAGTACCGTGATCCAACTTATTTATTTATTTATCTATTTATCTATTTATTCATTATTTTATTGCAACCAAGAAGGTTTGATTGAAAACGTATATACTTTAAAACGCCTGTATAACTGTATGGATTAAACGTATTACATTCTAACTTATTTCCTGATATACAACACTTGTAATCTGCAATTTTTGTATTTATGTGTACATCAATTATTAAGAGATATAGCCCCTGCTGTAACCCCTGTCTGTATCTGTCACTGTTTAAGCGGTAGAATAACGAGTGCACAGTGAGAGGCCACAGTTTCAATGGGTAATGATTTATATGATTATGAAAAAACATTGTTTTAAAATATTTGTATTTGCGTTTTATGGCATGACCTTCTGCGATAAAAAAGAGAGAATATTTATTGTCCAGATCCTCATTGCATGTACTATTAACTGCTGCTGCGACTGCTGCTGCTATATTTCTTCTTCTTCTTCTACTACTACTACTACTACTACTACTACTACTACTACTACTACTACTACTACTACTACTACTACTACTACTACTACTACTACTACTACTACTACTATACTACTACTACTACCACTACTACTACTACTACTACTACTACCACCACTACACCACTACTACACAACACCACTACCACACCACTACCACCACCACCACCAACCACCATACCACCACCACCACTACCACTACCAACCACCACACCAGCACACCACTACCACCACCACCACCACCACCACCACCACCACCACCACCACCATACCACCACCACCACCACCACCACCACCACCACCACCACCACCACCACCACCACCACCACCACCACCACCTACCACCACCACCACCACCATAACACCACCACCACCAGCAGCACCACCACCACCACCACCTACCACCACCACTAACACTACCACTGCACAGCACTACCACCACACCACCACCACTACTACACTACCACCACTACCACCACCACTACTACCACTACCATACTATTACAACAATATACTACTACCACTACACTACTACTACTACTACTACTACTAGTACTACTACTACTACTGCTGCTGCTGCTGCAACCACTACTACTGATAATAATAATAATGATAATAATAATTATACTATACTTATATTCTAATACCACATGTACTACTATGGGCTTACATTCACAAATCACTACCCAACTTACCACATATTGCATCTGCAGTAAAATAATAAATACATATCTTTGAAACGTGATGGTTTGAAGTCCGGTGAAAGCAGATATTTTAAGGAGCTGATGGAGGAGATAGAGAAGGGGGAAAGGACGAAGAGAGGATGGGAGAGGAGAAAAAGAGAGAGAGAGAGGGAGACAGAGAGATTCAAATTCAGTGGTATACTTTTATGCTACATCAAATAATATTTTATTATGATCTTTTCAGGCACATGGCAAACCATGGCTAATCAATTGAAGCTTGATTGTTTTCAGTTTTCGAATGATTTTGCTAGGTAGGATAACATAATGAAATCTCGATTTATTTATTTCTTACTTTGTAACATCCCCCATCACCCCCCAGAAACAAACAAATTCTCCACCAACAAATATTTCCGGTCAAAAGATGAATCCGTTTTGATTCTGTTTAAAACACATGACATGACACACGCAGGCATATGGACAGCAAACGAATCCTATCGCAATATCTGAATAGCAAAGACGACATAAACAATGAAAGAAATAGACGAACATATCTCAACAACCGGGCATCAACCCCTGTAAACGAAAATCCCTTTTAAATCATGATCCTATAGGCATATACACATAGCACACTCCATTTTGCAGAAGCAACTTGAACAAAGACTACGTTCACGGACTGTGCTTGCGCGCGTATATGGCGCGCCGTTTGACCAATAAATCAGATAAACACAATTTATCGCCGATAAACACTGACTGTAATGTTTATCTGATTTATTGGGCAAATGGCGCGCACTCGTGCTCCAGATCAGAGCCGTAGTCAGGTGGCTTGGTGAAATTACCGTTACTTAATTGCCTGATAAAAGCACCATTTTTTGGTACAGGGCTTCCTTAAGACCTACTAAACGATATTACCCCGGCAAAAATGTCAATTCAAGGGTGTGGCGCGGGGGCGTCTTTTTGGAGCCCCCAAATAAGTTCATAACATTGATTTGTTGTTGTACAAATGCCATTTTTGGTACAGGGCTTCCTTAGGACCTACTGAACGATATTGGGGTAGGAGCCCCCGGCAAGAATATCATACAAATGTGTCGGGCGGGGGCGTCGCCTCGTAGCCCCCAAATAATTGAAGGTAATATAACATTGATTTGTTGTTGTACAAATGCCATTTTTGGTACAGGGCTTCCTTAGGACCTACTGAACGATAATAGGGTAGGAGCCCCGGCAAGAATATCATATAAGGGTGTGGGGCGGGGCCGTCGCCTCGTAGCCCCCAAATAATTTATAAGGTAATATAACATTGATTTGTTGTTGTACAAATGCCATTTTTGGTACAGGGCTTCCTTA
Source organism: Mesocentrotus franciscanus (assembly GCA_037976565.1). Classification (NCBI taxonomy): domain Eukaryota; kingdom Metazoa; phylum Echinodermata; class Echinoidea; order Camarodonta; family Strongylocentrotidae; genus Mesocentrotus; species Mesocentrotus franciscanus. The sequence continues at coordinate 28,796,780 of CP137683.1, read as the reverse complement.
GGACCTACTGAACGATATTGGGGTAGGAGCCTCCGGCAAGAATATCATACAAGGGTGTCGGGCGGGGGCGTCGCCTCGTAGCCCCCAAATAATTTATAAGGTAATATAACATTGATTTGTTGTTGTACAAATGCCATTTTTGGTACAGGGCTTCCTTAGGACCTACTGAACGATAATAGGGTAGGAGCCCCCGGCAAGAATATCATATAAGGGTGTGGGGCGGGGCCGTCGCCTCGTAGCCCCCAATTAATTTATAAGGTAATATAACATTGATTTGTTGTTGTACAAATGCCATTTTTGGTACAGGGCTTCCTTAGGACCTACTGAACGATATAAGGGTAGGAGCCCCCGGCAAGAATATCATATAAGGGTGTGGGGCGTAGTCCACAAATAATTTAAAAGGTAATATACCATTGAGTTTTTGATGTACAAACGCAATAGTTAGTAATGCTCCTCTCCTACCATCATTCAGCAGGTCATAATGAAGCCCTGTACCAAAAATGGCGTTTGTACAACAAAAACTCAATGTTATATTACCTTATAAATTATTTGTGGGCTACGAGGCGACGCCCCCGCCCCACACCTCTATATAATATTCTTGCCCGGCGGGGACTCCTAGGCCTACCATAATATCGTTCAGTAGTTCCTAAGGAAGCCCTGTACCAAAAAATTGTGCTTTTATCAGCCAGATATAAACACTGTTAATCGACTGATAAACACAGATTCTCTCGATAAACACTGTTTTTCGGCGATAAACATTGTTTATCGAGAGAAACTGTGTTTATCAGTCGATAAACATAGTTTCTCTCGATAAACAGTGTTTATCGCTTGATAAAGAGTGTTTTTCGACGATAAACAGTGTTTATCTGAATTATTGGTCAAACGGCGCGCCATATGTGTATACATATTCATTTCTATGACGTCAAATTGAAGGTGTCTTCCTCCACGGCCACCGGAACTGGCCATTTCATCAAAATTCTCCGAGCCGTTGTAAGTAAAATTCCTTAATATGTCATATTGTTTAATTGTAAAATTATTGATGATTAATCATATGTGATTAAGATATTTCAGACTGCGTAGGCTAAGTGAGAAATTAGTAGTTACTGTTTTAGGGAGAGTTGACCGGGTGACCGGTTTTTATTTTGTGAGTGAACTTTTCAGAGCAGGGACCTGGCGCTGGCAGGGCTGTTACGAGAGCGGAGCTGAGTAGCCGCGGCTGCCGCAGGGCCAGGGCAAGGGTCGGCACTCGGCAAGGGCTCCGCCAAGAGCACATAACTGACGCACACACGAAATTGCACACTCATAAAATAGAAAAACCAACGAACATTTCAGAATAAATTTCCACTTTGTACCTTAAATATGACGAAAATGAGAATTTTTCAAACTTAGGACTTAGTTAATGAAATACTTAACTTTTCAAGGACGCCGATAAAATTGTAACAAATAGATTGTAGAGGGTTTGACTGAAAATCTGAAATATGCGCTGGCTGTAAGCCGATGTAAGCTATTGTTCTACGTGTACTGATACTGATAGAGCAAGGCAGCAGGGCAAGGCCTAGATTCTAGACTGAAGATTTCTGTCTCGCTCTGTATTCGTTTGTTAGCCTCTGATTTGGGTAGGGTCGGCTCCTCTCTTTAGAGACAGAAGCCGACCATAGCGGCTGCATTGCAAACTAATGCTTGCGTCCGAGCAGTAAACTTATGCCCAAAATACTACATGTTACATGATGTATATCCGATGCATTTATTATTGTAAATTAGGCCTAGGCTAAACTACATCGGTTCCACTTACCAGATTGACTGTATGATGCGTTTAAGGGTCTTTTTTCCTTATTTTCATCGCCGAAATTGTATCATATTTGTGTTCTCTTGGTTCTCTTGGTGGCAGTATCGAGTCACGACAATGGCTCAGACGGGGGTTCTCCTACTCACTGCACCGTTGAATCATCTACGCCAGCACATCCAAGTCATCCTCTCTAGTGCAGCTAAGAGCATACAACGGGTCCTCTATGTCCAGATCCAACCTGGCCTGGACCTGGCAAAGACTGGTTCTTGCTTGCCGTTCCCAGTATCGAGTGAGCTTGCCAGTTTCATCACACAGGTTTACTCCTACTCAGGGAACTCTCACCATTCTCTAGATGTCAGGATTCTTCTGAGTAATATCACAAGCAACTTGGCCATCCCTTCCATAGGTGAATGATCTATACTGACATGTTCAATGAATAATATATGATCCCATCTGCTAATATCATAGGTTAGTGCCAAAGTTTATTGGAGGGAAGGCATATTGTTTGTGAGGCTTAAGTTTTGTTTGCCAGACTACAGCTTCTTTATCTGCTTTACTGTACACTTATTTCACACTTGCTTCCTAATTGATTGCTTTAAATATGTACATCCAGTTTTTTTTCTCCAAATAAGCTCTCCAAATACCTTTATGAGGGTAAATAAGGGTAGGTACATTCCAAACATAAACAGATCATATACAAATGTATTTACATAAAGCTGAGAAATTAGACATTATGGAAATGCAAAAAAGTGTAAAATTATATCTTGTGACATTGTCCAGGATTTTGTGTGTGTGACACGTCTCATTTGTTCATAAACAGTACCAAGCTGTCCCCAGCTCCTCAGCTCCTCTCCTCAGCTGGTGATGACAGACAGTCTCCTGCCATCAGATCAGATCCTGAGCCATCTCTCCCGGTGGATCGTCATCCCACCGGAACCAAGGGTAGAGAAACTCTTCACCACACCTGCCACAGATGAAACAAGGTCTAACACAGCAGGATCAACTGCAAGAGCGACCGCATCCAAAGGGACAGAGTCGGTGGCAGCAACAGAATCAACGGCAGTAACGCAAGGTCAAGGAGACGGGGTCTTGAAGACATACAGACATGTTTGTCTTGGAGGAACCTTCGACAGGCTGCATGCAGGACATAAGATACTGCTTTCAGATTCAGCGTTGAGAGCAACGGAGAAGATAACTGTGGGTGTCACTGATGGCCCCATGCTTGAAAGTAAGCAATGGTACTTTTTAAAGTACTTAAGACATTTTAATGAAGACCAAAATGTCTGCTGTCGGGAATTATTGCATTGCTTGTGGATTTCCGTTTCTAAATGGTGTCATAGGCAAGGCAGTTTCATTTCTCTCTTTCCAGAACAATGAACATGCTTGATGTGAGCAATAATAATATCCAAATGCCAAAAATTATGTGATATTAGTGACAGTGTGGTGAAAAGTATACAAGTTTTATGAATGATAATTGAACAAAAATTTAACTGCTATGAGAAAATATAGTGCCAAACTGACAAGACTGAATGTGCAGCTGTTACATAATATAGCTTGCACTTCAAGTTGACCTAATTAGTTCATTGCAGCTAGTCATAAATGAGCAGCCTGCATTTGAAATCCCTCTTGTAGGTAATAAGCAGCCAGCAGTGGGAAGATACCCATTCATTATCTTGAAATCAGTTGATTTTTACTGATCGTAACTCAAACTTTTAGTAGAATTCCTCAAAAAGCAAAAGTTATTATTTACAAATGATGCATCTTTGTCTTTATCTTAGATAAGACTTTGATGGAGCTTATCCTCCCTCTAAATGAACGCTTAGAAGGTGTCACTCAATTCATCCAGGATGTCAAGCCCTGTTTACTGCACAATGAAGCAGTAGTACCCATCACAGATCCCTTTGGACCAAGTATTGTTGTTCCTGATATTGATTGCATTGTCGTCAGTGAGGAGACCAGGAAAGGAGGTGACATGGTTAACAAGCGTAGGCTTGAAAAGGTAGGATTCTTCTCTGTAGTTAATCTTCAGCCTTGAAGTGAAATTGGTAAATTTCCAGAGCAGGACTGCACTACTTGTAGCTACTTAGCCCCCATGGTCCCCTTTTTCTTATGTTAATTCAGAGCTTATTTGATGAGATAACCACCTGCCAGTGACCACACAGAGAGTATAATCCCTCCTGGCCAAACTAGTGCAGATAGGCTTCAAAAGGAAAAGTTTATTTGGTGATTGTCATATCCTTGCCTTTTGAGATGCTTTTCTTTGGGGAATCAGTATTATTGGTAGGTTCATAGCTGACTTGAGTCAATTATTCACAGTTAAAATGCCTGTCCTGAGCTTTTCAATAACAATGTATAAGTTGACAATGAGAGCAATAATGTGACTTGAATAACAATAATGAAAAGTGACTGGGGAGAAGCATGCAGGCAGAAAGGCCGACGGGGACTAATGTAAAGAGAGGCATAGATTATCTGTCTGATATGCATAAAGAAAATAACAACCCTGAATAGAAAACCCCAGAGATTACATTAAGTACTGACAAGACATTGAGAAAATATAATTTCTATGTTTTTCAAAGCAGTTTTTGCTTGACTCATACAAATCCATAAACTCTTTTAAAAGCACTTGTTTTTTAGGTAAATGGAAATATCCTCATTTCATGCATTTTTATTTTCAATTCAGAATATGACGGAGCTATCTGTCCATTCAATCGACATTGTACCTGATGAGAACCATGCTAAACATGAAGAAGCTAAAGTCAGTTCATCTTCCACTAGAGCTAGACTACTCGGAAAGCTACTACAAGCACCAAAGGTTTGTTAGCTGATAGCACTCATTTCATCCATTTTAACTATGGTACAGATTGATAATAAGAAGGAGGAAGTGCAGAAGAAGAGGAAGGAGAAGTGAGAGGAAAAGGAAGGAGAAGTGAGAGGAAAAAGGAAGAGGGGAAGAATGGTGAAGAGGGATAGGGATATTGGAGGAAGATGATGAAGAGGAAATGGAAGAAGAGATGGACAAGGAGGACGGGAAAGTTGAAGAATGAAAAGAATAGGTTAAGAGGGTTACTCTTTTACTCTATCTGCTGCGGACAGCTTAGAGCTAGACTTCTGGGGAAGCTACAAAAATCACCCAAGGTTTGTTATCTCTCTTCTTATCTAAATCATCCATGATAAAAGAAGAATAGGGTATAGGAGATGAAGAGGAAGGAGGATTGAGAGGAGTAGGAGAAGAAGGAAGAGGGGGAAAGAGGTGGGAAGGGATAGGGATAGGAGATGAGGAGGAGGAGGACAAGGAAAAATGAAGGGAGAAGGAGAGGGATGAAGAAGATGAGGACAAATAGAAAAGATAGATAGCAATGAGAAAAATAAAAAGTATGTATAAAAATAAGTATAAAAAGAATGAGAAGAAAAAGAAGAAAAGGTCAAAGAGGGTATGCTATTCCCCTACTCCATCTACTGCTGACAGATAATCTCATATGCAATTATTCTGTAAAATGGCGACTAACTAAAATGCCTCATGGGTTTGCAGGTGTTAAATTGTAATTGACTACAGTCCTAGGCACAAATACTGTAGACTAGACAGCAATATTTTTCAGTAATGAATAAAGTGCTTTAGAGAAAAGGTAACCATCGTTGAGCTAATATTAGCAAGAGCAATAATTAATCCTTTTGTTATCACCTTACAGGTAGTAGGAGAGAAACCAACCCCCTGCATCATTGGGTTGACAGGTGGTATAGCCAGCGGGAAGTCATCGGTATGTAGAAGGCTTGAAGGGCTTGGTGCTGCTATCATTGACTGTGATAAGCTAGGTCATAGGGCATACGAACCGGGCACGCTGGCACATCAACAAATCATTGAAGAGTTTGGACAAGGTAAAACTCATTAACACCAGTCAGTTAATTATCTCAGGGTCTTACTTCTCTCTCTTGTACCACCTAAGGATCTTAGCAGCCAGAGATTAATAAATGGAATAAAGGGGATATTGTGATAATACGTTTTATCTATTGAAAAGAGGAGCATTCATGTGTTACTAGTAGCTGTCACAGGATGCAAAGTGATTATGTGTTTATCTAAGCCAATCCACTTTGATGATTTATCATCGTCTCGCCGTGTTTATAAATGATTTTTAAAATCTGATTATTTAATGTTCTTTATAAATGTTATTATACAACACCTACGTAGATCCTTGTTATTTGATTGGATGATTGTTGGTCACATGATATTCAATAAATAATACTATTGCACGACCGTGCATTTTTGGTTATATGCAGACTGCGACGCGTACGTACCTCTCTGCCCTGCGTATCCCATTGTTATTAGATGCGCGCATCTGACGCGGAGGCAATCTGAATGTAATCGAGAATGCCTGACTCCAACTTTAATTTATCTTTAATATAAGGAGCAAAGCATAATTCGTTGAAAGATTAACGTTAATTCTATTCAACTCGGCTGACGCCTCGTTGAATAGAACGTTAATCTTTCAACTCATGAAAATATTCGCACTATTGAACTCATAAGCATTCATTATTTGTATATTATTCTTTTTGTCTTTTGCTTTGTCATCTCATTCATTCTTTGTTATATATTGCTATTCTTATTTGATGATATGCGCTTTAGCTAGACATGTCTGCCTCTCTCTCTCTCTCATTTAACTGTCATCACATCTCAGAAGAGAAGGTGGTTCCAGGGGTATTGGATATGATCATCTTCATCTTTATCCATGGTTGGGTAGTGTAAAGTTTAATTATTTTCTTTTGGATTCATAAGAATTTTTTTGTTCTCCCTCTAAAACCAATTTTCAGATGTGATTGGTGAAGATGAGAGAATAAACAGAGCAGTACTTGGACCCAAAGTGTTCTCTAATCCAGCTAGACTGCAGGCCCTTAACAAGATAGTCTGGCCCTCAATTCAAAGACTAGCTCAATCTCAGATTGATGAATACACTACACAAGGTAAGATTAACCATTTACGTGTCACATGCGCCGATGACAATCTCTATTATACAAATAATACACATCAGTGAGGGCATTAGTAAGAATTACCCACACAAGGTACCTTTGGAACAGTCTAACACGCCCGGCGATAGCCGAGGGTGTTTGACTGTTTTGAAGGTGCCGTGTGGTAATTTTACTAATGCCGAACAAAATGATGTATTATTTGTTTTATAAGATTATGTTTTATTTGTTTTATAAAATGATGTTTTATAACATGATTTTACTAATGACCGGTCATTAAGGCTGTGACGAGTACTCGCACTGTTGACTACTACTCGAGTTTGATATCTCATACTCGAATACTCGGCCGCCATTTTGTTTTTGCCCGGTCACCTTGCACTGTCCAGGCCGACGCTCTGCGTGCCGAAAAGCACCGCATGGTACCATGGGTAAAAATGTTTCCCAGCTCAATCATACACGGGGAGTCACTGTCAACTCACCACTCAGAAACTGGGACCAAATCTCTGGATTTCTGTTTGGACTCGGAGGAAAATTTTTCTGTCATCTTTAGTTTTAAAAACAACATTATTAATATTTTTTGTCAAAA